>JBBPLC010000008.1:0-330168 GCA_038089535.1 Hemileccinum rubropunctum | reverse complement strand
CTAAGTCACCCGTCCCACTTTTGAGTGGACGCTCGTCGTTCTACCTTCGTCTCTGGTCGCTCTTCTTTGCGACTCGTCCCCGCCGCTCTTCTTTGCGGTTGTTCCTTCGACAAGGATCTCCCTTGGTCGATTACCCTTCGTCCACCTCAGGAAGCCCCTGCGGAAGTCTCCGGTCGTTAACCACACGACTCGTCCTTGTCTCCGGTCGCCTTCCTCGCGACTCGTCCCGTCGATAAGCAAGCCCTTAGTCGACATCCTTCGTCTCCCAGGTTTACGATCGTTCCTACCCGGACCGACCGTAACAGAATGTATTGTCTTAGAGTGGATGTCAGATATATGAGATGAGTTGGAGTTGCCAGTAGAATCTGTAGTAGAAGAGATCACTGGGGATTCAGCATATATTGCATCAAGTAGTATCTGCACAAAAATTTGAGCTCCTAACTCTTTCCAGGCCCTAGAAAGGCATCAAGCAATTTCTGGTGCTCTGAAATGTGGGGCATTTGATCAGGTTACCAGGTTGTCCCACTGGCCTTTATATCAGACTTGCTATTTATAATTTTCCCCTAGGTTACTAGGTTGTATATATGGTACTAGTGCTATGTATTATAATTAGTCGTAGCTTGATCCTGAATAGTATCACGCGTTATCATTGTCACATCACACATTTGCACGTGATGCCAGCGTTTGATCGGAGCTCAGAAGTGCATACTTCGGAGCTTAAATAAATACATGACACATTCGTTCACACGCACATAATCTGGGCCGTCACCTGATCCGATCAAGGCATCAATTGCACGGGAGGGGCTAACAATGCATTCCTATAGCTACTTTGATAAAGCCTATTGCCATAATGGCACTCTCGATCCCCGTTGTTGGTCTTATATACACTTTCTAAAGCCATGTGACAAAAATAGTTTTCCGTGGTGTTGTCTCGATCATTTCCACCAACCACACCACAGAAAAGAGTGGACTCCATATGCTAATTGGGACATTTTCTGCTATGTCCAATATCACACTTTACACCTTTAAACAGGCCGGTCAAAACGAGTTCGACCGTTCTCGATCAGTCTTTGAGCGCGCATTGGATGTTAATCCCCGGAGTGTGCAGCTATGGTCAACTGCTACACGGAAATGTCAGAACTGAAATTACTCAACGTACAAGTAATCTCTTCGATCGCGCGGTGACATTGCTTCCTCTGAGGAAGAGAGGGCAAAGCTAGATAAAACACGAGAAGTCTTCTAGACTGCGCTACAACTTTTCGGCGATGAAAAAGAGCAGATTGAAAAAGCTCAAGCCGTGTCCAATGCGTCTGCTAAGATGTAACCGCGCTTGAAAGAGCGTGCTCGTGTAACTTACAAGGCAGGGAAATGTTCAATTTTCTCTTCTCGTTGCTAACTTTGAATCTCAGTTTGCTCTCGAACGTCTACCTCGCTCCAAGTCGGGACATTGTGTATTGCTTATGCCAAATTCGCAAAATAACACGGCACCCGTTCCGTCCTAGAGCCTACCGTGCTAGGAAAACGGGGATTCCAGTACGAAGAGGAAGTATCTCACGACGGCCGCAACTATATGCACCTTGTTCACAAGGTCCGAGTCATTTCGTGTTACATGTACTAGTGATCTCTTTTGCCTATGATGCCACTTGCATCGAGACCTTGTGTGGTCTTGAGAAATCGATCAAGCACGATAGGGGCGATGAATTCGTCAATTCCCTGCTCGAACACTTTGGGACGATTCAGTTCAAGTTGACACGATCACACATACATTCAGGCTCTTCGAAATAACTCGAAGTTCGTCTCGAGCACTCTTACGATGATTGGCTAATGCTACCCTTCTACAGCTAAGCCTATTGTTTCCACATCTCGACCTGCGGTGACCCATGGCGCGGGCTTTCGAGACCCGTGGCACATCTGAAGTCAGGCTTCAGGTTCGCACATACCCCATTCAAGCGCACGTTCGGACGCGCCCCACCCTTGTTCCAACACACCACCATTCAGACGCCTAAACAAGCGTGATGACAACATCCCATCACCAAAACAGCCGGTCATGTTGTTATCCGCACGCCCATCCCAACGCCCAAATGTACGACCGTCTACAACGACAGTAACGCCGTTATCGCACACATGCCGCCCGACCACACTCCTCTTCGACATAACTACACACTCACGCATGCGACCCACATCCCCTACCACACGCCTCCGACACCAACACCCCCGACGCAGGCACGCGCACACCATGCCAAGACGCACCCCCCATGTCGTTGAGCATGACGTCGTCCTCTCGCCCTCACTCCGCCACCATCCACGCCGTTGCCCAAACGAGCACGTACGAGACGACGACATTGCATGGTCGCTCAATGCCCAATGCATGCGCGTCAACGACACGCACGTGTCGTACCCATGCACTACCTCAATGACGAGCGGGACTATGCGGGACCAACTCGTGTGCAAACACGAACGTGAACAGGAAATGGCCCAGGGCATACACCACTGAGAGTGGCTGAAGTTTCCTATCTGTGGTGGAATCAAGCTCCTCGGAGGTCACATTGCCATCAGACCGGCCTGCATGAACGTCTTAAATGGCTTCGTCACCATCCACACCGGAGATATTGCAGTTTGACTCTGTGCACGCCGCTCCTACGAGCTTCGAAAAGAGGTGATAAGGTCTCCTCTAGCCAGATTGGCATGATTACAATGTCTAAATAGATAGAACAAGTGTAAGAAGCGAGATAGAGAGGTACTTAGAATGAGAATATGTTCTGATTTTTGTATTTATTTAGTGCGTTTGTGCCCCACTGGCATGAATTTCCGAAATGGTGTCAATGGTACCACGATGAAGTCGATAACGTTCATATTCTTTCCCGCGGTGCGACGAAGTTGGACTCGGACTCGGAGTCAAGTCAGCTAGGGAGTACTTCTCGTCCTACGTCCATCCGATTGTTACAATGGCTTCCCCCGTGGCATACAACTTCAATGAGTCTAAACTAATCTGGAGCCCTGCGCACCCAGGTCATGCCGTCTGCGAAAGGCTGCGGAGGGAAATCAACATGAAAAGAGGATTAAAGTTAAGTAGGTGTCTAGTTCGGCGCCGTCCTTCCAAGGAGGCTCCTTGATTTTGACTACTTGATTTGTCCGAGCTCACGTCGTTTGCAGAGAACTACAATGATCTCCTTGCCTATTCGGTCTCTACTTACACCTTCTGGCTTGATTTATGGGACTTCATGGGTATCATAGCCTCCGTGCCACCTCAGCCAGACCAGGTACAGTACTCTCACCAAGTCTTACCTCTAGGAGCATTATCTTGACTAGGCTCCTCGGTGAAGATCATCATACCCGGCACTATTCCCGAACGCCCATCCTGGTTCCCCGGTACCCGTCTCAACTATGCAGAGAACCTACTTTGGAGGGATGACTCTGCCATCGCTATTACAGCAGCCTATGAATACGACCTGATCCCCGCTAGATCCGGGAAGGCTCAATTCAGTGGTGTCAAGCAGTACACTTTCCATGAACTAAGGGAATTAGTGCGCATCATGGCCGCTGGCTTGAAGAGGGCCGGTGTGCGTGTTGGTGACAGGGTTGCTGGTATGCTCAATCAAGTGTTCTTCCATGTCAAATGATAGTGATTCGATCTCTCGACTTGTGTTACGGGCATATTCATCGCGAGCAGCTATCATCACGAACTCCGTTACTGGTGTTGTGATAGCTCTCGCCACCGCCTCTATCGGTGCTATATTCTCTAGTACGGCAACTGACATGGGCACCTCTGGGATCCTTGATAGATACCGCCAGATTCGTCCAAAGATCCTTTTCGCTTCTTCCGAGACAGTTTACGCAGGGAAGACCATTAACATCACTCAAAAGATTGCAGACGTGGAGGGGGACTTGAGGATAGGTGGACACGGACTAGAAAAGGTCGTCGTATTGAGAAGCGAGAAGACCGGGGGCCTAGTGCAAGTCTCTAATTGGCGAGTCCTATATTTCCATTGATAAATCTGCAGATTCTCTAACCTTTCCTGTGTACGAACAGCCTTACTATTGATGAATTCTTGACCCCGTCATCTGCGACTGAAGATTACCCATTGACATTTGAACAGCTCCCCTTTGATCACCCTCTTTATATACTGTATTCGTCCGGAACGAGTGGTCCCCCAAAATGTATCGTTCATGCTGCTGGCGTGAGTTTGGATTTCATTGAAATTGACTCAGTGTTTACAATTCGTCTTTTTGGGTGTTTCGTAGGGAGCACTCATGAACAGCAAGAAGGACTGCAACATCGCATTTGGAATATTACCCACTGACGTATACTTCCAATATACCACCGTATGTATATGCTTTGGAAGACAATTTGTGATCTCATTTCCATCACAAGACTGCATGGATGATGTGGCCATTCATGCTCTCGGGCCTTGCGTGTGGAGCACATATCATATTATACGAAGGCTCCCCTTTTCACCCTGACGTGAGGGAATACCTGAAGTTCATCGATTGGACGGGGTGAGATGTCTTGCACCATCTTCTCGTTTAAATTAAATCTGTCCCACTTCTAATGCGTAGGGTGACGGTTCTTGGTACATCACCACGATTCCTTTCGGAGTTGCAAGCGCGCAATGTTGATCCGCTCTCCATCACTTCGCCATCGACACCGTTCTCTGGCCTCCGCGAAATACTGGTGACGGGGGCGGTATTGACAGCTGAACTTATGACCTGGACTCAGAAGGCTTTCGGCGGAAATTTGCATATTGGAAGCTCGAGTGGGGGCACAGATGTATTCTGTTCTTGTAAGTCTCTCACCCCTGTTGGGTCAATTACTGATCTCAATGATGGTATAGTCGTGACAGCCGTGCAATCATCTCCTCTCTATGCTGGCGGTAAGTCCCTTGCACTTTCGAGTTTTTCACTTTCGAGGATTCCCGGAAACAGAACTTCAAGGCCCATCCCTCGGAATAGCGGTCTCCGTCTTTTCCCCGTCTGGTCAAGCCATCCCTGCAAGCTCTTGTATACCTGGAGAACTCGTCATCACTCGCCCGCATCCATCTGTCCCTCTCTACTTTCTGAACGATACTCCTACACACGACAAATTCCTCTCAGCCTATTTCCGCTCCTTCCCACCTGCCCAAGATGGTACTCCAGTGTGGCGGCAAGGCGATTTTGTTGTCCGCAACCCTGCTACCGGCGGTTTCGTCTTTTTAGGTCGAAGCGACGGGGTTCTTAATCCCAGTGGTGTGCGATTTGGAAGCGCAGAAATTTATAAGCTAGTCAATGGAGAGAGCACGGGGCTAGAAGTCGTGGAAGATGCTCTCTGCGTTGGACAGCGGAGGAAAGGTGAAGATGACGAAAGGGTACTCCTGTTTTTAAAGATGAAAGAGGGGTATAAAGGAAAATTAGGAAGGGAGTTAAGAGCAACAATTAGGCGTGTGATTCGGGAAGGCCTAAGCAGGAGGCACGAGCCTGCAGGAATATTCGAGGTGGAAGATATACCTGTACGTGGTCGCGTTCCTTGCTGACATGAAGCTGACACCTTTCTTCCATTCTGATAGTACACAGTAAATGGGAAGAAAATCGAAATTGCGGTGAAGCAAATTGTCTCTGGTGTAGATGTTGTTCCAAGCGGGACAGTCGCGAACCCAGAATCGTTCAAGCTGTTCTACAAGTACAGGGATTTCGAGAATGTGATGAAGGAGGAGGGTGTGGAGCGAAAGGCGAAATTGTGAACAAATGTGCAATCTATCTTACTCCGATATTTCTGGATTTTCTTGTAGCTCATGAAGTCTCCCCGAGCAATCGACGTAACTCCGTATTTCGTTTCTTCTTCGTCTCCAATCGTTCCTACCGCCCGATTGTAGCTCCTAAAGTGTGACAACAGCATGCTCGGAATGCTGACCTGTAATTTGTGCAGAAGCCTCCGCTCCTCGGCCTCCTCTTTCTGGAATTCTTTCTGAAAGGAAATGAGAGGAGACCATGAACAGTGTGGATCTAACTCACGTATAGCTGACCTGAATTGGCATGTTTTGAACTTTCACCAATACTGACAGACCCGTTGTGCCTGGGATGTTTCTGTTTCTTGTGCAAGTGTCCGAGGTAGCCCCCCTCGCGCAATGTTTCGCTACGTGATCCTAATAGGTAAGTAAACGTATATGATCAGCAATTATCATCACCACTAACCCGACTCACCTTCCGTACTGGGGCTTCTGAGTTGACTCCCACTTGTAGTCTGAGTCCGATTCTTGAGAATGATATAAGGTGCATGTCTCTTAATGTGCTCTGTAGCCGGTATAGCCGATGCAAGCTCTGCTGATGATTCTTTTGCGCTGATATCGAAATGAAAGAGGAGCCAAGGGGGTCGATCGAAATCGTCAATCATGAGGAATTCTGCCGTGCCCCCATATTCTCCCCGAGTTTCCCCCCTAACGATTTCGCCTATGCGTCGGATTTCGACCTCGACGGCGCCCAGCTTACCTATAAGGGCACATATATAATTTACGGGCAGTGCCGGGGATCGTATTTGAACGGGAATGTGCTCACCTTGTTGAAATGACCGCTTTGGCGTTCTTAACCCATGATCTCTAAATCGCCCTTCCGTATGGTTCGCTGATGAACCCGAAGCTTTTTTGGACATCGCAAGGGCTTTGTCCAGATAGAATCTTGCGGCACGGTGGCGTAGATGAGATGCAGTGAAGATAAAAACTTCACAAAAGACGGATACTGGAGAGAGACAGTGGATAGTGTAGCACTGCAAGAAGTCGTGTGTCACGTCTGAGGTGAATTCGTCAACTAACCAGCACCCACTTTGTCCCTCGGCATCTCGGTTTTTGCGGTCACTGTCCGGTCATCGACCAAATTGATTGACACCGCCAGATGGTCGAGTTGCTGGTTCTCGGCGTCTTCTATCCATACCTCGACGCCTTTGTATGTGGGCATTGTGAGGGTATTAGACTTCGATCAGTCGGCTGAGAGGGTTGGGTCTTTAATGCCCTATACACCTGCATACAAATCGGTACAGCGCGCATTGAGGGGTTCTTGATATGGTTCATTTGCCACCCTGCATGCACGTTGCGTTCCAGATTACGGCGGTTGTCGCTAACAGGGAAGGCAGTGGGATGCGGCGTGTGCCTAGCGTCTGGCAGGACTTGAAGGGACTCATTTATTCTCGTATCGCGTATTCAAGGCTCCGACTATGTTTCACCGTCGATACTTGCTGTCAAGTTGATGGTCGTAGAACCTAAATACCCCAGTGATCAGACTAAAAACTCCTTATAGCTGGCCACGCTTTTGACATACTGGTCGACCTCGTCGCATCCACGCATGATCGGTGGCATTAGCACGCATAGAAGCCGACTGGAGACGAACAAATGAGTCGGCGATCCGCGAACTGCTTCAATCGGCACTCCGTGTTCCGTGCTGCATCGTAGTGATTCGGGACAGAGCGAAGATGAATATTTTTGCAGCTGAAGACTGGTGCGATTTTGATCAGAGATTCGTCGAGAGACAATTCGTGGTGTGGGTCGATCATTGGTAGGTGTATGTCTCCAAATATACGCTTAACAAACCACGACTCCGGTGCGTGGGTCGCATTGGGCGGCGGGTTCCGTCGTTTCGACTCCGAATCGGATAAGGTCCAATCGCAGAAGTACGAGTGGTGGACTGGCCTGGCAGGTTGCACGCGATTACAGTAAATTTCATCAGGGGACCGCTATCTGAGTAATTGATCGAGTGGGAGTATCCCTGTGTCCGCAGCCACTGCTAGTAGTCCAGTGAACGTGTTCAATCAATGCTAGAACGACTCGTCGTCTTGAAACCCAAGTAAGTGAATTCCGAGTATACCTGATAGAATTTATGTGATTACTTTTGTTCTACCGGAACTCAGCCGCCCTAGCCTGAGTGTCTTGTGAAAGACTGCCAAGACCCAGTGTCGTTAGTCCACACCTTTTCAACGTAACCACCACCGATAAGTATGTCAACTGACCAACAAGTTATCCGTCCATTTCGCTTCCCTACCGAGGCATGAATACCAAATACTGGAAAGGTCACTGCCTCGAACGTATCTCTTATAAAGGCTGCCGTCTGGAGACTGGCTTCCGACAGACGGTGCCGCCATACAATTTCCTCAATCCCCAAGGTGAGCTACATTCGAACAACGATATTACCCTACTTACCATACCCCAACATAGATGAAAGTTCAACCCCGTTCAGTTGCGGAGAAACACTTTGCTCAACTGATGTCCAAGATATGGGAATCCGAGCGTGCATTAGATGCTATGTATGGCAAGGCAGCGGGCTTCGAGAAACTATTTCAAAGTTCCGAAGGTACCCACGCAGACGTTTCTATATTACCGTTCGAGGTGTTGGGAATGATCTTCCAGGAAGTAGTTGGTCGGTCAGATGCTTGGACGGAATACGAGCCCTCTCCTTCCGATCCCAACAAACCAGAGTGGCCAGTCATGCGGCCCGAGCTCATAATATCTCACGTCTCAAAGTACTGGCGAACTGTAGCCATCGGAATATCATCGCTCTGGACGCATATTCGCCTCTATGTCAAGCAGTCCGTTGACTTGGTCAACCTATATCTCATTCGTTCACGGGGACTACCCTTGGTTCTCGCCTTCCGACAACATTTCGTTTGCGGAATTCATCCACGGCAAGCGTGTGCGGCAGACTATCCACGTATTACTGCCACTATACTCAATCACATGCATATTTGTCGTCGCCTGGAAATACGCACCAACGTCCCTATTCCAGAGCTGTTAGATGGCCTTGGTCGCAGTCGCGCACCATTGTTGGAGGAAATTGTCCTCCACCATCCACGCAGCAGTTCGCGGGACCCCACATTCTCCTCCTCCTCATTTCCGCGGCTGTCGCACCTGGAGCTCGGGGAGCTGATATCAATCTCCTCTACCATGCCGATCAAAACTCTTGCTTCTCTTACTCTGACTGGGCTCCCAGCATTCGGCCTTCCTGCAGAGGCCTTTCTTAACCTCCTGTCTGGATTGCAGTCTCTTTCCAGCCTTGCACTCATCGATGAGGTCGTCGATTTTCATCGTTCGCACATGACAGGTGTGGTTGAAGTGCCGTCATTGCGGTTTTTGATGCTCAAGCCTGGGCCTGACATCTCGCGAATCTATCTGACGGAACTCGTTGAAACGGTTATCACTCCGGCATTGGAAGAGCTTGTGCTCGATTTTACCAATGTCTCGTCATCGAGGGAATTCCAGCTGTTCTTGCGATACCTCAAGCGCGAGGCACCTCGATTCCTTTCCCTTCGACATATCACTATCAACAGCCCATTCGATGGCTTCGATATCGCTGACGCGCTCGTGCACACCGCGCCTAATATTGAGCACCTGTCCTTATCTCGGTATAGCGTGGATTCAGTACTGATGTACCTCGCGCATGATGCGAGACGAGAAGCTTTTCCAAAGCTTCGTTCATTACACCTCGACGGTCCACACTTTGATTGGGACGTCCTTTTATCCTTCTTGCACAAGAGAAAGCGACTGGGGAGGCCTTTGCACAGTTTGACATTTAAGGGGTTCGGAGGCTCGAAGGGAGAGGTTCTTGATAGACTCTTCAGCAACTTATTAGATGCTTGCCTAGCTGTATGAATGGACACACTACTTGATTGTTTTTACAGTAAAGTCAATTGCGTTGTGCGTGAACAACATGTCACGAATCGCGTGAGGTGACAGCACGCGAAGCGTGACTACGCGCTTCCTGGACTTGAACGTCGTTCAAATTATGACAAGCACAGGCAAGACGCTCACTAATTCTGCACATGAACCTGGGTATACGTGTGTTGCTTTCTCGCGGGATGGAAAGTGAGCCATCTTCCATGCAGACACGCATTGACACTGTTCACTAACTGGATGTGCTACAATACCCGCGTTGCGTTATGTCAAGGCTATCATATACTGGTGGCTCAGACAGCTTGGTGCGGATATGGGATATGAATAAGGATCAATACCAGGAACCAGAAGTCGCATATGAAGCCGATGAGGGAGTAACAGCTATCGCAAGTTCGGTACGTCTCTTCTATCGTGGACCGCTTCCTTTGATATGTAACATTCCTGGATCCATGTTGCACCAGAACGAGTACTGGTTGTCTGGAAGCAAAGATTCCGAAGTCCGCAGTTACCGTCATGGAAAACCCGATCTCCATGGATTGGTCATGGGCGCGGCTGGTGCATGTGTTTGGGCCATTGCCGTCGACCCCGCAGGGAAGCGCGCCGCTATTGCAACGGAGTGCGCTCGTTCTCACACTGCATCTTTCAATTGTTAACCACCCTCAGTGACACGACAGTCAGGATTGTGGAATTAGACGAGGTTACCAACGTCCAAGTTCTGAGTGGGCATAAGAAATGTGTACGAAAGTTGACTTGGCACCCTTCCGGCACCCTCCTCGTTCGTATATCTCCGTGTACCTACTGATGATTCTGACTAATGCATTGCAGACTGCGAGTGGAGCTGATGGCACAATTACCGTGTGGGACATTTCTGAAAACGAACCAAAAGTCGAGAAGCTTATCGACGGTATTATTCAGCCCGTGGTAGATACGGAGTAATATCATTCTCCTTGCTCTGCTAGCAGTTCTCCTGCTAAGCCGCTCTCATTCAGGTCGCCAGAGTTCATGCATGATTGTTCTGCAGTATGGCATCCGTCTGGACAACATTTCTTCGTGGCCTCTAGGACACACGGTATGCACGGTGCCTCTGTTTTTGCCCGATTAAACCACTAAGAACATTTCGTGTAGACATCGTTGCCATCTCGCGGCCGAATTGGGACAAATCTTTCAGTCTCTCAGACACTCATTCAACAGGTGCTACAACGACGCTCGCGCTTTCAGCTAATGGAGTATATCTCGCGAGTGCTTGTAAGGAAGGAGTCTTTATCTGGAGCACTCAGACAAAGCATGTTCTTTGGCGGTGAGCAAAGGTCATCCACCGGGGAGGAAAATGTGACATTGTCTTGGTAGACATGCTGGTTCTCCCGATGCACTGATCACACAGGTTGCATTCTCACCGTCTCAGAACCTCCTGGCATGGACAGATACAGGGGGAATAGTCAGTTGGTGGAGGGACCCGATTCCTGTAGATTCACCGGATCCCGTGAAAATAACTACTGCAGGCGCCGTGCAAGGCGTGTCTGTTAAACGTAAGTCCACACCAACATTGTGGGGAGACAATCCAGAAAACGGGGATGGCGATATTCCTGTAACTGGTGGTGACTATGGAGATGACTGGATTATCGATGACATTGGCGCCGGAATGGAAGAAGAACATGGGGAGAGGCGAGCCGTGGATGGGGATGGATTTATGAAAGAAATGGGTATGTTTATTGAATAACCTGATATTCTTGCTCAGTGGAAATCTGGTAGTGAGCATTACAAAGGCACAGCCAGCTTTCCAGCCAGGGTCAACCCCAATGGATGGTAAAAAACGTTACCTTGGTATGCTTCCATTTTTTGTGCACGGATGTTTTAAACGACCAATTCCCCGTACAGCGTACAACATGATTGGATGGATTGATGTCACAGACCAGGATACGCACCACATTGTCAATGTCGGTTTTCATGACCTCTCGGCGCGCAAGAGTTATCATTTTTCGGACCCTTTCAAATATGATATAGGCTATCTAGGTGGGAGTACTCGATGTCTTGTGTTTTACATTTGTTGACAGCTACTGCGTAGGTGAACGCGGAGCACTTCTCGCATGCCCGCCTGAGCAAGATCATCCGGCACAGGTGCTATACAAACCCTATGGAACTTGGACGTCCCAAGGTGACTGGACTTACATTCTTCCTTTGGGTCAGCATGTCCTCGGTGTAGCTGCTGGAGGAGAAAGACCTATACGTTCATTGCGGGATCCATCGTCATCTGGAGGAGATATTCAGGGTCAAGGGAATGTCGTGATTGCCACTAGCGCAGGAGATCTCACATTTTTGAGTGGCTCTGGTCTTGAACGGATTGTGTTAGGTCTGGAAGGCGAATACGTAAGTATGACTGCTGGAGAGGAATACGTAGTAGTTATACATAGACCAGGTGCTACTACAATCGACGGTAAGTATTCATGATTCATACGTTGTACGTTGTCGTGCTCAATCACTTTCTGATAGGCTCACAGGGATTGATGGCAACGTTGATATCTTTTGATGACTTTGAGGTACTCCAAGCAAAACCTCTACCAATACCCAAAGGCCGCGTGCTTAAATGGATTGGTGTAACTGTCGAGGGGGTGCGTGTTTGCCATCCTTACTACTATAATCACCGTGACGTATCTTTGGTAGGCTCCCGCAATTTACGACTCCGCCGGGTTCGTGCATGTTATGATCAACTTCCGACGACCCAATCGTGCATCCTGGGCCCGCTTGCTGGATACAGATACGCTTGAACGCAAGCGGGGGAAGGATGAATCGTACTGGCCGGTTGGTTTATCGCAAGATACCCTAACATGTGTCATATTGAAGGTGCTTGCACATGTTGATTCCCGTTTCTTGTGTTAACCGCTTTTTTTTCGTCACAGGGCAGGCAAGAATATCCAGGGTTTCCGAGACCCCTGACGCAGGAGCTGCCTGTCAGACTCCCCTTTCGAAACAAAGATCCGGTTGAATCTCTTATTGAAGAGAAGTATGTTGATATTGCATTCGCCTTGTCCCCTGCTTATATTTCTGAAGACTTGCACGAGAACGGATGCACATAAATCTTGCCTATGATGCGCTTGGTGATGAGCTGACTTCGTCCGATCTGGATAAGCGGGAAATTGAACTCGATAAATCAATTATCAAGCTCATTCAGGCAGCCTGCAAAGCGGATAAAGCACCTCGTGTTCTGGAACTAACTAAGCGTTTGCACTTTACACACTCCATAGCTGCTGCTAGCCAGCTCGCTGGGTTTTATAAACTGCTAGGTCTTCAGGAAAAGATTGAGACGATCAAGCGGTGGCGCGAAGAGGGACAAAGCCCGGCGGAGGAGGCAAGGGAGCGGAGACGACGACTTGAACAGGAAGATGCTTACATGGAACGACCGAAACTACTGCAAAACTTCGATCCTCCTCCCAAGATCGAGAGACCAGGGTTAATGCGCTCAGTGGGAGTTGTCGAACGTTCAGAGTTCACTGGCTTGAACGTACCTGCTCGACCGTTCGATATGCGATATGCACCAACAGCTACACGCCCGACTTCCCCTGATGGGAAGAGGAAACGTGACGAAATGGACGATTTCGCATCAAACGGTCTAGGCTCCGATGCGGATGCCAAGCGCCGGGCAATCGGCGAAACCGACCTAAGCATTACCTCTCCCAAACGTGAGCAAGGTTATACGCAAACTCTATATCATTGCTAAACGGTATTTAGGAGACAATCCGTTTGCTCGCAAGTCGGCCGGGGACGCAAAGAGGAATCCCTTTGCGCGGAAACCGGAGCACACCAAACCGATCCTAAAGAGCGAGAGTTTTTTCAACAAAGTCGAAGCTGTCGAAAGTGATCAAAGCAAATCACGTAGGCGTCTTGTTTGATACTACATTCCCAAAATTTACTCCTCATGCCATGGCATCCAGGTACCACAAACAAGAAAGGGAAAGATAAGGAGAAGATGGATTTAACTAGACAGACAACCCTCTTCGGACTCCCCCCAAAGCCGCTACCTGAAAAGAAAGGAAAGCCCCTGAAGAGGGGGGAGGAGCCGGACACCGGAACAAAAGATCCCGAGGGATCAATGTCAGTTCCTCAAGTTTCAGATGTTGACATGTCAGAAGTCCCCCTTCCATCAGAAGCTGCCACTCTGGTAGAAACCCAGTACACTGAACGGGCTACTACTGAAGACACGCAACTGGTTGAGGACGAAGTCCCAATAGAATGGGAGCCATCCCCACCACCATCCCCTCGGTAAACCGGATACGATACCGAGAAGTCGGAAACCTCGGGGAGGCTTCATCTTCATGGAACGTGATCTTTGATTCATGCAAACTTACATTCTGCTCTTTACATTAATTTGGACATTTGTACTCCATCTCCAGCACAGCATTCTTTTGCGTGTTGCTATATCCTTGAGTTTCGCTTATAGTGAGGCTCTTCAAACATTGTTTACTAGAGACTGCGATACGAAAGGGAGTTAGCTTTCATACCTCTTAAGTAGCGCGGTACGGGCACTACGTCGCGGATCCGTGGCCGGTAAAACTAGTCCAAAAACTGGCTGTGACATTCATTGGCACTCGCACGATGCATGCGCACATGACCACATCCTAGAAAGTTCGAATTCGATCTGCAAACCACGCAGTCTCGTTGAATTTGTAACGCTGACCCTCGTTAGAAAGTCTCGTGAGTGCTAGATATATTTAAGTAACAGAATCACAGGGCAGTGAGGTACCTGACACTGTGGGACAATGGTGTCGACTTGCGGTGATAAAGATACGATTCTGGCTTGAACGACGAATCAGGTGCAAGTGTTTCAGTGGCATCAACACAAAGACCAACAGATCATTCCGAGGTTGAAACACCCGTGAATCAAATTTACCGTGGATTAGGTGAGGTTGCTATCTCGGTCTGGTCCCCTGAGAAAGCCGAGGGGATAGGTCGGTCGTAATGACGCCCGGTTGATATGCGGGAAGATACGGCGCGAACTGGCAACGAGAGGGAATAACGCGGATCTGGGGGGGGGAGGCCAAGTTCAGTGTTTGATAACCAGTTTGCCGTAAAGACGCCAATGATCCGACTGACGCTGGCGTGGGTCACGAATAAAGATGAACTGTTCCAGTGTAGATCGTGTGAGTCGTGATCAGTTTCGTTCGCACGTGTGTAGTATTGAGATATCTCGTAGTACTCCATCGCTGACACTCATGTCTCTGTCCCCAACCGCTACAACCTCGAATGGTTCAGACGTACCCTCCAAGCGTCGTCGCACGAACAGCAACTCGCTCCAGGATATGGCCCAATCCTCCGCCGAGGGATCCGCTCACCCCCCGCCATCTCAACTTACTGCACACATCCCCAAGCGTGGTGCCAGGGCCTGCACCACTTGCAGAAAGGGAAAAAATAGGTGTGAGGGCGAGGTAAGCTTCTAGTCGGCCCTTGGCCTTACCGCCGCCCCGCTATCAGGTTAACTCACTGGCCCGACCTCCCGCACCGGCCCGGGCAATTTCGGACAGGCACCCTGTCGTCGCTGTCAGCTAAGTGGTACTCCATGCATCTTCGAGAAGCCGGAGAAGAAGAATGTTCAGCCAGCATCTGGTGCTAGCGTCGAGTATGTTCACTTCCACAATGCCGCTCTCTCTTCTCTCACCATCGTCGAAATAGGCGTCTGTCACGCCTCGAGGGCCAGTATTTGGTAATTTGCAAACTATACATCAGGGTCCCGACTGAGTCAATGCGCGTCATAGGTCATGCAAAGCCAGATGATTGGAATGCAGTCGTCGTTGGACCGCATCCTGTCCGCGATACAAAGTCAAGGTCAATCCAACAACCAACAGAATGTATCCGGCGCTGGCCCTTCCTATCCCCCTCGTAGTCGGTATGTCGGATATATTCATAGTCGGGCGTAATACCAATCCATTTTTCCGTTCAAGCTTCCCCCCCCTCCCCGGCTTTGCTCCTCCGGTACGACGGTCTAGCTTGCTTATGAGATACAGTGCTCAACCGTGTGCACAGCCACACAAGTATGCCACGTATGGGATTGTCCCAAGCACCGCAGCATCATCAGAAGATGAATCCGAGGATACGCTCCCGCGCGCTACACTCAATGCGCCTATCGAGGCTCTTCAGGGGTTGGCCAATGCGGCTGCAGAAGCTGCGGCGGCACCGTCTACCTCTCCTCCCATGTGAATCGTGTTTCAATCAAATATGATCCCCCCATACCAACTGAGCTGGTTTTAGTGTAAAGAAACGGCAACGAGCAGAACCAACTCCCAGGAATGCGTTTCCGCATGTCATAGAAAAGGTATATATCCTCATCACTGGCATCCTCCATCTTCATCCATGTCTAATGGCGTACTCCCAGGGGCTCGTTCCCGAAACCGAAGCCAGAGAACTCTATCACATGTAAGCTCTCACCAGGCACCTTTTCGCTTGTTTTGATTTTGTAGTTTCTTTGCTGGTTGCCATCTTTTTATCCCACTTTTTGATCCAAATTACGATACATTCGAGAGCTTAATGGAGCGTACACCGTGGACTTTTGACTCTATTCTCGCCATCGCCTCTAAAATTCGCAGTGGAAACGCACCTCTTAGTTCCACATTTTACAAGTGCTTGGAAGAGGCCCAAGGTATTGCTAGGTCCTCGTTGTTCGGTCCTGTAGTCAGGAAAGAAGCAGTCATGGGTGAGCAGTTTTGCATTCATGGGACTCGGTGGGTAATGATATCCCTTTGGCAGGAATGTTACTTCTTGCTGCCTGGAGCACGAATGGATGGCTCCCAAGTGGTCATGCTATGCGCATGGCATTAGATCTCGGTCTACACCGTGCGCTAGAAAAACTCGCCGATGAGTCGGGAAAGCAGCGCTCCGAAGAAGAAGAGCGCGACCTTGGTGCGTGAAACCTGGTTGACTGTGAAATTCGACTAGAGGTCGTCTTAGTCGTATCCGCGCGGATCTGGTTGTGTCTCTATTGGTTCGATCATCAGTAAGTTTTTCCAGAGTTGTTCTTCACCACCTGATCGCTGTGACTTAGAATGAGCTTGGGGACTGGTCGACCCATTGTTCTGCGAGATGAATCCTCCATCAAACACTGTCGTCTTCTTCTCACACACCCTATGGCATCACCCACGGATGTCCGCCTCATCTCACTGGTTGAGCTGATTGCTCAGAAAAGTTTGTTTACATTTTTTTGTCCTCACTTTACATTGTATAACGTCATTTCATAGCTCAAATATACGAGACTCTGGCACCGCTGAATGGCGAGGTCAACCACAACACACTCGCCTTCATCCGCAGAGCCAACATTGCACTTGATAAGTGGTGGGCAGATTGCGATGAACTACATCGTATGCGCTTCTTCCGATGCGTTGAGCTCAGTTCACACGTTCCTATAGGTCGAACCATGGATGAAGAATCCCTATTACGCAAAATTCTTGCTGGAGAGCTACACTACGCAAAACTTTGGCTTGTTTGTGTTGCCCTGCGTGGGGTATCATGGGACAAGATGCCATTCGAGCAGCGCGAGCTTGCTTTCCAGGCGAGGGATGCCGCGTTCAACTGTTTGTCCATCTTTCTGAACTCCACCGCGTACCGGTATGCTACATTACTTGATTTCATTTCGAATTATACCGAACTGAATATGTTTCAGAGCTGCCCTCCGTTACGCTGTGCACGACAGCCTTGTCACTTTGGGGTTTTCTGGCTTGTTCTTACTTAAAATGGCCCATCTTTTCCCTACGGAGCTGGATTTGGCTGCGATAATCAGCCAGGTCGAGCAGCTGGCCCAATTACTATCTGATGTAGCAGCAGAACGGTCAGTTGGATATGGTTCTTGCTCTTCGAAAACGCTTCCCTGACGTGCAGAGCACCTAGTTATGCACTCACGCTGCGGATCATGCTTGCCAACCTACGTCGCAAAGTAGGCATGCTCCCTGGAATCGCTGCACCAGCCCAGAATTTGCCTCCCCCATTATTGCCGCAGGGGATGGTTGGTCCATACGCTGACACGCACACCGTAGGCCCACCACCGTTGACGATGGAAGAGCTGGGTTTTATCTGGCCGGGTGACCACGGTATGGTGAACCCTTCAACGATTCCAGTGTGGGTACAGGAGCAGGTCTGTGAATTCTCCTCGACATTATTGGAGTTCACCTCACCATTGGACCACTCCGCATTTTAGAGCCTCACAGACCTCGGCCTTCCCGCCAACGGTTCTGATGGCATCTTCTTGAATATGCATGGAGCAAATGGTTGGTCCGGGGACTTTACGCCCATGCCTGAAGCCTGGTGATTATTTTTCACCCTTGTTTAACTTCTGCACGAGTAGAGTTGACGACTTTTTTTTTGTTGTGCGATGTCATGTCTATTTACAAAGGCAATCATCAACGTTTGCCTGTGCCGCATGATCGCTGGAGCATGCTCGGTATTGGCACAAGATGATGGCTTGATTGTTGGCCTTACTCATGTCTCTAACGAGAATTGGATTTTTTTTTCTTTTAAACTTCATGAGACTCTCCCTATGCTGTATCGGTAAACTGGATTATGGTACCCGTCTGTATGTACAGTCTCAAGTGCGACGAGATGCATTGTTTGTACGCACCTATCCCTTGTTTCAATGGTCGAGGTATCATGTTCCGACTGAAGAGCTTCGGAAGATGGGGAGATACATAACTGAGTGCAATTCTGCGAAGAAAATAGATACACGGTTGCGCAGTGGCGAGATGATGACGACGACGAACAGCTTCACTCGTCGTCCTCGTCGCTTTCTTGTTCTTGAAGGAACTGTAATTATAAGTATGACTGTGAATGTAGGGGAAAGGGAAGGAAAAATATCATGCCTTGACGAGCGCCTCAGTGCTTTTGAGGAAGTGTTGCCTCCCTTGAGCCTTGGATCCCTTTTGGTACCAATAAATGATGGCCTGGTCTGAGATGCAGTCATTGTTGTATAAGACCTGTTCACGATGTGATGAGAATCGATACTGTGCACAGTGGAAGATGCATGCCTTGAGGATCTGGGGAAATGCCCTCATGATGCGTGTATCCTCGTAGCAGTGTACCTGAACTTGATTAATCAAGGCAACTTCGACCTTGGGCCCTTTACAGAAAGGCTCGAGGATAGGGGAGAATTTCTATCCAGCGTGCGATGGTCAGCTAACGGTAACTTCGAGAGGCAGATTTGGATACGACGCGTACCCCTACTTCACGCAGGGCAAGGCCCTCTATCTGGTCCGGTCGGGCACTCCAATCTACGGAAGCCATGAGACCTTGCCAGATACACTGGATTAACTCCGTGTCAGGGAGTGATTGCTCCTCTAGTTTGCTCTGTATCGCTGAAATGATCTGGCCCGCACAAACCCAATCAGCTGTCCTGACCCACCCACCAACCAATTCACACGTACGCCTTCCGCGGAATCACCGCGTCCACAAAGGCCCTTTATTTCAGTTGTAATTCCTTCTTTCGCGAGGGCGTATTGCTTCTTAGTGTACCACTCTGCTACCTGGGGAAGACCTTCCTTTCTGAAGAAGTCATCAAGAATTTTGGCGTCTCGACGGTTGGCGGGAAAGAAGAGAAGAAGATCCTTGATATTGCCGCGCTTGAGAGCAGCAGAAAGGTGGTCCATCGATTGATCCGCCAGGTAGGCGCGGAATATGATAGCAAGGACGGAGATGGATGCGTCTAGTAAGATGGACACCTGATCAGTTCGATGGCACGCGAGGGACAGAGTTACAAACCGTTCTTGACGAGCTGATCCTTGGTCAGACTCTGCAGACAAGCGGTGCCAGCGATGCCTTGGGAGAGAAGAAGGCCAACAGTGATAGCGAGCTTGTCGCGCTGGTTGGGGGACCAGCGATTGATGTATTGAAGGAGACTGGGGAGGGTTTGCGCCTCAAGGGGTTTCTGAAGATATTTGTATCTAAGAGGAATGAGGCGTGGGTACCATCAGGCAGGTGCTACAGGTACCTTCTGATGAGCTTATTGAGAACTTCGACATATTTCTTCAGCTCTTCAACCGACGCAGGATCCTTTGCATTGAAAATGGTGAAGGGAAACGTGGGTGCACCGTCATCAATGTAAGAACCACCTGGCTGGATGAGGCCGCCAACGAGGATGATTTCAAAAAGGGCGTCTGCATATTTCAAAAATTCGAGTGTGGATCCAGCCTGTATGAGCTTTGAAGCAAATGATTCAAAATCGTTCTCTTGGACGGTTTCTAAATGTTTATGGAGTTGATCTCTAAAGACTGGAGGTGAAGATGAGAGTGGATAATGTGAACGAGATGGAACACTTTCCTGATGGTTCGTGCTTTGCTTGGGCTTTGACTGCACCTTTCCTTGCCTTTATCTTTACCCCCTGTAACGAAGGCTTTGCAGTGGTGGGTTGCTGAGACATCCACAGTTTTCGAGGGTATCGAAAATAGCGGACAATCAGATGAAGCGGGAGGAGGAGGAGGAGGAGAAGAAGAAGGTGGGTGGGCGGAGATAACCGATCTGCAGGTATGTCGCGTTGCACGTGATGATTGGGCTGTCTGCGTTATTCATCCCTTCCTGACTTCTTCCTCATCCACGACCATCTCCCATGGCGACTCCTCGTTTTTCAGATTCGCCAAACGCCCGTTCAAAGTCGATCACTACCGCGGACGGTCTCGACACCTTTGGGGTATGTCTCTTCAGATCGCACGACAACCACGATAACTTAAACCTAATCGTGCTTTTCGTAGATCCTTAACCAGCACTCTATCGGAAACACCGCTTTCCAAATCGGCGTGTCCGAGGACAAGGGCACGCGCAGGTACATGGAAGACGCGCACTCTTTTGTTGTCGATTTCGCTGGCGTCAGAGGACAAGGATTCTTTGCTGTATTTGACGGCCATGCAGGTAAACATGCCGCCGAGTGGTGTGGCCAACATTTTCACGAGGCAAGTACCGAAATTGTGCTCTTAACACAACCCAACTTCATCATGCCTATCTATCACAGTATCTTCTTGACTCCTTACGCACCTCCTCGTCGACTACGATTCCTGACATCCTTAATGAAACATTCCACAACGTCGACAGACGTATATCTCGCCTCTGTGAGGAATCTGATGGAAAGATTCATTCGGGCTGCACAGCTGTGACTGCCTTTTTGCGCATCGAAGATGCAGACGGCCAACAATCATTTCTCGCGTCCCCGATCACCGCTCAACCATCTGCTGTGACTCCCGGCCCAGAAGATACCAAAAGTTCCAGAAACGGTTCTGAGTCTCCTGTCAGCGACTCGGGTGATGATCCTTCTGGATCAGACAAAGCGAGCAAGAAAGCCAAGAAAGCCAAGAGTGTATCACCCACCGGTCGCTTTGCTCGGGCTCTAAAACACCTCGGCGGAGGTGGCAACTCTCCTCCACCTTCACCTGGTGCTCCATCGCCTTCTACAGCCCCAGCAAATCACATAAATGCCTCTGCCGTCATATCGCCTCCCCCATCGTTCCGCCGCGTCCTTTACAGTGCCAATGCAGGTGACGCTCGAGGAGTCCTTTGTCGGGCGGGAAAAGCCGTGCGTTTGACGTACGATCACAAGGGCTCTGACAAACAAGAAGCGAAACGCATTACAGACGCGGGGGGGTTTGTTATGAGTGGACGCGTCAATGGTGTGTTGGCCGTCACAAGATCTTTGGGCGACTCCTCCATGAAGGAATTTGTTGTGGGGTCTCCCTATACTACTGAAACGCAACTGTGCGACGATGATGAATTTCTGATCCTGGCGTGTGACGGGGTGCGTACCCTTTGACACGTCTTTGCCTATCTAATTCCGTTAAAGCTATGGGATATCACGGGCGATCAAGGAGCGATTGACTTGATAAGGTACATTGATGATGCACAAGAAGCAAGCCAAACACTCGTTCACCATGCATTATCACGACAAACTAATGATAACGTGACTGTTGTCGTTGTCCGCTTCAAGCATGCAGCCCCACAGGCCAGTGGGTAGATTACTTTTAGCCTAGCCATCTACTTTACACCATAACGCCCATCTGATGATTAATTGTAAAAGTACCCAGCCACTCCTCCCCTCAAGTTGTTCTTATTTTACCCTTGTAACTCGTCTTGTTTTATCGCTGCGTTGATCTTGCTACTGAGTCTACAAGCCATCTGGTAGCATCCAATCCAATCCAATTTAATTTCCATGTTGATGTAGCACGCCGTCTGGTTATGACCGCAGATGACAACCTCGTCGCGAGATGTAAAAACGTACCGGGATATGTGGTGTGGTCAACGAACGTTGCAACGTTCAAGCTTCAAGTCTCCTTATCCAACATGAAACAGCACTACCACCGATGTTTGATATACATTTGTCGATCTATCGAAGTACATTCCCAAATAAACTCCGACCAACGCTACTGGTATAGATGAACAAGACCCGTCGATTTTTCTCTACAGAAAAACAACCACCGACCCATCACTTGTTTAGACGTACTTGACGGTGGCAGTGGCATCCCCAGTGGTAACGGAGGTGAGGACTTTGTCGTTCTGCTCAATGTCAATGATGGTGGCACCCTCGGGGGTGTAGGTGGTGCCGCTAGGGCCAGAGGCGGTGGCGCTGGTGAAGGTCACGGTGCCGAAGTCGGCGAAGGGAACAAGGCTGTCGCCCTCCTCAAAGTCTTCGACGATCCACTCAGCGTTCTCTTCGCAAAGAGCATAGCTGGAGGTGAGTTCCTGGTTAACGGTCTGACCAGTGGTCAAGTTCTCGATGGTCGCTATGCCAGAGGTCGTCGAGTATGCGGTGACCGTGGTCACGATAACATCACCAGCAGAGATGGTGATACCAGAGAAATCGTAGGCGTAGTCAGGGTACCACTCGTACCAAGCTATTCAGTGAACGAATGATAAGAACCAACTCTGACTGGAGACTCTATTTCTCTCACCATCGTACGAGGCCCCATCGTCGGTAACAGTGAAGTCGACACCAGTCTGGAGGATAGCAGTGTCACAGGTGTCACCGTCGATACCAACCCAAGCAGAAGCAGCGGAACCAACGCTGCCCGAAGGGGTGGGGACGGTGAAAGTACCGGTGACAGTTGTGAAGGTTCCCTATTGAAAAAGGATGAGATTGTGCATGGTCGTGAATCAGGGGATACGAACATCACCCTCAGCCCAGACGGCACCAGCCCAGTTGGAACTGTACTCTACGTTGGAGTCGCCACCCTCAGGCGCCTCGACACGGTTGACAGGTTGAGACAGGCGGTTCTCGCGACGGCGAGCAAGGCGAGCCCCAAGCCGAGAGGATGGAGCGGCCAATGCCGCAGAGGCGAGCAAAAGGTTAGTGAGAAGGGCGAACTTGGAGACCATGTTGGGGAAGAGGGAACTATGAGTCGTCGATGCAACGAGAACTTGAAGATGGGGAGAGGATGACCCGGGATTTTATACGTTTAGCAATGTTCCATGTTCTCATGAAAAGGCATTGATAAGGATGGTCTCTGAATCAGAGAAGAGTCGGATAGTGTCCCAAGCACTAATTAGCGCGATCCTTGTTCCCATGTGAGCGGGCCCGGCGATAAAAATGTATTCGAGACATCTACCATGTGCCTCCATCTTGGGTTGGATGCGATTTTCTGGTCTTCATGGAAAAATCAAAAGTTGCGAGATTATGCATCTGGAAAGATAACAGTTTTTTTAAAATAGAGCGGCCAAAGAGTTACCTTATTTCTGAAAGGCAGACATGAAGTAAATCCGGGTCCCCGGGGATAAGCCTCACCTTCTTCGGTCTCCCCCACGTCTAGAACAAAGGGTAGAAAACGACAAGTGAGTACACAGCCGTGACCGTACAACCGCGAAAAAAAAGTGGAACTCGGGATGTGTCAAACGATCCAGTCTCGGTAGCAACTGTGCCGTGGAGCACACACATATGTAGAGCTGCTGTGAGGTGGTGGGGAATTTAGTCACACGAATAAAAAGATCGGACCACGCGAACGCAGGATGGCTAAACTTGGCAGGCTGAAAAAAGCGATGTGCAAGCGTGTTGACGGTGATCATTATGGGCGTCTGAGGATCACAATATGCGTAGATCAGACGCTGCGCCAAAGTTAGTCTGGGTAAATGTTTGAGGTGACTCCCTCTTCAAGCCTGGCCCAACCATGCACACGATATCTTCGTCCGAGTTCTCGCGGATTCCCGCCTGCCAGTGTGTCATCAGCCGTGATGTAGTCAAGTTCTTAATTGAGGAAACCAAAATGTTATACCTACTCTGGATGCCTCTGTCTCTGTGGTGACTTCAAGTTGGAGTTGCGTGTCCCTGCTCCATTGGTTGATACCACTACTATGTACGGTGGCATTCAAGTTTGTGCTAGTCTTGGACTAGTAACCTGGGCTCTTGGGAACCACGGCGCGGCACTAGCGTTCACAAATTGGATGAGATCCGGTGGCCGGTCAAGAAATTATTTTTGCTATGCCATGGGTCTGTTTTCGTGCGAGTCCCGTCTTGAGTGGCACATGCAACACATTCCTCACATGATCATCATGATGCTACACTGGTACGGCAGCCTGCACATATGACACGGTCGTGAGACTACGATGTATTCTGCTTAACCCGCTTCCTCTCTGCTCTCTTGCCACGTGCAGGACCTTCCGAGCCCTTACTAACGCCGCCATGACTTTCGTGCCGCTTTCGTTTTTTGGTTTTCTCGAGTCGTTCTGCCTCTTCCTTGGCGCGATTTGCCTTCTGGGTTGCTTTTGCCTCGTCGGTGAGCTTCGCAAGATGTCTAAACCCATCTTCGTCACTCTCTTCCTCTTCCTCCTCTTCTTCATCATTTTTGTCATGCACCTCAATTTCCGATGTCTCATCCCCACGAAAAGTGGGGGAAGGGGACTCCTTGTCGGGGTGCGGAACATGTGCGGGGGAGAATGGGTCTGGTTGGATAGAACCTTGTAGCGATAACATCTCGTTTGCCACCGTCAGTCTGTCGAAGCGCATGTTCAACAAGGGTTCCACATTGTCAGGCCAGACAAAAGCGGGTATGACATACCCTATCACTGTAAATTCAATGTAGCCATCGGGATCGCCAAGTTTCGAGCCCGTCAAGTGGTGTATCCAGCGACCACTACTTTCTGCCTCTCGGGGCTCTCTGGAAGTTTTTAGTCCCGAGAAATCGTTCGTCTCCGTGCCTCCCTCTCCATTAATCGTGTCCTTTGATTCGCTGCCTGTGTCCCAGTGTCTCCCTTCGCCAAACTCTGGGTCATTTTCTGCCGCGCCATACTCGAATGACCACTGCTCCTGTGGAATATGATGTCGCGGGATCGAAACATTGAAGGTGCGGTGCACAAGAAGGGAAATATGATCAGGAGAGCACAAATTTATCCTACCCACTGCACAAGAGTAGAATGGTGTTCATGCGGTGCATCGATTACAGTTGTATGAGTATGGGTCGAGAGCGAAAAAGAATGATAATGTGTACCTAGCTTCATCGAGACTCTGGGCCCCCAGACGGTCGCATCGAAGCTCACGTTACACACGGCAAAGGGGCAATCGCCGTGTATACTTGCGGTCTGGCTCAAGAACCGTATGTTTGAATGCACCAAGAGTACACCTTGCAAGGACGGTATGTATCTGTTCACGGCAAGACGCAAATCGATTAGTACCTGTTCATCGACAAAGGAGGTGCAGTCACAGATTCTGACGCTCACCGCATAACCATACTATCTAACATTTCTTCCACTCCGGCGCGGAGATCGGAGGCAAAGACGGGGGGGATGGAAAGGACGAGGCTGGCATTGACGATGCGGAACTCACTCGGGTTGTCTGATACGCGTAATTTCCCCTTGTCTTTGGGAGACTTTGGTTTGTGCCTTTGCAACGACAAAGCATCTTCCGGGGGTGCGACTGATTGAGCCGTCGTTTCCCGTTTTTCTTTCTTTTTCTTGTGACTTGTCTCGACACTTTCCGTTGGACGATGCTTCCGCTTTTTGGACTCACCCGCCATCGTCATCGGTGGGATATGTCGCGGTCAAGTCGAGCATTTTTTTTTGGTGATCACGTGAGCTGTACTCACCAACGCTACTAGTACAGACCCGTTCTCGTAGTACTTCCGTTTTGACCTTGACTTCATGGTATGTATATCTCTAGTAGACTGGATATATCACTGACATTCCCATGCAGTCCGCTCCGAAGCTCATCGGACAAATTCTCTTGACTGGCGCACAGATATTTGGCAGGGCCCTTGCTGCAGCTGGCAGACAAGCTGTTCAAAGTACGATGCACGTCTTACTGAGCAATGTTGCGCCTCGGCTCAACCGCCCGTCTGTTTTTTCTCTCCCCCAGATGCCAAACACCGTCCAGAGGCACTAAGTTCCGATGTCGGAGGCGTGCGCAATGCTACTTCCAGTTCCCCAACCGACAAGTTAACGCGCGAACACCGTATGACGTTGGATGAGGCACATCTCATTCTGAACCTGAAACGCGGAGAGGCCATGGAGAACATCATGAAGGTGAGCGGATATCCATTCATTTGCGGACGCAGCTGACCATGTGCCTTTTTTAGAACTATGAGCACCTGTTCAAAGTAAACTCCCCTCGACCTGCCCCAGATCCACCTGTGTCTGGTTCACGAGCTGGTAAACCGTCGCCGCCACCGCCTGCACACTCGCATTATCTACAATCCAAGGTGATTCGCGCGCGTGAACGAATAGAGGCGGAATTGCATGTCGTTCAAGAGGATGTACCAGTGGGTCCCACAAAACCAGGGCCCGAGTCAAATAGTCCGGGACCAGGATCAAGTTAACATGACGTGGACTTCTTATCATACTTTGCAACTTATTCCCTGCTATTGTTAGATAGATCATCTGCTATCCCCATTCACTCCTGTTTTCCAAGCATACACAATCATGACTATGATTAACGGACAGCTGGCATTGCAGACGACCGTGTGCCTAACCGTTCGAATATTCAATACAAGGCAACTCATTAGTAGGCACACGACGACTAATAGTATACAGGGGATGTGGCAAGATTAAAATGGTGTCGTACAATATCTGACTGAACAGAATAGATCATGTTTTCTATTTATTCATCCTTTCCACGCGTTTGACGCCAAGCTTGCACCTGTCTTCTTCGAGCGAGCCACTGGAAGATCGGCAGAGTGATACACGAAACTACGATCCACGCAAATTGCACGCCAAAGTTGAGACCAACTGAAAACATGGACCGCGCTCAGAATATTCCTTTTACTCTTAGTTGTTGGACGTACTCTGGTTCTTCGTGTTGAAGACGACCGCACGGACAGTATTAGAGACGTTGTAGAATGGCATCGCATACCCATATCGAAATACGATTGGAAGCATTTCGATAGGGTAGTATGACACAGAAACATTGGCTTTGCGAAACGGGGGGTCACAAACCATTTGACGGCTGCTCCAAAACGATGACCTACCGATGATCCAGAGGATAAGAAAGATCGGGATGAACGCGATCGTCATCAGGGTGAGCATGGACTCTAATGCGAATCCCCTATTGATGCATGAGAATGGCGACCCTAGACATCGAGAAGAAACGTGCAGCGCAGCCATCCCCATCCAGGACATCATCCAATAGATGACGAAGCCGCCACTATAACTATATGAGGATCAGCACCCGGTCCGAAAGCGGTAAAAACGACCTACTATCGTCCAAATGGGACACCAAACGCCAGACTTAACAAAGCATACACGAGCTGCAACAACCGTGACGTGGGTCTCAGAAACACGTAAAAATTTTGCCCACCGAGACAAAAAAATACAGGATAAAAGGCCAGAGTAAGCGCATTAGGATCAAGGATCTCAGTGTCAGACGCCGACCAAAACCACTCCGGTTATCCGAAGCCCAAAGATGGTTCTAAAGGAATGAAATCCAATGAGTCCGAAGGCCACCTCCTTGGATTGGACTCACCGTCAATACAAACTATACAGCAATCGGTCAACAAACTCAACAGTGCGGAAAACCACGTCTTACCGCGAGGATCACGAGGTAAATAAGTCCGACATAATCAACAGCGGATGCCCTGAGAAGGGTTAAATAAGTAGCACCACTCGCCTCGCATGCAGTGAGGACATACACGGGAACGTCAAACGGCCTGAGGTCGTACAGTACGTAATCAACAGGCAGTGTCACAAGGGATGGTGCAGTGTTCATCAGGGCTGGAAGGTTTGGAAGAGATGCCAATTGTTTCGCAAAAGTTAAACCGAACGCTTGTGTGACGTTCGTGAGGATCGCGTTCACCTATAAACCATGTCATCGAAGATGCCAGGACGCGAAAGAAGTTCTTGCCATTGGAGAAATGATGATGCGGCTTGAAGGAGGAAATCACTAGGTGTCACCTTAATATGGAGGTATAAATACCCACTATGCAGCTTCATTCCTTGCGTTTGTGAGGTATGCGCTCATTGCATAAGAGGTATTATACGCTACATCCGTGCTGTTTATTGCTGCAAGTAAGTTGGAGGTCGCATTTGGGTTAACTAAGAATATTGCATCAGACGACTCTAATGCTCATGGTGTGAGGGCATACCGGTTACGGCAACCCAACAACGATGGTCGAGAAGAGCCATTTGAACATCCGATGTCCCGTTTGGAAACTCCGAGGGATCTTTCACCAACCATGATAGCTGCTCTTGGCTGTGTAACATCGACAATGCTTGCGTCATCGCTTGGCCAATCTGTCCCCCGTCGAAATCCTATAGCAGGCTGCTTAGTGAACATGTGCGAGCAACAAGATTGGGAATACTTACCACAACATACCCAGATAAATTATGAATATTTCCGAACGACCTGCCAAGCGCTGCCCAATAGATTGGCAAGATCGCAAGTATAATGAATATGACGAGAACAAAAGCTACAAGACTGAACTTGAGCCATACTTTCCTGGCCGCAACGGTACCCTTGTCCGTATCGAACAGTTCATGGGAGAACGGCGGGTCCTGTAATATTAATCCTGGTCAGGGCAACGATGAAACAAGATGTTATCTTCATACCGTCTCCTCTGATGGAGTATAATTATTATTTTCCGAGTCGGGCTGCTGTCCCGGATTTGGTGGCGGCATCTTTAGTGGTGTGTTTAGGAATAAGTAGGTTCATGGACTCGACGGGTGGAAACGAGAAACGACTTAATAAGCGATGAATCAGACAGGGGTTCTAGCCAGACTAGATCAAAGGCGAAACTAATGCGTGCATGATGGCCTTGAATTCAATTCCACACTCGCAAGAGCGAACCAGCGCATGTCCAAAAGAACGTCGATAATGCAAATACACACGGTCCGGGGTGACGCTATCAGTTCATCCAATGCATAGAATATCACATTACGATTCGCTATCTTGAATATTGTATCTTCCCCAAGCAAACCTACAGGAGAACGCTACCAAAATCAACGTCGTCTCCGCCTAGGTTTCTTTGGTGGTTCTTCGTCAATCTCAACTCGGCGTTGACAGACTGGACATCGACCAGAAACATCGGTCAACCAAGGATCGATGCAAGTTTTCTGTTTGGATGATTCAGAAACGACATGGCATAAAGCATCGGAACACTCACGTGAAAGACATGACCACAAGCTAGTAGACGTAATGGTTGGGGTCCTTCTCCAGCATCTTCGAGCCGAGGTAGTGCATCTCGCTCTTCCTCAGTGATGCTTTCGACTGGAATTACTGCCTCCTCTGCGGGTGATGGCGGGGCAGCCGCTGCATCGTCCTTATCGGGATCTTGATGAGGAGTCCCAGAGAGCCTCTTCGGCTCTTCAAAGTCCATCAAGCAAATCGCACACGCAGCGCGATTACCTTCTAGCCTAACAAAGGGATATTCGCCTTGCTCCCAGTTGTCTTCCCATGTCTCGGGGGCATTAACCGTATCAGGCGTTGACACCTTGGCAGTGCGATCCTTGGCGTTGGCAGCCGTCACATTGCCCTTTTCAGGGGACTTTCTACGGAAAAAGGCAAATCTTTTTCTTGGTGCGGGTGCTGGCGGTTTTGGAGGATAGGTGTGGACAGGCTTCGGTAGGGAAACAGGTGCAGACGTGTCGTCGGGTGGTGGCGGGATATAGATAACAAGAGGAATGCGGTCGACGAGTGACTTGGGTAGCTTCCCAATATCGGGCTTGATGTAATGTGGATTCTGCAATGGATGGCGTCCGAGGCAAAGTAATATGATGCTGTAGAAGAGCTGCAAGAAGTCAACTTTACCTTATCAGAGGCAAGTATCGTCGCGGGACTGACCATAATGAATGGCAAAACCATGAATACGAGAAAACCGAATAGAACGACTTCCAAAACGAGCAAGTACATAGTACACAGAATTCCGAAAGTAAGCCACCAGACAAAAGGGGCAGAAAGACGGCATGAGTTCACTGAAGTATACTCGAGGATGTGTGCGGTTAAAAACCATGTCAAGGTGAACATGGACAAAAAGAGGGACAACCTATCGTCAAGTCAGCGTTGGCTCCATATGAAGTATAGAGACAAACCGCGCATAGATATGGTTGTAGGGTACTGGTGGATCTTCTGAGTTGGTGCCTGTGGATGTGCCTCTGTCTTGCTGTCTTCGATGCCTCGAGTCTCCGGGACGTGCGGCAGATTGAATCTCGCTTGGTTGTGACGTTGACTCGGAGTCCTCCCTTGGAGCGTTATCTCTAGATCTTGATGAGGAAATATGCACTAGGATGGAAGAGTATCGACTCACGCTGCCCGTATGCGAAGATAGTTCCAACATGTCAACCCAGACGACAATGCGAGCCGCACCAACCAAAGGCAATTCCAAGCAACCAACGGCCGTCCGCAAGCATGTATCTGATCGATCGTCTGGTCCTGTGGGCTCTTGATCACTGAAGCAACACTGAGAAGTGCGATGACAGCGGCAGCCTAGTGATTCCGCCGGGGTAAGAAGGGCACTGTGGGACAAAGGGAAACCAACCTGGAGGGAGTTATAAACCAATGTTCCGAGTAGCGATATCAATGCCTTTCTGGTCCTGGATGCATCTGGTCCCATACCCAACAACTCTTTTATTCTCCGGAAGAATGACCTCGAAGGCCGCTGGCCATGTTGTGTTGGCTCTTGCGTTGCTTGGGCACCGCTAGGGGTTTGGTTGGCCTGCCTGAGCCAGGAAGGCGGTCTTGCGGGCCATCAGCGATCGACATGGATACGATGTAAAATCAGAATTACTCAGGGGGTTCTGCATTATTTGTTGGTGAGGAAGGAGTTGTTTCGATGCCGCGTTGTGCTGAGCGACGATAGGACGCAGATATCCGAGCTCGAGCGGGTTGGGTTACGGTAGGGATGTCTCCGGTTGACTGGGTGCGGCGGAGCGATTGCGAATCAAGGGTAGACATGGTGAACGTTGAGAGAGAAGGCGCAACGAGGGGTCTGGTCGGGGATTGACGCCTGCGGCGTGTGGTAGATCAAAGAAAGCTGCTGTAGGCCGCCACTCCACCAGACATCCAAGTTGGCGCTAATCGCGACTGCGCGAGTAGGGACTGGACGACGACACTGGGCGGGTGTTTTGTTGCAAGACGAGGAGGAGGTCTTGAGATGCGTTCAAGTCGCCTCCACGCCGCACTCCTTTTATTTATGTACAAACTTCCGCCTAATTCCATCCTGTGCACTCAAAGTATAACATGATCAGGCTTGTCACTTTTGATGCACTCCATACCCTAATCACGCCAAGAAGACCTATCCATGTCCAATATTCAGAAGTTTTCGCACCATACCTCGGTGCTCTGAATCCAAGCGACCTGCAGTCCTCGTTCAAAGCCAGTGAGTTACCCCGGCTCGGCTACGAGGTTTATCCTACCTGCTTCGAGGCTTAAAGCAGGTACAAAAGGACAACCCTGCCTACCACGGCCAGCTCGGTGCTCACGGATGGTGGTCTGAGGTTATTAAGAGGACAGCCATCGGAGCAGGCGCTGACCCGCGAGGTATGCGGCCGTTTCGTCTCCACACCGAAAACGCATGGGTTCTGACGGGATGCATGCAGCAGTGCAAGTGTCCCTGAACAAAATCGTGTCCCAGCTCATGGACCGCTTTAGTTCCAGCCAAGGATACAAACTCTTTGATGATGCACTCCCCGTACGTATGTCGTGAGCTCATCTCGGCCACTTTGTCTGGCGTGTCTGATCCGTACTCCTCAGTACGTCAACTGCAACAAATGGACATTCGCACAGCACTTATCAGCAACTCAGATTCAAGAATGCGTATGTTCTCGCATACCTAATGTTTCAGACGTTCCGGCCCGTTGATGCAATCCCCGTAGGTCTCGCTCTCACCGATCTCGGAGTATCCCCGTTTTTATGTCCTCTTGTCCTGAGCGAAGAAGAGGGAGTCGAGAAGCCTGATGCAGAAATATTCCGGCGTGCATTCAAGCAAGCCTTTGATAACCTGACCCGTCTCGACCAGTGCGTACACGTTGGGGATGAACTTGAATGGTAAGTACGGTAAGGTCTCTTGTCTGGTTTGATAGTGACGACCAAAAGCGACTACTACGGAGCCCGGGGTGCTGGGATGCAGGCACTTCTGATCAGACGACCTAGCCCTGATGGAGACCAGGAAAGCAAGACAGCGGATGAAGACCTTGGAAATACCAAGGTTATCTCCAGTTTACACGAAGTAGTTAGCTGGGTGAGATCGCAGAATGCAGCATAGAGTACTCGGACACGAAACCTGTCTTGACATTGCTTATACTGTAGGCACTCGTGCTATTGTGTAACATTGTGAATTGATATCCACCCTCTTGATCCTCGGGAACGAATTGTAACAAAGCTCAATTGCGAGGATGATACTCGACACTCAACGGTTCGTCATTTGAGCCGATTTATACATGGAGTTTGGATAGTCTGAGACCTTTTGCTTAGAGTTGCAGGTTGGTTGAGTTGCATGCAATGTCGGTCAGACGGGAATTGCGAAACATTATACTTCCGAAGGCCACCGCGCATGACGGCACCGGAGGAGTGAGCGCTGTTGATCAAGATCTACCGTCTCGAAAAGTGTTACAACCGATCATGAAAACCAAAGAATGAAAATCCAAAAGGGGCACAGGGAAGGAGAACTGTGTGAGCAGTAGATTCGTTGGACAGATGTCGAGAAGTGAGGTCAGTCATTCTCGCGAAAATAATTGGTCAGAAATTTCTGGATACGAGTTGGGAGCAACGTGTCGAACGTTGCAGTGTAAGACTCATGTCCACGTTGGCCAAACGAGCTGAAAGACACGAGGTGAATACATGGGTAGGATAGGTCGTGGAAGAAGCGAGCAAAGATGATTAAAAGGGGCCAATGTCCGACCAAGAGTTTTCTTTGAGTGGCTTTAGGTAGTCCATTCTCATGACAGTCTTTTCCCTAGGCAAGACTATGTCTTGGACGTTTTCGCCCTGCTTGAGCATCGTCCAGCGTATAACACGGGGGTCTTGGCGGAGTTTCAGAGCCAACATGTTGAGGGTGCGAGGTGAGGTGTCAAAGTACATGGTCCAATAGCTGGAATAAGCGGTGAGAAGACAAAAATAGGAGGTTGAAATAGAACGGACTCTGCGATGGTGTGGCTTTTTTTATGTCTCCTCATGACTTGAGGTAGCGTTTGAGTCCCCCAGTATTCGATATTCCGAACGACACCACCGTTGTCCATGACATGGCGTGCAGACATTGTCACGAGGTCTTTAATGTGTCTCTAAATCATGTGGTGGTCGAATCGATGTATGACGATGAACACTGCGCACGTACATATTCTCGAAAGTGAGCAGCTATACACAGCACCTTGTAGAACGGCATCGTCGTCGTCGTCGAACTGGACGTTGTTTACAAATGTTAATGTGATCGGTATTATTAGTAAGCAACCGGATTGTGTAGTTTCGACAGCAAATATTGCCAGTGCAGATTGGTTCATCAGTTGAGGTCAAGTTCAATGAGCAAGTACTGCTCCGTCGATGACCGTCCTCACACTGTCGCCGAGTCTGCCGGGTCTAGCAGCGTCGGCGGTTTGTTTTTAATTTCCGAAAGACTCCGAATCGTCCGTGCGGATTATCGCAGTCAAACCCCCCACACGTGATGGAATTGTTTGACCCGCATCCCCGGCGCCAACGTGCCATTGCGATACCTAATTCACAGTCGGGTCTATCCGGTAGTTGGCCTGACGTGTCTCCACGTTCTGCGATAGAAAGTGATGTGCTTGCGTAAGGTGGGCGTGTTCGTAACCACTCTCGGCTTCTCCGGTGATAAATGAAACTGATATAGGCCATTGTGCGTCATCCGGAAAGCGCTGCGACAGCAACGGAGCGAATCAGACTGGCGAGGATTGCACTGAGAATTGCAGACCGAGAAGCGTCCCATTCAATTCTTGCAGATAATCAGTCCCCTCATGCTCCAGCTAAACGAGCCAAGACATGTAGCTCTCTCCTCCTTGCTTGTCTGTCAACTCCCTACCCATCCTCGTCTCTCTGGTAAGGGTACTGTCAATCCGACGAGATCCGTCACGGTAGAATCACCCTGCTGCATAACACTTGCTATATTCTATACCCCTTCCTTTCTTCTCCAAGCGGTTCGGAATATGTGATTTTTTATCCCTTTCCCCCCATTCTCATGCCCCTTGTATCGCCATCCCGTGTTCTGTCCATCACGTCTCCGATCTGCCCTCTCTCGTTCCCGCCTTCCCCCTTCCATATTTTCCGTCCCGCGTGTATGTGCACGGAGGTACACGAGATCCTACCTTCTTCTTGCACATTTGCTTCTCTGTACGTCAACTTGGCCCATCAAATTAATCGCGCGTTCAGCCTATCCAATTCCCCGGTTCTTCCTTTTCTATCTCCAAGCTTCTCCTTTCCCCCTTCTTAAAGCACAGTTCGCGTGCGCAGACACCTTTTTCGAGCTTCATCCTTTTCCCCCATCATGTCTACTTCGCTGCACCTTGCAGCAGACACAATCACTCGTCCTCCACGTCTTCAACCTTCTCCCTCCCTCCCAAATTTGCGGTGCGTCCAAATGTCTTGTCCTGCGCGTTTCGGTCTCTCTTACTCCCTCTCCCACGTGACACAGCGCACGCAACACTAGTACTGATCCCGACCCCCCCTTCGCGCGTCCACATCCCATTCCAAATAATCCATCATCTCAAATCCCCTCCCTCAGCCCCGCAAACCTGTCGACAAACATTTCCACAAAAAACACCGACCTCCACCCAACTAAACGATCCCGGCAGCAGTCCAAGAGCCATCACTATCTAACGCCGCCTCTCACACCTGCCTCCTCTCTCAAAAGTGACAGTACAGATCCAGATTCGACGGACCTCACCCCTCCCGCAGACGAGCAGTCCACTTCTCCCCCCCAGAATCTGCTTTCCAATGACTCTACTGAAAGCCGCTTCTTGATTGTGAATCTCGCGCTGTGTCGCATGTGGGCTAAACTGACAGCGAAAAAATTAGATCGGAAACGTTCCAAACGACCTCTCCGAGGACATAATTGGTTCGTATTTCCACTCGCTGGCGGCCCTTCCGAACGACTCGTCCCCCATCCGCGCGAACTCGCAAAGCATCCCACATACCGACAGCGTGATCCAGTCCATCTATTATCGCTTCCAGGAAAAACGTGCCATTATCCTCGCGTTCTACGACACACGTGATGCCGAAAGAGTCAAACGCATTATAGAGGTTAATGGCTCGCGTTCACGTCGTGCTTCAGATGTGGACGATAAACAGAGGACCACTTACGAGAACACGGTGGGCAACTTATGGGTGGAGGGATTGACTTGCTTGTTCGTGGCCCCAGATCACTTCCAACAAGTAGGTCTATTTCGATATTCCGTGTCGCACCATTCACAACTTCCCTAGCTCCTGGGTCAGTCAGCGTCGGCCATCATGACAAGCACAGAAGGCGCATTTTGCGTGTCAGTGGATGCAATGATGACAGAGCGCGATCACAACTATTCTGGGTGGAGCAGAGTTCGCTTCTTCGTTCCCGTCAAACTCAAGAGCGTGTTGGCAAAGTACGGGGAACTCCAGTCGTTCCGCCTCCTGAAAGAGGACGAGGAGAAATGTAATCAGGTACGTTTTTCCTTCAAGGATATCGTATTGCATGCGTACGCCACTCGAATTCCGATACCGCAATCTCCCGGCTGCCGTCCGAATGATGTGCCTAGTCGCAGGAAATTTTCATTTTATTTCTCTGCCCTCTATATTTGCGTCTGACCCTTTTGAACACTTGCCAGCTTTTCATGGTCGAGTACTACGACATTCGTGCGGGGGAGTTGGCATGGGAGAGCCTGAACGGACGTGTAGTTGACAACATGAAACTCCGGCTCATCCGACGTGATGTCTTGCGTGGTGGCCGTAACGGGCCACGAGATCTGGAAAAAGAAGATTTGGTTAGCCCAGAAGCTCATCTCGGAGGTGGACATGCCGCGGAGCCGAAGACACCCACGGCTTCCACGTATTTATCGCAGTCGCAAACGATCACGACTTCGAGCGGCGTTCCTTTCCCTCTTCTGAATGACGGAGGAACCTACGACCATCCAAGATCTTCCGAATACGAGGGTGCCAACTCCACCAGCCTAGACTCAGGCGCGGTCGCCAGTAGCCACAAGTCGTCTACTACTGATCGCCAGAAACTTGCCTCTCATTATCCTGTGGACATCACCGAGTCCAGCACGGCCGAAGCATTTCCCGTCGACCCTCTTCACGACCGTACTGGCCCCTTCGCCCCCGATCAGTTTGGTAGACGTGGATCAAACAATCTCCTTTTCGACGCTGTTCGCTCTCGCACTCATCACAGGCTGGCTGATGCAGATTACATGCGAACTGCCAACATGAATTCCATTGCCTTTGATCACTCACAGGTTTGTCCTTTTGAAATCGCTCAGGTGGCTGGTGGCACGACCGACCTGTGCACGCCACCATGCCCGGGAACCCAGCCACATTTTGTCCATGACTATTTTACCCATACCGATCGATACGCTGGGGAACCATCTATGCAGTCTTCTTGGGTCTCTTCGCCCCTTGCTCACGGTATGCAATACCCGGTCTCTTCGCAGTCGCCTATGCCGCCTATGTGCCCTTCAATATGTTGGGATGCGTCAACGGGCACTTGGGTCGCGTGGGGCGCACCAGGCATCCTACCAGAACAGTGGTCTGCGTTTCCTCCCTCCCAGGGGTATTATCACGGAGCTAGCACTCAGACTGTCCCGTATTCTTATCCACCACATGCGTCTCCGTCCTTGGCCCACCACCCATATGCCACTACTCCCAACCGCGTGTATCCCACGACGTACCCGGCTTCTCCGCGGTCTCCCCCAGAGAATAACCAACTGGACATTCGCAAGATCGAGCAGGGTCTTGATACGCGAACGACAGTCATGATTAAGAACATCCCCAATAAAATGACCGACAAAGAGTTGATCGCATACATCAACAAAATTTGTCCTCGACGTATCGATTTCCTCTACCTGAGAATGGACTTCCAGAACGGTACGAAACCTATAATGCTACCATGCTTTCCATGACACTGATATTTTTTATTCGGTAGGATGTAATGTCGGGTATGCATTTGTCAACTTTATTGGCGTAGAGGATCTCTTGCGATTTGCGAAGACAACGCTGGGTGAAAAGTGGTAAGTCTTGAGCAATACGACATTTGAACGGACTATGATATCGTGACGCAGGAACATGTACTCCAGTGAGAAAGTGCTGCAAATGAGTTATGCAAACTATCAGTAAGTCTGTTCACTAAAACATTTTTCGTTACGATGAACATGACGTAACTTGACAGAGGAAAAGAGGCGCTTGTCGAAAAATTCAAGAATTCGTGCATCATGGACGAGCGCGAAGAATGGCGTCCAAAGATATTCTACTCCGAACCCGGTCCAAAACAAGGACTCCCAGAGGACTTCCCAAAGCCCACACACATGCGTAGGAAAGAACGCAGTTCCTATAATCGCGGAGCGCTATTTGTGCCAGGTATTAGCGGCGGGACAGGATACCCCAAGACATTCTTGAATGCCACGGCTTCGACTTCCCATCAGCGCATCAGTCGTTCATCTGCGGCATCACAGGGCGACGAACGACAACGAAAACTCAATTATCCCACTCATGACGGCAATGTGCAGTAATGCCACCGGCGTCATGGTCAAGAGCGTCTGTTGCACATTCGCTCTGCTTGGTTCTGATTATACCGCCATCCCATCCTTTTACCTATGCTGCTTCATCTCGACCCGCTGTATACGTACTTTATTATCTTATATTTTAAAAGCTAACTGACACCGACTGTACTTGATGTTCTGTTTCGCTGTTCCTCCGCACATGCTCTCGATCTGTTTTTCTGGTCCAATGTCCTTTATTCCTCGAGCAGCGTAATTCACACTTAGAGAATTGAGAATGTATGGCACCATAACTGCCATTCCTCGCGGAAGTAGACGTAGAATAAGCTTCGGCTAGCCTGATCCGCGGATGATCCGCGTTACTGTAAACCTTCGCATGCCTCAGGGAGGGACATTCGGAGATGAAACAGACATCGACTCCGACTCAAACAACCAGGGTGTCACTTCAGAGCGCGAAGCGAAGCGTTTCAAGCAGTGTTTGACGAGGGGCTAATCCAAAGAAGTAACCACGAACTCGGGATAATTACTTGTGCCGCCCGCTCGTGCCTAGCGGGAAAATGCTTCACACTGGCATGTAGTATTCTTGGCGGGTTCATTCCCACGAATTGCTGCAATCCCACCGTGCCAGGGGCGCTGGATCGATCCTGCTGGCTCAACTGAGAATACATGTTCAAGTCAGTATCAGAAGCAGCCAAGCAAACAAAATGGCAGTCTTACCTCAACTGCCGCACCTAGGGACATTTCATCTTTGTGACTAGAAATCCTTGCCTATTTCTACAACCACCGTATCTCTTCTACATTTGACTAATCTTTTGCCTCCATTGTTCAAATCGGGCTGGGAATGAGGGCTGTTTTAAAACTAAGTAATACATAGATGATAACTGAGCGACTTGAATAACAAAACAAATGTCAAGCTTTACTCGACTCAATCATTACCATAATGGAAGCAACTGAGGAGGATTGAAGAGGATTGAAGAAACATGAGTGCTGTAAGGCGCACTCATTCAAGATGGATATATATGGAGATAAGATATGATTACTAGATAAAGATTGTTTTCAAGTTCACTGAGCAGAGATGCAACCACAGTCACATCAACTCCAATAACATTGGTAAAACTAATAAAAGAATATGTCAAAGTGTAATAAAATGACAGGGGCAATGCAACAGTAGTGACAAGCAACACCTCCCAATAATATTTATCCTTTGGATGTACAACTTGCTTTGAAGAAATCACAATCCAGTTCAATTTCCCGACCTAACTCCAGGGTCTAATGGATTGAGCTACTAGTCAGACTGTCAGAGGAAACTTTAGAATGGTCCTAGGTCAGTATCGGGGTTATTAAGGCTTGCTCAGAGGTGTACATATGTACTAGTACTAGGATTTAACAAAAGCCTGAGGAACAACATTTGCAAGAGCATGTGGCTGTCCCAACAGGTATAATGTTCGTGTCACAGTTGCGACCAACAAGTCATAGGAATGTGAACGCCAACTTTGAATGAAGCTCAAAGTTGCGCAAGAAAGACCGCTGACTTGACCGCCGCTTTTATAGGTTGCCCTGAAAAGGCAATTTATGCAGAGTCATTGCTCACTCCATCATCGAGTCAACAACGCCAGTTAGCCCGTTCAATTTCGTACATCAGCGTCACTTTTTTCAGACGTTCCATCATCAACCAGAATGGACGCATCGTCCTTTTCCAAGGTAGAAGAGGAGAAAGCTCGCCATGCACGGCGTATAAAGCTCAAAGCCTTGAACATCTCCCTCGACACCCCAGGTTTGTCACCCCTTTACAACGGAACTATATATCTCACCTCAGTAGTAGAATCTTCGAAACTTGACTCGTCTCTTAAGCGTCACACCACGCTCATTAAGCGCATGCGCCAGTCAATCGGTTCGGATAACCGCGACCAGATTACCAAGGACATTGACTCGCTCTCGCTTGAGAAATACATCGACGAGATAGCTGCCGCGGCACTGGATGGTATCGCGCGATGCAAGACAGAGAAAGACGTCTGGGCAGCGGTGGAGGTGCGAGATCCGAAAACCCTTTGGGCACCCGGAGTTCCACTCACATACTCCAGGTGGTATGCACCCTTCATAGACGATTTCCGACTTCCTTTACCCCAACTTTCGTGAACTTGTTGGCTTCCGCAATCGCCGCACCCTCCAAAGCTGCCTTATCCGCTCTCCCTCCCGATCAGCGTGAGAAGGAGGACGCTGCGAGAGTAACCCGCCAGCGACCGGTTCTTCGGGTATGCTCCGAGCTTGCTCTGGTTGGCATCGTCAGAGATTCTCCAACCAAGAGTGGTGGCGAGTGGATAATGAGGGCTATCAAAGAATTGGTAAAACACATCTTGTTCCTTCTCACGGGTTGAGATTGACGTCCAACATAGTTATCGAATGACCCTACTCTGTCTTCTCTTCCTTTGCTTTCGACGTTCCTCAAATCATATGCCCGCCCATATCTTGGATTGATGCCTGCACAAAACAAGCAAATACCTAGCGACTCAGAACCCGGCACTTTATCATCCATCACGATAAGTGGAACTCAAGCGAGCTTTCCCCCACTTCTCAATGACGATGAGGAACTTGTGGAACAAGACATACGTGATCGGTTCAAACGCATGTGTGAAGGGTATTTCGATAACGTGGCCAAGAAACTAGTCATGGAACACAAAGTACGTCGTCGCACTATCCCCCATATGCTGTGCTCCAACTTGGCTTATCTATAGCGCCTTCAAGAACAAGACCGCCGCAATCATGAAGCATATATTCGTTCTGGTGAGATATTCGAGGACCGGCAGCAAGCATATGAGAAAATGACAAAAGGATATGAGAAACTCCTTGCAAGCTGCCAAACGTATGCTCAATTCATCGTTTCATGTTCATGGTTAACATCATAGCTTTAGCCTTTCTGAGCTGCTCTATCTGCCTATGCCTCCGCTGCCAACTGCTTCTCAGAAGTCCGACTCAATCCAGATAGGGTCAAATCTTGGTTCTATACTTGCGGATGAATCAGACGATGTCTTGCTTACGTCTGGTGGAAAATGGGAGGATGAGGAAGAGCGAAAGTTTTTTGAGGACATTCAAGACCTGAAGGATTTCGTGCCCAAGAGTGTTCTTGGTATCGAATCTGAAGAAACAGATAATGCAGCCGACGAAGAAAGAGAAAAAGCTGAGAAAGAAAAGGCTGAGGTAGAGGCGAGAAAACTAGAACAAGAGCTCGAGGGACTCAAAGCCAACGGGAACATGCATACTAATGGGTACCTTCACCCCCAGGACGGGCCAGACAATCCAAACGACGACGAAGATGGGTAAGCCGAGTCGGGATTGCATAGTTTTTTCCGCTCATTGTTAAGCCTTGTAACTTTTAGGACAATCACGCCTACATTAGCGTCACCCAGACCTTCGACTCCCCCGTTGTCCCCTCAACTCGCACCGCAAGGTCCTTCACAGCTTCTTACTGCCCTTTTGGCTCGCCTTCCGGATGCCACTAACCGAGCAATGATTGATCAAGCTGCCGTGGACTTTGCATTTCTTAACTCCAAGGCTGCTAGAAAAAGACTCGTTAAGGTGTGTTTTCGTTGACGGATCTTTCCTCGGGCAAGTTTATTAAGTGTAGATTAGTTCTTGACCACTGTTCCAAAGAACAGAACCGACCTCTTGCCTCACTACTCCAGGCTGGTTGCTACCCTTAGTAAATACATGCCGGACATAGGACTAGAACTTGTTGCTTCTGTGAGTCACCTCGCCAACTCGCTACTATTTATATATTGGACAAAGTTGACCAACGTATCAAGCTGGATGAGGAGTTCCGGTATCTGCAAAGGAAGAAGAACGTTGTTAAAGAACTTGCCGAAACACGTATGAAGGCAAGTCGTTTGTCTGATGACGGTGTGTTATTAACCACCCCACCGAACAGAATATCGTCTATTTGTCGAACTTGACAAAGTTTCGCATTGTGCCATCCCACTTGATATTGCATATATTCAAAGTCTGCCTCGATGACTTCTCGGGTACGAACATAGAGAGCATAGCCCTTTTGCTCGAATGGTGTGGACGCTTTCTTCTACGAAGCGAGGATACCAAAGAACGGTTCAGTACCATGGTGCGGATTTAGTCGCGTTTGGACATCGCTCTGTCGATGGCTCACTATTTTCTAGCTCGAGCTGATGAAGCGCAAACAAACCATACATCATCTCGATCAGAGGCAAATTCTACTGCTTGAGAATGCTTATTACCAGGTTTGAACTTGTGAAGCATTCTAGAATTGGATACTGACTATCCATCCAGTGCAATCCCCCAGAGCGTGCCCCGCGCATCGAGAAGGAACGAACTCCAATCGAACTATTCATTCGCCATCTTATCTTCGATGTTCTTGTCAAGAAAACCATCGACAAGGTGCTCAAGCTCATTCGGAAATTGGATTGGGATGATCCTGTTGTACAGCGCGCTTTGCACAAGGTTTTCACGAAGCCGTGGAAAATCAAATACAGCAATATTAGTTTGCTTGCAATGTTGACCTATGACCTGCAACGCTACCATCCTGCTTTCGCCATATCCGTTGTAGATCAAGTTCTTGAAGACATACGACAGGGACTGGAGCAGAACGTATACAGTACGAACCAGCAACGAATAGCAACAATGAAGTACCTTGGAGAACTGTACATCTACCGTCTGATAGGCTCTAGCTTGGTGTTCGACACACTATGGTCTCTTGTAACATTCGGACATTGTCAGTCTCGCTGGTGTTCGCATTGCATCCTCCGCACTCACGTCTCTTCCCAGCTGACGGTCATCCATTACCGCGCCAGCCCTGTTCACTCGACATGCCAGATGACTTTTTCAGAGTTCGCTTGGTCTGCGTGATGTTAGACACCGTTGGCATGTGTTTTGACAGGGGCAGTCAGAAAAGAAAGCTTGATAGCTTCCTGATATTCTTCCAGGTGAACGGTCTCCACTGCTCAACATGTAGAAACGCTGACAATATCCTCAGTACTACATGCTATGTAAGGAAGAGCTGCCTATGGATGTTGATTTCATGCTGTCAGACTCTCTTGATGTAAGAGTCTACTAAGACAAGTTTAGAGCTTTCATGACCTTTACCTCGCTGCTGTGCAGGCCATTCGACCGAAATTAACGATGCCAAAGTCTATCGAGGAAGCTGCTGCGGCAGTTGATGAAGTGTTCAATACGGCTATGCAAAATGCTGGATGTAAGTAATACCGATGAACTTTCCTTTTTTAGCTAAACATTCATTGAAGTGACAACTGAGGGTGATAGTGGTGATGATAGCGATGATGATGGGGAACGGCCTCAGCAAGATGACGAAGATGACGATGATACAGCTCAAGAGTCTGCAGTGAGTTTGTTTTGCGAGTCTTCGCAGAGACAGTCACGGAGACCCCTTTCACAGGCTGAGGATCGTGCCCCATCACCAGACACGGTTGTAGTGCTTTCTGCTCAGGAATACCTTGGTCCCTCCGAAGAGGCTGATGCAGAGTTTGTGAAAGAACTCGCCAGAATCATCACGGATTCGTCTGCTGAGTCGAGAAAGATTGACAAGAAGGCAGCCTGGTGGGACTCTGCTGTAATAGCCCCTGGTTCCAGAAAGAAGCGCGGAGATGATACCGACGGAGATGCTGATGGTGAAGGCAACACAAGTAACGGCGAGTCGGTGATGAACTTCACAGTGATCACGAAGAGAGGAAACAAGCAACAGGTCTATCAGTCAGATATCAAGTGAGATCGGGGACTAATCTGTTTCACAGATGCGATATCTTCCTATCCCTGCTGAATCCGCCCTTGCTGTGCATACTCGTTCGGCACAACTTCAGGACAGAGTAGAACAGCAACACCTGAAGCGTCTAGTCTTGAGCTACGAGCAAAACCAAGAAGCCGAAGAGTTAAAAGGTAGGCCTGTGTCATCTGGCAATCTGACTAGTTGACAACGTGCACAACAGCGTTGGAAAATCGCCGGACTAACGCGATCAAAATTCGCTATGTTGGCTAACAGGCGATGACTTGTCGCACTGGCACAGGCTAATAATATGGCGCATCCCAGTAGCCTTTTCGCTCGGTAGCGATCACTGCGGACCTTCGCACCCACTTCCCAGCTTTCGCACTTCCGGCCAAGACCTACATTAGTCACCTTGCCTCGACTGTGGTGTCTTGGGCGTATCTCGTCTGCAATGTCCACGACTCCAGGTTCACTATCCACGTTGACAACTTTGACGACCTTATGTACTTTGACGACTTCGAACCACGTATACAGCAACCTTGTAGTCACACAAGTGCAATGCAACCACCATCGTAGCGTCTTACGCTGCTTTCTAGAACCATCAAACAACCGAAATCTGTTGAACATGATCCTTTATGTAAGTCTCCATCCCCCAGCCATTAGCTTAGGCACCTTGCAACGGATCTCTGTCCTTGGTAACTGTCGTTTTTCAATTGATGGGAATACCTGATCCTAGTTAGTTGACGAAAGCGGTGTCCCACAGCTTCTTGATGAGTTGTCCGTGTTCGACCGACATTTCGTCTTGCCAACGCGGCGCACGTACTAAGTATGGCAAGTCGGCACAAACTTTAAAGCTTGATCGACTCGGAGTTCGACTACCTTGACTTCAGCGTTATTATGACATGTGCGCAATGATGCCTGAATTTCTGTTCACTGGATCCCCAGAAAAAAATGATTAAAATCGTGACGCTACTACATAGTAGTTAGCAGTGACCGCATCTTTGTGTGTCCACTATTCACTTAGTTTCAGACTTATCTGAATTTAAACCTCTACCTCACGGCGCGTCCAATTATTGTCATTTGTCAACGACACTCTACCATCTTGCGATCTGCAAAGAATCCGGCGTTGTCTCTCCAACCTAGCAACACATGTCCGACTCCGACGACAACTACTTCCTGGATGACTTAGTGCTCGATGACAAGACACTCGCTGTTCTCGACGAGGAGGAGTCCAAGTTTAAGCGTGCTACTAATACACAAACTCAACAAAGTGTCAGTGTCACGGTTGGACCCCCAACCAAGCGTCAAAGGACGACGGGATCATGGCAGCCCCAGTCAGTTAGCAAATCGATTTTCCGGGCGGACACTCTGGACGATATGGAAGACCTTCCAGATATCTCCATCCAGCGAGATGGCACCTATGGCTTCCTGGATAAGCAAGGGCGCACCTCGGCGCCTCCCAGTCGGTCGGGAATTGCTTCGGGATCGAATGTCGTTACGCAGACAAGGTCTGGGGCCGGACCCACTGCGACTGCTCCTTCATCCCGAGGCTCTGTGCCACCCATGCGCAGGGCCTCTGCGTCAGGCCCCGTGAGGACAACTCCAGTCCCTTCTCGTCCGCCCCCTTCTACGCGTGGTATACGGGCCACTCAGTCACCCATTTCATCACAAGATGTATCCCGAACCCAGCTAGGACCACCCCAACGAGGCAATAGAAACGTTTCGTCTATAACACCCCCTAGCGCTCATGTTGAACAGTTGCTTCAACAAATAGAAGAGGTGTAGTATTTGTGCAGAACACGGTTGGGTTGTGCGTGGATTGAACGTTCTCTCTTACAGCTTCGTAAACAGAACGAATCCATTCACGCTGAAATGGAGTCTGCTCTGGAGGCGAAGTTTGCCAAGGATGGTGAGGTGACTATCCTCAGAAAGCGTCTGGAAAAGGTACTGGCAGATTGTTTGATGTGGGGCCCCATAATGAACGTCACACTTGCGCAGACAGCCCAAGAGCATCTAGCGCAGCTCGCAAAGCTCAAGTCCGCGAAAGACGAGGCCGATGCAAAGCACGTTCAGTTGCAGAAGCAGTTCGAAGCAGAAAAAGAACGCTTGAAAACAGAATTAACCTTCAGGGTGAGGAATGCATATGTCCTTGGATGACTGATAGAATATTCTTCAGCGTCACGAGTTAGAGACTTCTTCGTGGAAACACTCTGTATCTTACTCACCCAAGAAGGACGTTTCGCAAACAGCGGGACCCTTGCCTTCTCAGAAGCAGAGATCGGGACACTGGGGCTCTGCTGGCCCCTCTCGGCTAGCCCCAGAAACGCCTCGTCGCCCCCGCTTTGGTATCATATCAGACCTCGAAAAGCCGAAGAAGGTCACTGCGCTAGAGACAAGGGATCTCCCGTCAGGATTTCAGACCGGACCTCCGCGTTCGCAACAGATGGTGGGACGCAAAGGAAAGGAGACCGCCTCTTTCAACGCCTCCGTGAGTTCCATCTGCTCGCTTGTGGTAGGTGAGCATAACGATGTGCGTTGCCAGCTCTCGTCCCTCGTCATTCCAAGCGCTAGTCCAGTGCCTCAGGCGTCGAGTAGTCGATTTGACGTATTTGGCACTCAACTGGATGGAGGTTTTGTGGAAGATTTTGTCCCTCATGCTGATGTTGGCATCGATGACGTTCAGATGGTAGATGAAGGAACTCCAGTCATGACACTCTCTTCCCAAGACAATTCTGCTGTCTTGGCTCTTCCGAGTTGGAATCTTGTCGTTGGTGTTTTCTGCCTCTTAACTGCTTCTTCGGGGCTAACGTCCAATAGCTTCATGGTATCATGCTGACCCATACACTACAAGGATTGAAACTCCCGACTTTACAGTTACTCGTGTGCGTCTGCCCGGCAGACACAGACCAAGTCCAGTCCTATGGTGCTGCACTAATGCGAATATTTGATACCCTCGGGGGCATTCCCACTCACCCTGATAACGATTTTGATCGTGTGGCCCGAATTATTTGCTGTGCATTGTGTGAGATCACCCAGTTACTAGCAAAGAATAATTTGGTTTGCTCCCCGCTTTTGGCATGTCGGACTTATGCTCAGTTTTTGTAGATCCCCCCTCTGACTGCTGTTCTAAATTTACTCACCAACCTTGCATATGTCTTGCCATCGACCCATGCTCTTTTGATATCGCAGTGTGTTCCAGACAGAGATGAGTTACCACAATTGTTGCAAGTGCTGCAGCATATCATCGAAGATCAACTCCAGAAACTTGATGTTACAGCTGGGAATGAGCCTCCCGAGCTTTGCTCGCTTGGACAAGAGACATTATCTCTTTACGAGGCACTCGTCTGGGGGATGCCCGATGATCTCGAAGACAGGTGAGCATTTATAGAAAAGACCCCATGCCTTCGATTGTTCAGCATTAAAATTCAGGTTCAATGCGTGTCCGACCATGCCATCTTTGCTCACCACACTACTCGGTCCAAACCGTCCACTGTGGTTCTTGATCGCGAGCATGCGGGTCCTCCTATGGCTGTCGACAAGTATGATTTATGCAAATTTTCTGTAATAATCACCCAGTCCACACATTTCAGGACGGAGCCTATTTCGTTCGTTATTGTCAAATCCGGCAAATGAACAGACGGGCAGCAACGGCGGACCCCTGCACCTCGTTCACCATCCACAAATCGATCTTGTATGTTCTCTGCTGACGGATGCCAACTGTCAAGGGCCTGAGGTGAGCCCATTCGGATTTTCTTTACCACCTCCCTTCTCACCGCAGTCATGTCACAGGCAGACGAGCTGAAGAGTCGCATCATCATGTTCTTTGGCATGATTTCCAACGCGCATCCAACTGCATATACACTGCTGGTCGAATCGCAAGAGCTGATACCGTCGATAGTCCTCTATCTCTGTCAAGTGGCCGCACCGATTTGGGATGAGAGTGGGCTAGTCTTCAATGACCCCCAGGCTGCTACGAGGTGCTCAAGCCATCTCTGAGCGAGGGTACTTGTTAGCTGATTCCCAAGGGGCAGAACGGTATGCATAATCAATCATACGGCGTTGCTTCTTCATCACTTGGTCATGGGCGAAGACGCGACGCTCGACCTGCGCGAACGTCTTTTGCACGCACCAGCAAAGACCTATCAAGGACTGGTCCATTCCTTCATTCTAACATTTGGTCGTCTCAGTTATGCGAACCCCCCTTATTGGCTGGAGGCGAAGAATAGAGAACGACTGATGGGTGTCGCAGGTCTATATTCGGCTGCTACTTACTCGAAGTGAACTCACTGACGATGTGCATACAGATCTAGCCCGAGCTCTTCTCGAGAGGGTAATCCAAGGGCCAGAACTAGACTTGATATGGGAAACATATCAAGACGATGGAGAAGAGAACAACGAAGCTGCTATGGATGTAGATGACGAGGAGGTAGAGGCTCAAAAAATTGCAAACTCGTGACTCGCGTAGTAGACAACGGCGCTCGACGTTTCACTGGGAAACAAATTGATCGGATAGTGTCAGCGTTGCACGGAGAAGCGCTCAGGGAATCAGCGCGCCAAGTCCGAGACGGTCTGACGGGACGAAGAAGATTCAGATCTCTCCAGCTTAGCGACGTGGTTAGCTTTTTACCTCCCGACAAAATTTCTTCCTCCATTGCATGCGCCTCTTTTCGGTCTTTAACAACGATCCGAGCGCCTGTGATCTCTTGAGGGTAAACGCACATGCCTCCAACCTGTATCTAGCGGACCAATGGAGACGAATCTTCATCTAAGATACCGTGTGAAATGAATAAACGAACAAGAGTGCGAGAAAACGTACCGCAAAAGGTGGCACCGAGAGCTCGGTCGTGTTCTTGGACCCGTCCAAAAAGTGAGGCGCAGCAATAGACGATACTTCTCCCGCGTTTTCGAGCCATAATTTCCAGAGACAGTCGTCCCAGTCTAGGATACGCGATCCAAACATGTAAATTCGTTCCGTACACCAAACTGGGTGGTCCCTCGGGAGAACGACCGGTGCAAGCGGGCGCGGCGAAAATGCCTTGTGCGACGTATTACTCAAAACGATTGGATGGGCGTTGACGGGCAGTTTGTCTAGCCAACGTGCGTGGCTCGTCGATATGGCGGACTTGGGAATGCCATCGGGGAACAAGATCACCCGAGAGGTACGTGCAAAGAATCTGGCCATGTTGAGGTATGCGTTCGATGATCCGCCTGCGATCACAGGCACGTACAGGACGTGTATGCAAGCGTTGGCGGACGCGTGTTTGGTAGTGAGATGGCCCATCAAGTTCTTGTACCCGATCGAATCGGGTGCATTTGTGGTGACGACTACTAGAGACACTGGGCCCGGCCACGCTGCAGCGGATACGAGAGCTTCCTCGATGCGAGCGTCCTCGATCCAGAGACAGGCGGTGAGGTCTGATTTATAGCTTGGGTCTGCTTGTACGACAAATGTATCTAAGTGCGCTTGAGGAGGAAGTTCCCTAAAGGTGACCGAAAGGCGTTGAGCTAGCGAGATGTTCATCAACGGCGCCAATAAGCTATCAGCTTCATGGACAGGGTTGGGATCAAGCCTCCAGGACTGATGGTGGTGAGGTCGGGCAACCTGGAGCGCCTCCCGAACAAAAGTATGGATCTTGATCGTCAAGAAAAGTAAGCCGAGGCAACAGTATAGAGTGAAGAGGGCCCGTGGCCGCCAAATATGACCGTTGCATATCCTACGAATGTCGTCAAACAGAAAGGTCGTAGGATCCGCGACGAACTGCTTCAGCAGACAAGGTCGCCCCTGACGGAACCTTTGCTCAACTAAACCACCGTGCTCTAGGATGTTTAAGTAGTCCTTCCCCGGGCGCACAGAACTCAGCGAGACCTGCTCAGAGGTGGTACGAACACGGTGGAGATGGCCAAGGCTGGAAAGATGACTTTGGTAACTGCCTGAACCCGAAATCGACACTCGATGCCGCCTGCTGGTGGCTAGATTTGAGGGGACGGACTTGCTTTGAGGTAGGCTTGAATCCATGATGACCTTGCCAATTGCTGCCTGTGAGTGAAGAGCGTACTGTGAATAGTTCAAATTCAGAGTCAGTGGGGGCATGCCAGCAGATTGGAATCCTGTGAAGCCTCTATCACTCGATCGAAGCACAAAAACTGTTGTTTGATAGCATGTCAGAAAGACTGATAATGTTGCCAAATAGATCAAGCTCCCTAAGGTGCACCGTCACCGACTACTCATCCTCTTCAACGTCCCCAAACTCAAACATGCCCAATCGCTCCCGTTTACCGGCTGCGACGCACTCTTGAAGATGTTTGACCACCTGCGGATACGCCCCAAGGTACTTGCAGTTCTTTCGGTCAATGGAAGCGAGGCCCTCGCGGAGTAGAACTGCGTTGATACAAGCAAACGGATTCTGCGCAGATTCTGGGTCGGCGGGGTCGATGAGTCGGAGGTGCAGAACGTTTCCTTCCTTTTGATCGATGTTGGCGATAAGTTTACGTCCTTCACAAAGCGAGCGGAAGCGGTCGACTGCCTCTATGTAATATTCGCTGTCAGGATTCACCAACCTCACGAAGCTATGCAACCAATCAACACATAACACGCATGTATGCGAAAAGAGAGGAACAGACCTGAGGCGTGCGTCCTGGGCCTGGCCAGGAAGTGAGCGGAATTTTGGATCAAGAGGCCGTAGATTGGAAAATTTAACGGTGTCTTGATTACCGTAATCGATGAAGGTGACCTCGGCCTCTTTTTTAACGGGTGATGATCGGCGAATCTTGGCACGGTACCATGAACCATCAGAGAATTTTGCAGAGACTAGATCACCATTAGTTGGTGTGAAACTTGCTGGTCCCGCCGTAGATTTGTGATGCAAAGAAAAGTCGCGCATCAGCTTCTCCAAGGAGGCTATACCTATAGATCGAATTACTACTAAACAGACCAACCAAGAAGATGCAACGGTGCCAACCTTCAGTATTCAATACCTGAACAGAGAAGTTGAGGCCGTTCTTCGTTCGTACGTCACTAATGATGACATCGATGTATTCCGGCTTCAGTGGTGCAGAAACGTCCTCCACAGGAGCCTGTGTAGCTCTCTCAGCTTCCTCGTCGTAGTCTTTCCACACCTACGGGAGCCTCAGTTAACACAGGCCACCAGGTATGTTGGTTCAAACTCACGTTACGTCGTGCTTGCTTGGCTTCTGCCTAGCATTCATGCATTAGCACGAACCAGGGAAAAGACGGTGGTACATACCTCTGCATCGTAGATCTGCTTCGCCCACGATAGGCCATCGGCAGAGAATGGGTGCACAAAAGCATACCCCTCTCGAACAAGCGAAACAGCGGCGTTCTCGGTTTTCAACCACAACGTTCCAATAAAGCCGCCAGACTTGTCGGTCGAATCAACTTCAAACTCGACGTCACGTTGCATATATCGCCTTGTTGCAAATTCTGCAGCTTCAGGACCAAATGGCTCACTCTTCTCTGATGCATTGCGAGCTGTACGCGGCGTCCTAATGCCTTGTAAGACGTGAGGTTATGGGTCGAAGGACGACGGGTTGAACAAAGTACCACTGAGTACCAGAGTCAGTGTCTGGTTATCCTTGGGGAGGAATAGCCTAGAAGGCAAGTATTAGCCACGAGTGGGGGCAAGGTGGAGTTGTTTATACTTGAATCGTGATCCAGAGGCAACATAGTCAACAACCGCAGGTATCTTACCCTGCCGCTTGAAGCCACTGAAAAACGAGTTTGCGCGTGCTGCAGTCTAGACTCGGTGCTTGAACGAGGGCACGACGTACTTGGTCATTGAGCAACTTACCTCGGACAGATTATGGGGTTGTTTAGGTGGCGGTTGTTCTTTTCCAGAGTGAATCCCGCGAGTTTCTGTTAATGCGCTACAATACGAGTTTACTAGGTTTCGCAGGATGGTGTCTTGTACGTACGCTTGTTCAGCTGCCATGAATTTGTCATAATCTGGTGACCTGTCTTCATCGTCCCGGCGATGGCGAACAACGCTGGCAAGACCCTTTTCAATCAATTGTTCAGCAATGTTCCTATGTGGTAAATCATACATGCAAGAGTGAGCACAATCCACACGTCTAGGAAATCGCCTTACGAATTCTGACCACCATATCGCACGGTGGCGCACTCTCGCTCTTCGAATTCGCCTTCACGAGGACGTATGAAGTCAACAGTTACTCTGACATTCTTGCCGATCAGTCTCTTTCGCAGGAATTCTCGGGCCTCTTGGGCATAAAATGCCTGTTTAGGATCTGAAAGTCTGAAATCACTCGGTCAGACGAGCTAGATCTGCAGGAATGATGAGATCTTACTTTGGACTCCTAGTAGAACTCAGATACAACCGGTGTTCCTTCCCGCTCTCCTTCTCGGCCACTGATATTTGGTCGCCGCTCCATATACGAATAACAACGCCCTCGAATGATCGCAAGTTTTCGTTAGGACTGCCATTAGCCTTTGTTGAAGAGGTAGCAGATGGTGTGAGAGCATTGGCATAGAGACATGCTCGTTTCTCTTTGGCGACTTTTTCGGCGGTCCGAAGGCGTTCCATTGCACCCCCACTTGCGAGCATGCCTGCATGCCAGTCGACGATGCGGGCCAAGCCAGCGGCGACCAGGTGTTCTGCGACATTTCCCGCTGGGTGGAAGACTATGTGACTTTGATTAAGAACGGAGAATGTCAAGATGAGCATAACTTGCCTGAACCAATAAAGATTGAGGCAGGTGGAGGTGGTGCGCCTGCACCCATTTGGAAAGGGGTAGCTGGGGAAGTTGGCAGCGACAAGATTACGACACGAACGGCACGTTGAAGCAATCGCGATTCCGTGAAGAACTTGGCCTACAGTGATTTAGTCTTGCGTGCAGCACATAAATCGGGAAACAAACCTCTTCTGCCCACGGTTCTGATGATTCGTCAGGCTTTGAGGATGTTCTCGCACAACGAACGCCGGCAAGTGCGATATTCGTCAATTGATGATCACCGTTGGGCATGAAGAGTCGTACGCGAAGAGTTGATCCATCTCGGACTTGCTCCACCAGGGCTACGTCGGCGATAATCAGACCATGATGAAACCATAGTGTTGAGATGACATGCCATCGAGTGATTTTCCCTTCCAGTCTGAAATGAATGCCTGAGAGTCTTGAGGCATCGTATGATGCACTACACGAGGCTGGTATGCGTCAAGTATTGTTAGTGAAGACGAGGAGGGTCGGGCATCTAGTTCAGACCTGAGGACCGTGGGGATTCCAAACACCCAAACCTGCAGCCTTTGCTTCGGCCTCGATGTCGCGCTTCCGCGTGTCATCCTCGGTAGGTTCGCGTTTTAGATCCTTGATTTTGGCCCAGCCATTTTTGAGTAGTTCCAGAGTTACATCAAGGCCTGCGATTTCAGCCGTTCCGAGATCACGCGTTGAATCGTCATTGGAAGGTAGGCTGTGTGACGAGGTGAAGGAGATGGGCTTTCCGACTGCCATGGCGCGTAAGAAGTCACGAGACTCGAATGCCCATGGCTAAAGTAAAAGGAATCAGCAGAAGGAGATGAATGTGTGCCGAGGTGCTTGCCTCGTCTTCCCTGGTGGTATTACCCATTCTTGGAGCGGACACGTCGGCGAGATGGAGGATCCTGGTACGTGGAACGTGTCATGCTCGCGCAACACATCGTGTGGGTGGACGTTACCTTTCTTTCGGAGGTTGACCCTGGGGACCGGGAGGGCCACGCAAGACAAGGGTGTCACCGGAGATGACGGCTTTGAGAACAGAAATCAGTGATAGGAGTTAGAGAGAGTGTAGAATTTACACACATTTGACGATCTAGAAACGACATGAAAAAATCAGTGACAAGGAGAAGAAAGGACGTACGGCTTTCAACGACATGAGTGAGGAGGTTGGAGGTTGAGATGAGAGTTTATTTCCATTTCAAGATTTCACTAATGGAACCACGAGTTGAAGCGTCGGTTCACAGGAGCAGTGCCCCGCAGCGCCAGTACTGGCAAGTAGAGGCGCAGCCTCGGTCATTTCATTCTCTCTCAGTCCATACAGCACCGTGTTCACTGCTCGTCCAAGTCTATGAACACCTCCCGGTTCCATGAACACCTTGTATCCGAATTTTCTAATGACGACCAACCCCCTGAGCCAGTCGTGCGCGACTCGACTGACATCATCTTGTCGCGAATACGGGAGGCAACGTCTGCGCCTTCACCGCTAGCGGGGTATCTCAAGGACCCTGCAGTTATCAATGCTATCGACAGTCCAGAGGGCACGCGTTCTCGGAGTCATAAACACACTCTTTCAAGCTCGCGCAGTCGAGAACCGCGAGTGCTGGGTCTCGTGCTTGCGGAGGAAGAGAAGCAGGCTCACAAACTCAAGACGCTACTTCGATTAACGGGTGACAGACTGGATCGGGAGATCCGTCGAGGGAATCAGGCTGTGTCCAGGGCTGAACATGCAGAGTCCAGGGTACATGAATTGGCCGCTCGTGTCTCGAAAGCCGAGTCGAGCAAATATGTTGCGGAGCTGGAAGGAGCACGTACAAAAGAGGAGATTAAACGGCACCAGTTACAGATCGAGGGCCTCGAACGGGACGTGAAACGGCTGCAGGCGGACGTTGCGTTGCTCGAGAAGCAGAGAAACGAAGCGGACGAAAGTGCCGCGCGGGCACGCGATACGGCAAGAAAGTTTCAGATGGAGCTGAGGAATGTCCAAGCAAGGCAGATCGGGAGAGAGGAAGGGATGAGATACGGAAAGGACCAGTGGTTCAAGGCGGGTCGAATCGAAGGATGGGATGCAGGACATGCGGAGGGTTACGAGGACGGTCGGGATGAAGGGTACGAGGAAGGGCGGAAAGAGGGAGAAGAGATTGGACGGAAGCAAGGACGAAAGATTGGACGACAAGAAGGATTTGATGATGGATTTGAACAAGGTCGGAGAGAAGAACGTGAACATGCGCTACGAGCGTTTGACGACTTTTTTGCCGCAGAGATCGACGAACGGGATCAAATGGTAAGTCGAAAACTTGTTAGTCGACGTACAACTCTAGCTCAACTGTACACGATTAAGACGAGAAAACAAGCTCAGAGATGGTCAGATTGGATGCAACGTTCGCCTTGGATTCGAAGATCGGTTAACTAGTAGTACTAGTATTTGTATGGCGTGAGAGTTAAAAGTGAACCCCAACCATGACACCTCCTCCCATCGCTGCTGGCCTTCGTCGCAGGGGAGGTAAAGAAATTCCTCGTTTACCGTTATCTGCCTTTAGTCCTCCCAACACGGGCACATCCGACACCTTTCCTCTTCCACCAACACCGAGCCTCATCACCCCGACCGGCATCGTCGACTCACATCTCCAATTCTCTATCGATCCAGCGGGCGGATTCAACGTAGACATCGCCCATCTCAAACCAGCTCACAATCGCGCGGTCGTCTTATCTTCTAGAGGACATCCTGCCGAACCGATCATCACCTCCTTGCAATCGTGAGGCTTTCATCCTCGTTTGCTACGTAATCCCCCCTTATCTCGCTACAGTTTACAATCCAACGTGGTCGATGCGCGTGTCCTTTCCGTGCTCATTCCATTTGCTCTCGAGAGCATTGACATCCCTCAGCATCTGTCAGCGGCAGATGCGCTCGTGACAGTGTACGATGGTGCAACCCCCGTAGCGGCAGAGGCGGAGGAAGGTACCAAGGACCAAGCTCAAGTAGAGACGCCCGTCAAGAATCTGCGCTGGGCCCTGCAACGCGCCCGGGTTGTTGATCTCGACATCACAGGCAGTGTCGTAGCTACCGACGCATCGTCCTACGACAGTCTCGTCAATCTCCTCACAAAGTCCATCAAATCAGAAACTAAAACAAAGCGCACACCGATCGTCTTGAGTAGGTCCCACACCTCGTCTCGATACCTCTTATTGACCCGTCTCGTACAGCCAACCTGCTGCCCCCTCCACTTGCCTCCGTCACGCCCGTCGTTGCGATGATGAATCATCCAACCTATACCACCTACCGACAGCGGGTATCCTTACTTTCTCTCTTTGAAGACGTATATGTCAAACTTCTCCCTCCGACGTGGGTCTTGACAGAGTCGACAGCGAGACTAGAGGTAAAACAGGAAAAGGAACTGAAAGATATTCTCAAACTTTTCAGTGAGTCAAAATGATCGCACGGTGGGTAGTTGGCTCACTATCACCTAGTCGTCCCGGTCCTGGAAGCTTTTGGGTTCGAGAGAATCATCTTTGGATCTTCACCCGCGTCTGCTAGTGGATCGCCTGCCCTCGCAGAGAACTGGTATAAGCTCGTCTTGGACTCGTTCCGCGAGCTAGCTGTATCTCAGGATGAGATGGACAAGATTTTTATAGATAATGCCGAGCGTGTCTATGGCTCAAATTGATGGTCGAGTTTAAACGTTGAAATATGTTGTACGATTGCTGGCCTTTTACAAGCATGTTCAACCCTAGTTTATGTACCGGAAGTAGCGTGTCCAATATAGTCGATGTATCCCTAGCAGTGCGTCATTGACACAGCTTCGCGTTCAACTCATAACTTCCATCTTGGACCATCCCGGTTCAAATTACATCCACTGCAAATGGACGTGGACAGCGATAACGACGCTGGCTGCCAAGTCGGGAGGCGTCGCGAATCTTCGTAAGTGTTTCAACTTGTTCAGATAACCCGTCTAAATCACTCCTGTACGCTTCGTCGAGACCAGGAGCAGCAGAGAATCTTCCCCTGCCCCAGTGAGTCTTGCTCGGCCATTCCTGCATGGTTACTTCATTCACGCTCTCTTGCAGAAACGACAAAGGCGTTCATTCACTCCTACTTCACATGATGGCGACCTTGTCCCCGTCGCACACGACGAGGACACCGAAACTCCGACACCTGAAAACGCACCGCTTATACGCCAGGCTGTTGGTTTCTCGTGGACCCCGTCGATTAACGCCAACGTCAACACATATCAAGCCACAGTAGCCCCGCAACCTGTTGTTCCCTACTTTCTCCCCGGCCAGGCCCCTCCTCCACCTCCGAAACCAAAACCTTCGAAACCGAGAGCACCTAGAAAGAAGAAAGGCCAGCAATACTCTGATCAAACCAGCAAGTTCAAGCTCAGTGGCACTTCCCCTGGTTCTAGCATGACGCCTACATCAGCTGGAAATTCAACTGGCACCAGTTCGTCGAGCGGGGCCGCTCATTCCTCTGCATCTTCGTGTCCCATGATCCCCCCTACAAATTACACATTTAGCTATGTCAACGCAAGTGCCACTACGGGCCCAAGCAACACCAACGGCGTGGCATCAATTACTCCACCGCTGGGCGTAAAGCGAGCCAGAAAATCATCAAAGAGAAAAGAACCTGCATCAGTCGACGATTCGTTCAGTCGACCAACTGCTCGACCACGTACCTCCGTCATCCCTCAATATCCCAACCATGGAGAACCGTCCGTTGAAAGACCTGAACAAGTACCTGATCCTCAAAGAACTTATGTTGCTTCAAGTGGCACATCTGTTGGGCATACAAATGGGTGTAAGTCCCGTTGATTTCAATACGACTTTGTCTCACTCGATTCAGCTACGGCCGTCACTCAAGGCCTTGCTCAGAATGTTTCCAAGCCACTGCGTATGGTAACGTTACTCATTGAAGACGTAAGAAGTGGTGTACCCGATTCGCAGCTGGCAGAGGTCAAAGTTCCATTAAGAGTCGCGGACGACCCGGAAGATGGCTTTTGGGCAGATGCAATTGAGATCTGCGATGCTCTCCAAGCAGGACCATCCCGCATAGATGGTTGATATTTAGTCCAAGCTCTTTGACCACGTTAGCTAATTCTTCCCCCCCAGGCCCAGCCAAAGTATTCACCATGAGGGGGAGATTCCGGCAATTTTTCATGCGTGTCGATCAATTTGACCAACTTCAGGTCCAATCAGCGCACCTCGGTGTTTCAAAGGAGAGAACGATGAGTGTCTTCATTGAAGCTGTGAGTCTGCAAACTTGGTGAAGCTTTTGGAACGCGTCTAATGTCTAGCATCAGCCCGTGCCGCAAGGCGAACTGCCACGCCCTCCCGTTCTGCCCCCAGAGGTGCGACCTGTCCACAATTCTGAGCGCGAGACCATGTCCTCGCCTGGTGCAATGTACTCGCGACCAACGTACTCGCTCGCGACGCGTGAGGATCAAATGGAACGATTATCGAGAAGCAACTATGCCAGGGTCGAGAGAAGGTTAACGCCGGTCTCGGAAAGTGGATCGTACGGCCACTCGCAACGCACCCCGTCGCCGAATGCGCGACGTAGATCATTACGACACGACCAATATACTAGCCAACGTCCTTTGACACCACCCATACCTGGTCGACTGGCGGATACGCAAGAAGAAAAAGACGAGGCGATCGCCAACTATATTCGGTCGCACATCGAGAACCATCCTGATTGGATAGATTATATGCAATCAAAGGCCAGACTTCAGCGCGTCTCTGAGGTGTTGAAGCAGTACACCTTTGTGGAAGACAGGGTCAGGGAGCTCATCGGGCGAAGGACGCCACCGCATTGGGATGGTGCCCCGAGTTCTTACGTCGAAAAGGTGCGTCGCCGACTTTGCGGATGGCAGCGTCTTTTCCCCCCGAGCTTTGACTGACGGTGATGTACCTGTAGCAACACGTTTGGCGTGTGCTAAAGCTAGACCCCAGGTGGGGTGAAGAATGCGAGAAGACGATGGTCCTTGTCGGCTACTACGGTGAAAACGGTTCGCGGTATGAAGATTCTCGTGTCATTGACATGATCAACGATACCTCGCTTCCCAAAGCAAACGCGATGGACAAATTCCTTCGTTTCCTCCAGAGTGTGGATGAAAATTTTACTCGGGATACGCTCGGTGAATAATTTATGCCAATGCCGATACAAAATTGATGCTTTGAGGAGACGATGGTCCGCATTAATATTCCTCGTGAGGGAAAAAGTCGGTGTATATTGGTATACTATTCGCTTGTGCTGTATCTGACTACATGTAATCTTGTACTGCTGCTCGAGTATTTTCGGGCACATACACTAGTAACGAAAGCAATCCATTCAATCTGCAAACACGGCAGGAAGTAGTCTTGCATCTCCTTCACGATCCCCACGAACTTCTACCTTCATACCAACACCCGCCGGAACACAACCTTGTCCAAGTGCGTGTTGCAAAGCAATCTTGGACTGGAATCCGGAACAATGCATTGGCAATACATAAGCTGGTGCCGGCCGCAGTTCGTTGGCCAAAAAGTTGACTGTATTTGGGATACGAGGGACGAGCTCAGGTCCCGCGAGATGGAGACCGCCAATCACCTAGGTTGTTGTCTAAGCAGAGCAAGAATGATAAAAGACACGACTCACCATGTAGACCGGTCTGACGAGCTTTCGCACAGCGTCCTTGACCACATTCACGATTCCAGCATGCGAGCATCTATGTCACTCGCGAGTTAATCCGACCCGTCGCTTGGAATGAGACGAGGAATGCACGGACGCGCTAAATATGATCAGGCCCTTTCCAGCGACGTCGATCGCAGCATAGCGCTCATCCATGAGATGCTACCGGTCGTCGATATCAATAAAATACCGACTCGGACTCGCACGGAAAAAAAAAATCTCGCCAACAGACCGGTTCAGATATCCACCGACCCTCCTCTAGGAACCGCATCCCGCCAAGCAATCCACCCTCGTACGACGTCACTCTCGGGATTTCACCACTGACATAGACCGTCCCACCCGCGACCGTATGTCCGACCTTGGACGTCCGAATCCTCACCTTCCCACCAGCGTTCTCGATCTGTTCAAAAGTTGGATCGTCTGGGAGACGACCGATGATGGTCTCGAACGTAGGCGGCACAGCGATACCGCGCGCTTCTGGACGATCGGGATGCAAGTCGATGATACATTCACGTGCAGCGGGGCTGCGCATACCCAGGAAGGAAAGCATCCCACCCGAGTGGTCGCTATGCCAATGTGAGAGGATCACCGTTTCCACGTCGTCCACCTGTGCTTGCATCGCGGTGGCGTTGCGAACGATGGACTTGGAATCGGGTCCGGTATCGAAGAGGACGAGGTGGCTGTTCTGACCGTCTACTTGTGTTTCCTGTTTCGAGAGGGTTCAAGTCGTGACAAAAATGTTTCTTGTGCGACGTACGATCAAGGCAGAGAAACCGTGAGCCCCTGAAAGAGATCGGTAGTCATGAAAGTTCTATGCAACACATCGCGAGATCGCTCACCGCAGCAAAAGTTCTCGAAATCGAGGATGGGGACACCCGTTCGGGGGTCTGTTTCAGGCTTCTGATCAAAGAGATGTTGGCGCATCTCATGGGTGAAACCTGGGGGGAGTTTGGTCATCCTGTTAATGCGATGGTCCCTCGTCAACACTCGTCTGAGTCTTCAAGCGCCGGCGTTGCCTCACCATTCGATACAGTTGTCTACGAGAAAAGTGACGATAAAGTTGTCGACCGCGACTAGACCTGCGCGGGACTCGATGGCAGTGGGATCGAACATGGCGGATGTGTGAACTCGGCCTCGGTTCATTTTCACGCAGTGCGAACGAGCAAGTACAATATTATTAGGCCGATGCACATGTTCCCGCATGTGCACGTTCCTGTCACACACAACGTATGACTACGAGTCGCCAAAGAACGAACGTCCGACAACACTGTCCCAACTAGATGGTAGAACTTCTGTACACCCCGTTCGAGCCTGGAGCAAGCAGTCGAACGAGGGGACCACCGACTCACCCTTTTGCCACCCCGCCGTATCCAAACGTGTTGTTCTCGGCCATTCTTTGCTGGCGGAAAGTCTGTATGGCCATATGAGCGTCCGTCAAAGAGTCGACGTTGCCATGACATACCTTGCGATACTGGATGCGCTCCCAAGTTACGAATGCAACGAAAACGATGGCGATGGCGGTGATGCCTCCATAGATACCAAGACCGACAGGAAGCACCTGGATGGACGTGCCTGGCATGACAAACGCCGCAGCAGCCGACGGAGACGCAGTAGACGATGCCTAGGAGTAAAAGTGTGTGAATACACGTTTCGAATACGAGAGAGGTGGACGTACGGCGACGAGCGTGGTGGTTACTTGAGATCCACCCATGGAAATGGTACAGTTTTTGACCTCTTGGATCTGTTGACCGACTGGGGAAAAGGTGAACACGCAGATCTCGGTCATGGTACCATTGGTGCTGTGGGATGTCAATCGTTGGTGGTACTACCGCAGAGTATGATGTCAGACTCACGTCTGCACGGTGTTGGTGGTTGTGATGGAAGTGGGCGAAGCAAGGGCGGTGGGTACGGTGACCGATGCAACTTGACGGGGGACGATATCAGGCGAAGGGAAAGCAGACACGAGACGAAGGGAGATCAAGAAGAGGGCAAGGAAGGGGGAGTACATTGCAACGTTGAAGAGCCAGCTCTTGGATGAGAACGACAAGAAGAGAGGGCGACCTGCCTGAGGACAAGAGCTGAGCACATTGCGAATTTATTCATCGACTCATCGGCATAGCGACAGTCCAATGCAAAGATCAATATAGCAACTTTACATAGCCAATCGTATAGACAACACCGCAAGTACTACCTCATCCCACCCTCGAGCGCCTTGTACGCCTTTCCGTCCCGGTAACGCCTCTTCTCCTCCTGCAGTTTCTCCACCAGGTTTGCAATCAGTCGAGTCCCCCACTCCTCGAACGCAAGGGAGACAACAATGTTCACCATTACAATTGCGGCAAGCGCTCCCCGTGCCGAGAAGGGAATCGGCATCAATTCAAAGATCAGTCCCAACGCCTTCGGAGGGCGCAGCAGGAGAAGAAGGTTAGCCAACGCCAAGGCGATGATAGATACCATCAACCATCCTGTTCCGTCATTTCGCTTCAAACACCCAGTCACTACTAATATCATGTCAACTCACCATTCGTCCACATCGACTTCCGGTATGGAGGTCCAATGCTGAATACCGCAGCTACCAGCACGTACTGGAAACACGACACCAAGAACAACACGGTGTTTTCGTAATTGCTCGCCTTCAAATGTCGATCCTCGCCGTTAGGGTCGTTCATCAGTGGTGGGGTGTACCTGAGATTTGTGGTCAGCTCGGCAGCATAGCCAGTCCCTGTTCAAACCCACCATTCTTGACGTCGAACCCAAAAAAACGTCAAGAACTGTACCCCACTTGTAATGAAAACTTGTCCAATCAAGCTAACGAGAACTTTCTTCGACACAAGACTAGCAGTCGGTCGCTTGGGATAGATTTTCGGGAACGGAAGCGTCCGACCCACTGAAATGGTACATCAGTACGGAGATCGGAAGATCGCACAGCACAGGCTTACTAGAGACCGCGACAGGAATGATAATGAACAAATCAATGTACAGGAACTGCTTCAAAATTATTTCCCATTCATGCCAAAGGAGGTATTACTGACCTCGAAATCTCCGAGCGACGACGCAAACGAGTACAGCAACGTTATGGTAGTAAACTGGATAAAGGAATATAATGCCCTATAATGAAATCAGATGTAACCCAGGGAAATCAGGGTAGCACTCACATGTACTTGAAACATGAGAAACTGGTGGCTAAAGCAGCTCTCCCCTCCTTGATGACTTCGATGACACAACTGACATCCGGAATATTACTCGTGAAAGGAGCTGCAACAGATGCTTCTGCTTCAGATAGCGAGATCCCGACGTCAGCGGCCTTGAGCGCAGCGCAGTCGTTTGCGCCATCGCCACACATCAAAACAGTGTAGCCGAGCGCTTGCAGCCGTTCTACCACCTCGTGCTTCTCGTCCGGTGACATCCGAGCGAAGATTTGGGTCTTGACGAGCATCTATTAACTAACCGTCAGCGAGAACCTGAAACGCAACAGATGCGGACATACACGTTGGAGGGTCTCGAGTGGCGCATAATTGATCATCCATCTAAACACATCACCTGTCACAACCAGTGTATAGTCTTGAGAGGTAATCCCGTCCTCCATCACGCTATGGTTTGGTGGGGCCAGCGGTCGAAGGCTATAATCGTCCAGCTTCCATGGGGGATTGTCCATGCATGACCATTCCAACTTTGATGACGGGACGGTAACATTCCCTACATAATATGTCAAGACAGAAAATAACTCGAGTTGTCTGGCATACCTCGAATGAACACCGGTGCAAACACGTGAGCAGCTGGATGGATTAGACTACATTCTCTTGCCACACTGACAGCCGTGAGAGGGTTATCGCCGGTGATCATTCGACATGCTAGATGCGCGGTTCTAAGAGTTTGGATGGCAGGGGTGGTGCCGGGCTTCAACTTGTTTTCAAAGATGACTAGCCCTAGAAAACGCAGATTGGATTCGGCTTGTTCGCTGACGAAGATCATGAGCATTCGTTGTTCTATCATAGAGAAAAATGACCAACCGTTTCATTTTCTGAGCTTTGAGCCATGACAGACCCTCTATACTCTTACCCGCAATGGCGATCACGCGATATCCTCGTCGGGTGTAGTACGACAACAAGTCGTCATAGTCATGGGGCACTGACTCCAAACGTCAGAAAGCCAGAAACTCTGAGTATAAGAATAGACGAACATGAGTCCCTCTCACAGATATCGACCATGACTTCGGGTGCACCCTTGACGTAAATTTCCATGCTACTGCTCTTGAGTCTTTTCACAACAACACTCATCCGTCGCAGGGCTGACACAAATTCAAATGTCCTGATGACACCCAACTCCAGGAAATGCGCATGCTGGCGACGGCGGTGATCAGAGTAACGCTCAGGAGCCACATCAGAAGACGCACTCTTCCATTAGTTTTGAGCGCATCTTCGAGTCGGAATTGTGCACTGCCGGGTGGGCGGACAACTGTCTGCACCAATGCAGCCGGCCTTTCAGCTCCACCTCGTTCCTTGATAATTCCGGTCCCAGAAACGAGTCCTTCCTCGAGGGTCCATTTCGTAAATTCGAACATCTTCATATCCAATGGATCTCCAATGAGGTCACCCTCGATCATTTTGAGCGAGTGACAAGTCGCAAGGGCATGCAGAAAGCTTCCACGGTCTCGTGTAGTAGGAAGGTCGTGTACGTTGTCAATGAGCTCACCAAATCGCTGCTCCGAGCGATCGAGCGATCGTACCCCAAGAATGTCCAATCCATCTTCAGTCAGTGTGCCAGTCTTGTCAAAGCAACACAGGTTGACCTTTCCCCCTACATTGACCCGGGTGGGAGAGATACAAAAGATGCCCAGCTTGCGAAGACGACCGATCGCAAAGCTAGTACCAATGGACAATGTAGCTGGAAGCGCTGGAGGAACGACGACCGTGATAAGGTCTAAAGCACGGACAATGATCGTATCCCATCTAACCTGTGGTACGCAAGTCAGAAGACGAGAAAAAATCACTCCAAGACACTTCACCCCAAGTCTAATAAATTGAATGGCACTCGCGCAAAAGCCCAAACCAGCCATCCCAGTGAGTACAATGATGAAGCGGATCGAGTCTCGGTAAAACTTGAATCCCATCGGCTTTGGAAACAACATCGACCGAACAAGGGCGCCCTTAGTCGTGTTGAATCCTGTCCAGCAATGTCAGCATAATCAAGCTTGGAGCAAAGAGAGATATTACCTGTTCTAACAACAAGTCCAAGAGCCGGCTTTCCAATACCTCCATCTAGACCGAGCGCACCTCGGATACGGACTACTCGAGTACCAGCATAAACGAAGCTCTTGGCTAGGTCGCCCTGAACATCTTTCAAGTCCCGCCACCGTGCAACATCCTCATCTTTCGCTGAATTTTTTGAAACTGGTACACTCTCGCCGGTAAGCATGCTCTCGTTTACAATGGCGTCGCCTGACAAAAGGAACATATCTGCTGGGAAAAGGGGAGCACGTAATTCGGAGAGATTAACAATGTCTCCCGGCACAAGCTCTGAAGAATCGGTCACAGTCCCTGGGCAAATTCTACATCATGACGGCAAACTCAAAGCGAGAGAGAACCTACACTTCCCGTCGGTATAGACGACAACTTCGCATGAGAAACGTGACATCTCACGCATGCGTCTGATAGTCTAAGTAATGTTCAGCACTGTATGCCGAACTCGAGGGCTAAGTTCACCTTTTTGGTATCCACGAGCGTTGTGACCACACTCAATGTAGATATTAATGCGATGCAGAATGCATAGTAATAGTAGTCATCAAGAGACCATAAGATAATGCTTGCAACTTGAAAAACATAGAATGGATGGATAATCTGCTCCGACATTAATATCGCTCAAGAGTAGTTGCGAACGCATACCTCGTCTACAAGGAGTGCCAAAGTCGATTTCCCAGCGATGTCAAGCAGATTGGGACCAAACAGTGTCAAACGCTGTTGCCTAGTATGTTCCGGTAAACCAATTTGTACGGCTTGTGATCCCATCCAGGTCGGGTCTCTCCAATCCCTGGGATAGCATAAGAAGAAAGTATGATGGACTAAGTCGTAAACCTACTTGACCATCGTGAACAATCCCGTTCGAGTGTCTAGTGCGAACCGCGAGTAACGGTAGTCGACTAGATAAAGATCTTCCAGCATCTCAGCTTTACTTTCACCATTATTCCCAGTTGTTTTTGATCTTGAAGACACGGAGGGCTTCCGCGACCGTCCATTCGCCTCTGGTGCGGTACTAGGAAAGACTGTCGATCGTTCGTAGGGGTATGTGATCCGTTTGAGGGGAAATAACGTTATATCTCTGTGGGGGGACTAGAACATGGTGACATACAAGGGCAATTGACATAGAATGAAACACACCTCGATGACCACGAAACCATGTTTGAGATCCTTGAAAGCCTTTTCACGAACAACCCACCGAAGCCACAGACGAGGGAGCCAGTGGCCAAGGAGTGCAAAGATACCGAACGTCAACACACTCAGTATCCACCAAAGCCACTGACGCCAGGGGATGAGTTCGTAGCCCACGAATCGTAGGGTGCTGTCCTCGTCTGCAACATGTACTGTCTGTCTGCTAGGTGGACCCGGGGGTGGTGGGTCCAGAGACTCTAAAGGGGCATCTATTTCTATACGAACCTCGTCTCCGAAAATGGGATCGGATGAGAACAATGGTAGGTGCGAAGAAGGGCCACTGGGAGACGGAGGCTCTGAACCAAAGTCGACCTCGCTTGCAACGGGGCTGGATATCCGTGATGCATGAGACGAATTTACGCTGTCGTCTTCCTCGCCCGAGGAATAGCCCCAGCGCTCCTCGCCTTCGTCCTCCGACCCAAGAGCATAATCGGAACCCGCATCCGAAAGTCTACTACGTCTTGAACGGCGAGAGGGCGAGACAGACCCTCGACGAGTTGAAGGTTCCCCTCCACCTCTGCCGAACAAGTGAGCGATGTTCCCGAATACGGACGACCTGTTCATCGTCGGTGATGGTGAGCGCCTTGACTGCCTCCCGATGCTACCGACCAACAACTCGTGCTCCGCGTCTGCTTCGCTTTCTGTTCTGCCCGAAGTCTGTGAGATCTGACTCCCCGAGCTCATTCTGCGTTTCCCCCCTGCCCTTCCAGAAAGAGAGCCTGTTGATGTACCGTCGTCGCTCCTCCTCCTGTTTCTCGACCATTCGGAGCTTCTTCTGTCTGGAAAGGGCCGTTCTGTATAAGACATCCTCGATGTGCCGGACGGAATCGCTATGTGACGTGGGCCGTCGAACAGTGTACCGTCGGCGTCGTCGGGGCCACCATACTGGGAGTCTCGCCGTGCATGGGAGCGTTGTGCGACCGCATTGACTATGTCGATGGCAGATGCGCCTTCGGTGTAGTCGTATATGGGATTGGAGGCACCCGCAGCCATCGTTCTGCTGCAAGTGACTCGGCGCGACACTGTAGCCTGGACAATCGTGGACTAGTGCGAGCTTCGGCAGCGACATTTTCTAGTTGGATTAGTTAATCCATCTAGTCACCACTGGCAGCGTGCCTGAATTTGACTGGTCCAGACATGAATTCAGAGCCTGACAGTCCGCTAATGACACTTTTGGTAGCCTCGCCAAACGGACTAACTTGGTGCCACGTCACGACGAAAGGAAAGGTGGATGATAAAAAAAAAAGTACATAAAACTAGCCTAGATACCTCCAAATGAAAAAGAAACAGATAAACGTGAACAGAGCACCACCCAAAAAGATGTACATGTCTTGTGTACTGAGTGACCATGTCAATAATATGTCGAGGCGATTCAAGTGACCCTAACCTTCGCCGTTCGATCCACCCAATCACGTCACGACTGAGGCCCAACGTGTTTGCGGCGTTGAGTAGTCGTCTCTGAGTGCCCTTCAACACGTTGCGCTGGTCGACAAGATTATCCAATACTTCCCGTCCCTGGGCAAGGAATTCATCGAGCCTTGCCTCTGTGGCTTGGATGAAAGAATGTTCGTGTAATGCGTGATGTTCACGTAGGGTAGAGTGCGGGAGTGGTGTCGGTGTTTGGAAAGGAGACTCGGAGTGCTGTGAGGAAGTGGCAGCGTTCAACTGGCTAGTAAAGCGTCTCCGCGCGTCTGACGTAGATGGAGAGTGAATACCGGATGGTGCTCCTTGAAGGAGTTCATTGCGCTGAGAGGCGGCTCTCTGTGGAACATTATATACCGAGCGAAACGAGGCCGAAGAGAGGGCGTACCTCGCTCTTTATGCGTTCAAACTGGCTCTTTAGGTCTGCATAGTCTGCGCGAAACTTTTGAACTCGCCTGAAGGGTTGTGAGCTGAGGAGAAGGGAGTAGATGGAAGAGGTACATTTGGCCCTTTTCCTGCTTTGCCTTTATGATCTCCCTCTTTGTCATGGCGTCATAATCTTCGATGGTGCGTTGCATAGCAGCGAGGGAGGCGGAAATCTGTCCTAACAGAGGACGATATGTGAGAGGTGTGGTTGGGACAGGAGGAGGAACAAAGACCTAGGAGGGACGCGGAATTGTCACCATTTCTGAGACGTTCAAGGTCAGCGGTGAGTGAGTTTGTCTGTCTTGTACCGAGAGTGTAGAGCGAGTTCATTGTGCAAGGCAAAAAGTTATAAATCGCCTAAACGAGAGCCCTACTTCCGTTTTCGGCCCGCCCGCTCCGCCTTTTCCGTCCGCCGTGCCCGCTGTTTCCGTCGTTCGGCCCGACGGACAGCCTTTGTCTCGTACTTGACCTTGACCGTCCTCTCCCTCTTCCGTTTCTCCGTACCCTTGTCCACTTCTCCTCGTTCCCGCATCAACGGTGCTGGCCCGTGCAACTCCGTAGAAAGATCAAAATCTTGTATCACTGTCACCGTCGCCAGTTGCTCCTCTCCCTCAAACTCTTCTTCCATCGCATCGGGCTCGCTAGACACTCCGTCCCACTCATCCCCATCCCCATCTGTTCATACACAATTAGGACCGCACAAGCAAATTTTCGTTGCAATACCTGCAAAAGCACCGTATGCTCTTTCGACTTCGGCGGCATTCCGTGCGGCCCGTTCCGCAAGGGAGCGACGGTGCTATGGCACGATCAGAAGTGTGAACGAGGGGAGTAAGTGATCGTACCTCTCGTCGCGTCTCTAGTCTTTCCTGCTTCTCTCTAAGCTGTGCCTTTTGCTTGGCCTGCTCGCGTCGTGCGACCTTGCGCTTGTGAAACCCCGTCAAGAAGGTTCTCCGATCGATTGGTCCCATGCACACTAGATGCGAAAAACGCCTACCTGCGAGCCTCCTCATCGAATACGATCTCCTTTATCTGGCCATGCTTTGCCCGTTTTTTTGCGGCGATGGCAGAGTGGGATTGGGTCAAGACGGTGATGTTGTCGTTTGCCATGGGCGATTCAGGTTCGAGTACCGTCGGATAACCGGGTCGGGTTTATCCGACGGTGCTTACGTAATTGAGGGGATCGACTACTTGGGAATGTCTTCGACGTCGGATTCGTTATAAGACTCGCTCTCAGGCAACACATATCCCGCTCCTTTCCTCCCCTCCCCTCCTTCCCCGCGCCCACCACGTCTACCACGTCCATCAGTCATGCCCGCCCTCACCGTCCCCGACCCTCCCCCGCCTCTTGACGACCCGACAAATCTACCCTCCGCTCGCGACCTTGCCAACCCTTACCCGCGTTCTTCACCTCCCCGCCCTCAGAGACACCCTCCGGATGTTTCTTACACTCACGCTCATTTCGATAACAACGGAATCCCACCCTACCATGACAGGGTGTATCCCCCCCTCTTTCCGTCCCAGTTTCCATCCCCTCCCCCCTCATCAGCCATGTTCAACTACTTCGCACTCCCTCAGGCCCCCGCCAATTGGCAGCCCCACATCCAATTTCTCCACCACAATCCTTATCCTCTCCCGCAACCCCCTCAGCTCGTTCACAGAGTTTGGATCCTCGACTGTAAATCGTGTGGTACATTCCTAACAAATCGTGGCATGAAAGTAAGTCCTCTCCCCTATCAGAGGAGCCCCCTGCTCTGAATCTGATCTGATCTTCCAGGCTGTACTATTACTCAGACCCAATGTCTCTCTTTTTTCTACCGACGCCCTCCCTGTAAATTGTTCTGCATACTCCACAAATCCAGATGTGCACCGCCCACCTCCCTGTCGTCCTTCTGCTACCCCATCTAACCCACGTACTTGCGAGTGCCTCACTCAGACTCTGTGCTGTCACACTTGCGGTAACGCCGTCGGCTACATGATCGTCATTCCCGTGAGATTCCTCATCAGCTTTTCTACACTAAACCTTGACCCTGATCTTAAATAGTGTGCCAGGTGCACATCTTCAATTTCCGCAACAAACCGTGCGACTAACGGTCACCGGTTTGTTTTCCACTCGACCGAAATTACGGCCTCAGAGCGATACCATATTCCCGACGAACCCGGTGTCCTGCCCGTCGAGTACCCTATACCCCCGCCGCCTTTATCTCCACCTCCGCTTGCTCCAGCATATCCCACCATTTTTCACCCCGCCGACGTATCGACACACCGACGGCCTGGCAGTTCTGTGCCATCCCAAACGTTTCAGACATCATCTCCATCGCTCGGCTCTGATTATTACCTCTCACCACAAATGGAATCACCAGATTTGGACCCCTCTTCTGCCCACTCTTCACCCCAACTGCTCCCATCTATCCCTCCGATTTCGCCTCGGAGGTCGCCTCGATCCTTTGTGCAGACTCCTTTTCCGTATAACCCCGCCCCTCAGACACTGCCAGAGACAAGAGGGACAACCCCTGAACAACCCCCTCGCAAACTTAAGGCGGGGGATGTACTTTATTGGCACCATCTCACCAAGCGTGGCGAGATTCCAGGGGTGCAAGAGGATCCGCGAGCTAGGATACCGAACGCGAGAAATGCATTCAATTTTTTTGAACGATGAGAACGGTGGGATTCGCGGAACAGGACGCCTCGTGTTAGAGATGCATTGCATGATATATTCACGACATCAACGCAACCGACCACACACTATCTTTTTTGTTTGGCGAGGGACGGTTTTTGGGATCTATTTAAACCGATGTTTCAACCACTGTGCATTTTACGACTCTCACTGAATACCACGATACCCACATCCTGCTTTTATAGTTGTCAGACGTGGACTTGTACACACTTTACTGGCTCACTCTTAGTTCGTCTTCTCATCCAGATCAACATGAAAATCGTTTTGTGGATCTCGGTTGATACTTGAGGAAGAATTCAAAGGCTATAGCCCAATTTGAACTCGAAGTGAGCGGAAAAATGTCGGCTCATATCATTACACCCACTCAGGCTGGCAAGTTCCCGTGGCCATCCATACATATTAAAGGGATCACTTCCGACATGCTCCAGGTAGCTTCCCCTCGAATCACACCATGACATCCTACCTCAGGGTTTCGGGAACCAAGATCGTCGACGGTGATGGCAATGAAGTCACCCTGCGCGGAGCTGGTCTTGGTGGGTGGATGAAGTACGTCCCACCTCGTGTCGTGCAAGGTCGAGAGCTTATCGTCACCCTACGTAGCATGGAGAACTTCATCTCCGGATACCCTGGACATGAATTCCAGATCCGCGCTGCCCTTGCAGACGTTATCGGACCCGAAAAATCCGCATTCTTTTTCGACAAGGTACTAGTATGGATCGTTGCCATCCTTATCTTTGTCGCTGACTACGTCTGTCTCCCTAGTTTTTGGAGTATTTCTTCCAAGAGGAGGACGCCAAGTTCTTCAAAAGCCTCGGGTTGAACTGTATCCGCTTGCCGTTCAACTACAGACATTTCGAAGGTGATCATCGATCGTCCCCTTGGAACGTGCTTATCAACACCTGTCCCCCAGATGACATGAACCCCCGGGTTCTCAAGAAAGAGGGCTTCAAGCACCTCGATCGTGTCATCGACCTCTGCGCTCAACAAGGCATTTACACCATCCTCGATCTTCACACCGCACCTGGAGGGCAGAACCCAGACTGGCACTCCGACGCTGGCACCCACATCGCCAACTTTTGGCTCCACAAGGACTTTCAGGATCGTACGATCTGGCTGTGGACGGAGCTCGCCAAGCACTACGTCGGGAACAAGTGGGTCACGGGGTACAACCCCCTGAACGAGCCCGCACATCCGACGCACGCGAGCGTCGTCAAGTTTTACGAGCGAGTGTATGATGCCATTCGTGCGGTCGACACCGAACACATCATTTTCTTTGATGGCAACACGTTTGCGTCTGATTTCTCCCATTTTGGTGACGTTCATAAGAAGTGGGCGAACACGGCCTACTCGATCCACGGTATGCACTGCCAGTATTTTGGCTGATAAGATCTGCGCAGCTGATTGCCTTTCCTACTCTTTCTAGATTACTCCGTCTTCGGTTTCCCTGCCTCCCCGGAGAAATACGTCAGTAGCGACGAACAACTTAGGAGATTGAGGAGGAGCTATGAAAGGAAACGAGAATGGATGGATGAGCGCGGTCTTTGCGTCTGGAACGGTGAATGGGGTCCGGTCTACGCCCGCAAGCAATACGACGGGGAAGCTACTGATGGCATCAACGAACAGCGCTACCAAGTCCTCAAAGATCAACTCGCCATCTACAACGACGTAAGACCCCCCCTCTTCTACGCTGTCGCCAGTTACTAATGACACGCATCCGTGCATGCAGGATCGCTTGAGTTGGTCGATCTGGTTGTACAAAGACATTGGATTCCAAGGCATGGTCTACGTCTCGCAGGAATCCAAGTACATCACGCTTCTCAAAGACTTCCTCGCCAAGAAACACCGCCTTGCCGTGGACGCTTGGGGTGCAGATACCACTTGGGTGCAACACATCTATCAGCCTCTGATTGACCACCTCGCAAGGGAAATCCCACCAGAAAACCAGGCGCTTTACCCACCCCACTGGAAAATGCCGGCCCGTGTCGGTCGGCTGTCTCGCTGCATTCTCGTCGCCGAGTATCTCGTGAAGGAGTGGGCGGAGCACTTTCGCGGGAAGAGCGAGGCTGAATTGGAAGAGATCGCGCAGAGTTTCAAATTTGAGAATTGCCTGCATCGAGACGAATTGAACAAGATTCTCACCGCCAATGCAACATTGGTTGCGGGCAGTTGAAGGGACCAAGGTTTCATGAACTATGTATACTATGCGAGTTTTCGACGCGAAATAAATCAGCTACATTGTACAACAGTATGAACAAACCCAGAGTCTGGGGGTGCAGAATGAGAGTGAAATTGAATAGTATTAAATATGTTTGTTGACGCAAGGGGAAGCTCTAAGGTGCAACGCACTTATAAATGTTATGAAGCGGACATGCACTTGTCTATTGGTCCATGACTCGATGTCAGTGGTCGGCTTGGCCAATGCGAGCCTCCAACCAGTCCACGAAGCACCCCGAGGAATCTATGATGGGTTGGGCATATATCTCATCCAAGATCTGTTGCGCAACGACGGGGCCACACTGCTCCGCTCGCCAAAAGCCTGCCAGGTAGTCTCTGCGATACACATCCTCCGGAACGTTGAAAAGTGCAGCGACCGTGTGGACTTGAGGGTCAAGAACGCTCCCGAAATGTTGCATACGCAACAACACCGGAAGAGCAATCAAGGTCGGAAGCTCATCCGTGAGACCATGAGTCTCGCTGGCGATCTCTTCCACAGTCTTGTTGACTTCAAAGAACGGATCATCGACCGTCTCTAGTAATGATACCAATGCTTTCAGTTGAGCAAGGGCTTCATCAACTGCTTCGCAAGCAACTTGGGTATGAGGACGAGGAAAGTGTGCGAAAATCTTGTAAAGCGCCTTCGCGTCTACCGCGGTTGTCGACCCAATTACAGGTGATGTCGGTCGCGAAGAACGTTTGAAGCCAAATAGTCCGGTGGGAGAAGTGACCGATGGGATCCTCTGGGACAGTATGTACAGGCCTTTTTCAGCCAGCACTACCTGCGAGGGAGCTTGGGCCACCATTGGACGATGCGATAACGCGACAAGCCCTCGCCAGACGATGGAAATCAAGAATGAGGCGAGTAGGGTATGTGAAGGGTGGGTGCTCGCACAACGTGAGAGTGCTCGACCGTAGACAGGAACTAAAGACTGCAGCGCGACGATGGAGGGGTGAACGGATCCCTTGGCTTTGTAGGAATTCGTTTTAGCAGGGGTCTCTAATGCATCAAGAAGAGGAATCAGTTTTCCCTTGATTCCTGCGATCCACGGGGCGATTACACGACCAATGAGGGAAACAAGCCCTGCGCGGATGGGCTTGAGTCCATCACCACGACTGTCAGTATCGAGGCCTAAAGCCATATCATCGAAGCTCAAAAGGAGCTCTCCGGCGAAGTCAGCGATGGCTAGTGCGTGAAGCTCGGTTGCGTTTAGGGTTGACATCTCAAGAGGTGCTGATGGCTGTAGGAATGCGGGGGAGGATAGTAGGGGTAGAAGGAGAGCTGAAAAATCGCTCAAGAGAACAGAGAGAGGCTTGTGGAGTGCTCGCAAGACGGCTTTATGCAAGTGCTCATTGTCACGTGCCGCTTGTAGCTCGCTTAGAAAGAGTGAGTAGGATGAAAAACGAAAGATTGTAACATACGAAGCAATCAATCTACCCAAGGCATGACCACGACCTGCTGGAATTGGACGTCTGCCATTGAGTAGTTCTCCGGGTAGGGAAGGGCCGGATGGGTGGGCAAGCGCCTTGGACACGGCTTCATTCAGTCGTAGACCAAGTGCTTCCAAATATGATTTATCCTGAATGGAAGCAGGGCTGGGAGAAGTTGCTGATTTCATAGAGGATCGTCCAAGACTAAAAGGGACTCTGGTGAGGGTTAGAGGTCTCTCTATCACCATAGGTGAAACCGGAGGAGAGGCAGGAGAGGCAGGACGACTGGTGGGGCAGAAGATGGATTGGTTCTTGAGTCTGTACATCATTTCGACAATATAGTGATGTCAGAGCAAAAGTGCCGCTTGATGAACGTGAACAGGACTGAGAGGGAGTTATCCCATTAGCCAGAAAATGGGCAGTGTGGTTGGGAGATGAAGTAGAGAAGACTCTTAGGGAGGACGGTCGGTGTTGACGAAAGATAGGACGAGTGGAAGGAAGCGAAGAACGGCAAGGATGCTAAATTAATCGATGAAATGGTGAGCGTCTAAACCAGCGAGGCCGATGAAAAGACCAACTTGAGTTTCTGCGAGCACAAGATCATAGATTCCTTGAAAGTTGTTTTGTAGAGGTTGTTTCTGAGACTGGAAGAGATCAAAGGAGATCCTTGGAGATGAGTCGAGGCTCGTCCCGGATTATTAATTAGATCATTGTTCCCACGCTTATACTCGGATCTCAGGTATTTACATAATGCCAGCACATCATGCGTCTTCTATCAACTTCTTGATCGTAGTACGCAACTCCATGTCGTCACAGCGTAGGCGCCATAGACAGCTCTCGTCTTCCCCCTCCCGCAGTCGGAGGGTTGCATACTGCTGAGGATCCGGCCCCTGGACAACCACCTTGAGCTCACCTGCAGAAATCATTGAGTGAATCAGTTTTCGATATGACCCACACGCACCTTCGAACGGAGGTTGGTCGGTAGCAATGACTCTCATCCGATACTGCAACGACTGCAGCATGCGCACAATCATGTCCAACGTGGCCTCGCACCAACCTCGGACATTTGCATTCTCCATAGAATCCCACGCGGCCTGGAAATCAGTTTCTGCCGATGTTCCTTTTGCAGGTTCCGCGACGAATGGCGAATCTAGCGTGATAAGTTCAACTCGGGATGCCTGCCATCCTGAATTAGACCAGTCAATCACTTTTTCAACAATGTAACGAACTAGTTGGTCATCCTGCTCAGGCATTCTGCTGGTCTATTTCTGTTTGAGCTACCGGCAGAGGAACGACCCGAATGGTCCATACCTCAGAAGCATACAAGGGGCTCAGCGCAGCTGCCAGTGTCAGCTCCCCAGGAGTGACGGTCTTAGTAAGCTCATTCAACGAGTTCGACGCGTCACTTTCATGAGATAGACTCCTTGTGCTGCCCTCTGGACTTGAGACCGAACCCTTCGCTCGCCGTGGACTGGTGAGATATCTAAGGCTAGGAAGGGGCTGTGGAGCTGCATAAGCATCATATCGCAACTTTCTTGTAGATGTTGGCCCTCGAGAAGGCGAAAAACCCAAGTCTTGACGCCCCGAGGATGTAGTTTCGGGGGACTGTGGGGAATTAGTACTAGCACTTGGCTTTGACTGGTAACTTGTCAATGCAGAGAGAAAGTCGGGCAGCTTGTCCAGGGTCAGTGATTTCTCGTTACCTGTAATGATATTTCAACTCACAGAAGACGACACCGCTCTAGAAACAATCTCGGAAAGAACACGTCGCTGTGTAGAGAGTGCCAAGAATTGGTCACACCTCTTATGATAGAGGTCAATGTATGGGCGTACGCTTCGTATGTTGGACTTACCCTACGGAGATGAGCGCTACTGTGTTGCGACACTCGCCGGACAGCGTCAGTGACTTCCTCGGGGATTTCGTCACATTCAACAGATAATCTCAGCATCGTGAGTAAACACGCGTCTCGAACCGATGCTTGGTAAAGGTTGTCAACCAAGTTTTCGCTCGGGTTTGCGACTCACGCGCGTAAGAAGCTAGTCTCGCTGCTATACCACGGAGCATCTCCGTGGGCGATATTGAAACCTTGCCACAGTGCTCGCTTACGAGGGCAGAAATAACAACCATGAGGGTTGGCCCCACGCGCACTTCCGGCTCTGTGAGGGATACAGCCAGCGCAGTAACACATGATATCCTAGAAGAAGTGTCTCCTTTGAAAGTGTCAAGCAAGCCAACATTGTACAGTGAGTGAAGCGCACTTTCCCGGATTCCATTCAGGATCCGCTGGACGCTGAGGTCGAGAACCGGAAGACCCTCCGTCGAACCGAACTCTTTCCCTTCAACCACTGAAAATAGGTCTTTCAGATGTCTTGCATATTGATCCACGTCATCTGCATCTTGCATGTCAATGATGTCAAGTAGGCGTGAAACGTATTCATTTTTGTCAGACAGTGTGTGTGATGGCATCAAGTTGCGCAGAGCCTGTGAATAGTATGTCTCGACGATAACCGGATCAACAGAATGGAGAATCCCGAGTGTCTGATGATAGAAACAGTCAGCACAACCATAGTGCGATTGAAGGGTAAACTACCGTCTTTCGGATCAACCCATCCGGCGAATCGAGAAGCCTCACGACTCCCTGAACTTCCCATTCGTCCAAGACGGCCACAGTGTTGGGATGTGTCCCGGCCCAAATGCTGGGGTCCAGACAGCTCAAGCAGGACACAAATAAATATAAATCATTAGGATCCCTAGAAGAGAGAAAATGGCGGATGCTAGTGACAGCGATGGACGACAGCTGAGATTCACGCAGTGCCTCTGGACTGACAGTTGTCAAAAGCATAAAGGCCTCACGGAGAACAGCTACATTGTGATCAGTCAACGTAACTACGGCGTATATGCTCTTACCTGGCATTGGGACTTTCGACACGCGCTTGATGATATCGAGGACAACTGGAACACTCCCTGGCTCGAGTCTGGCAGTGTGTTAAATCGATGTTGTAAGGTAGAGCACCCTGCCCACTAACTTCATCTCGCCCCTACGGAGTGTCCGCAGGATGCTAAATACAGAGTTAGGTTCGCCAGACTCGCGATACCGACGCTGAAACTGCGCGTTCAGGAGCTTCCCCAGCGATCCGGAGTGCTTGAGCTTGAGATGCACTTAGAACAGGGAAGAAGAATACACGATGAACCCACTTTCCCCACAATTGCGGATATTGATGCAATCTCAGCAGGCTCAGCCCAGAGACGACGTTCTATCACGTCTTCCAAATGTGCCAGGCGTCTAGTGTCTCGTTGGAAAAGGGTATAATACGCCATTAAGGCACGTCGTCGCACGGCTACGCTGAAAAAGAGGACCTTAAAACACACCGTTTGAGGTGCAATTGATGCAGCTACTTACGACTCATGTTGGAGGAGAGTCTGCAGGTGAGTATCGACAGCAGGGATGACATCCTCGTTGGGGACTTGTGTGAGTACATCGAGAGCGAGACATATCCGAGATACGGAGGTACTTTCCAAGTCCTATGGACTGGTTAAAGACGACCGGTAAGCTACTCGACGACAAAGACGCTTACCTTTCGCAACGTGTTCACCAACATGAGTTGAAGTTCGTGATCCGGGGGCATTAGTTCCATGCAGAAGATATAACCTGGATACAAAGTTTACTCGAGTAATGAGTCGTGGACACTGGTACACACCAATTCTCTTGTCTATCGGAGACTGGCCAAGCTCGGCGAGGTTTACAGCGTGTGGAAAGGCGAATTCCAGGTCACCAGGACTGGCGGTGGACAGGGACATGGTGCAGTGCAGAATCAAGATCAAGCATTCTTTGCAGCTCTTCTGCGAAGGTCTGGCTTGAAGAATAGTTGAAATGTATCCAGGAGGTTCTACGCACGATCGACAGATGTGGTTGTTGTAGGTTGCGACGTATAACATCCAGTTCATTCAGGAGAATCTGATCGGCGGCCTGTGGGGAGGCTGCGTTTTCGACCTTACGCACAAGACCATAGTGCGTGCGACTCATCGCGCCAGACGAGATGAACGGAACATCCATAGTAGCCAGCGGCCGTGTGTAGTGCGAGTTGGTTCGACAGGCTACAAGCCAAGGCTCCTGGAAATTAAAGCTGGAATAGCGTACCTCTGGTTGGGTGCTGCAACTAGTTCTCCCTTGCTAATAGTGAGAATAAAAAGATGGTCGTTGACAGTAGTCAGACCAATCAATGATACCTCATGAAAATGCAAGTGTTGAAGGGATGGGCTGTCAAGATTTGTGCCACTCTTACGACGACGACGATGTCTTCAGACCAAGCAGCAACAGCTGTGGCTCATTCATTCAATAAAATACTAAATCAACACAAGTCATCGAAATCGAGACGGTCTGGAGACGTGGACGAGGGACTGAAGAAGGTCAGACGCATGATTCTTGTAGAGGGCATCCCATCCAAAATTGTTAGTAGCAACCCAGAAGCGAAGGCTAAAATTTGATCGTCGACTGATCGTTTCGCTTTCAGGATGCTACTCTTCGTCCTCGAATATGGAAAATTCTCCTCCGAGTTGATGACATTGTAGCGGAGACATTTTTACAATATGTTTCTCGTGGTCCATGCGAAGTTCGGGAGAAAATAAGGAATGATACCTTTAGGTGAGGTTCACCCTCCACCGCCATGGTACCCAGCTCAACTTTGTGAAGGACTCTAGCCACAGACCGTGGCTTCAAGGAGCGAGTCCGCGAAGATATGCTCGTTCGGCTGCTGGATGCTTTCGTATGGCGGAGTCATGGCACGTTCCCAGTCATCCTCGAATGCAACATAGCTTGACTGTTATCATAGATCGCCAAGAAATACAGCAACTTGGTTTCACATACGTTCAAGGAATGAACGTACTCGCTGCCCCGTTCCTGTATACGATGCCTTCGGAACTTGAAGCATTCTTTTGCTTCGCCAAGTTCATTGAAGAATCATGTCCCCTTTACGTGCAGCCAACACTAGAAGGTGTACACAGAGGTCTCAAGGTCTGATCGCCGTCGTTATATCCCAGGCACACTTGATGAACGATTGCATCCCACAGCTTCTGGATCGATGTCTGCAAATTGTAGATCCCGAACTTTTCAGTTATCTTCGAATGAAGAATCTCTCCGCCGAAATTTATGCATTCCCATGTTCGTCTTTTCTTGTTTGTGTTCTGGAGCCAAGTTGACAAAAGTCAACCGCAGCTGTCCTTACCCTGTGCGCGTGTACACCTCCTCTGGACCAAGTCCTGATGCTATGGGACTTTCTCCTGGCCTTTGGTGTACACTTAAATGTGCTGTGCGTTATTGCACAGTTGTTGCTCATGCGAGAAGAAGTCATGAGTTCCCCGAGGTTTGATCTCTGTATGTTGCATGCAATGCCTTGCTCATTCCACACCTTGCAGTCCGATGCGCCTCTTGCGAACTTTCCCCCCGCTTGAAGCCATTCCAGTTGTTGGAATAGCGGTCACGCTTGTACGAGATCTCCCGGCAGAACTTTATGACGAACTTGTCCGACATCCATACGACATCCAACTCTGAGATTAATTGACTCGGTTGCACCTATCATTGTTCATTGTTCATTATGTTGGTCGCTGGCGTCTAACAATCTTGCACCCAGACCCAGATCATGTAGCATACCAATCTCAAATTGCTGCGTCAAACATGTTGTATGTATTCCTTTTTCCCTCGTTGCCCACCCTCCCGATTCCCTTTCTATGAGCGTTCATCGATGTCATGCACCAAATAGTCCTTTGCCTCACTAGCGTTACCATTACCACTTGTTGCATCATCATGTCATACTGTTTAATACTTGCAGAGCGTCTGTGCCTTTACATAAATGCGACAACGCGTACGTGGTACAAGTGCGAATGGGGTATGAACGAGATTTGAGCCGTGTGTACCAATCAAGCCTTCCATGGGAATAGTCCGTCTTTGCCAACTTTGTCCATTATCAATGCCTCGCTCAACTCATGCAAGTTCTTTCCGAGTTGCGCATCGCAGGCTTGTGCTGTCTCCTTCCCCACCTGGCCTGGGTCCGTAAAATAATATCCTTGCCATCCATTCTTTTCCACGTCATCAGCAGTCGCCGCCCAAAGGGTACTTGCGCTGCCCTGCTCTGGATTGCGCATGAAGGGAACAGTGACAGCCTTGACCAAATTGCCTACAAGGGATCCATAAGCCTCTTTGAACTGGTCCTGTTGACCAGTATGAACAGCGCCGGGATGGGTTGCCACGGCCAAGATACGATCCCCAGAAAGTTCTAGGGCTCTTTCGACAAGTGTGTACTTGGTGAAAAGAATGTTTGCAAGCTTGGTCCGCGCGTAAAGCGCGACGGCGGACAGATTCTCGGAATCGATTGCCGTTACTTCATCCTTGGAGGCAAATTTGATCGAAGACGGTGCCATACGGTGCAGCTCGGACGAAATGGACACGATACGTGGGGGAGGGGCGTTGGCGAGCTTGGACGTCTTGCGCATCAAGGGAAGCAAACGGTTGATGAGCAAAAAGTGGCCAAGGTGGTTGACTGCAAAGTGGCGGTCAATCCCATCAGAGGATACGTCGAACTTGTTCACGCCAATGCCCGCATCTGCGACAATCTTGGGATCTTGTCAACAAGCGAGACAGTGACAAATCTGGACATGACATACGATGTCAAGGCGCCCCTCTTCTTCGCGGATCATGTCCCCGACTTCCTTGACATTTTTCAGATTCCCGAGATCACACTCGATAAAGTGGGCGTCCGCCTTGTCGGAGACGGTATGCTTGATCTCGGCCATGGCTCTGTCGCCGTTTTCGACCTTGCGGGACAGCAAAAGAACTCGAGCGTGCCATTCAGCGAAGGCACGAGCGACTTCATAGCCTATCCCTGCTGTCCCGCCTGTGACAAGTACGGTCTGCGAGACAACTCTCTTTAATAAACGTGGAGCGAATTACTGAAAGACATACCCTTCCTCGCATGTCCGCAGTGATTGTACTCTGGTGCATTGTGCCGACGAGTGGTTGAAACGTATTCGATCCTTTTATGGTGAAAAGGTGAGTTCCCAGCGACGTCATTGAAATACCAATTCAACAATACCAAGTCCCCGGGCAAATATTTATAGTTTCCCAATGGCATTTCAAAGAGGTTACGTAGCAGACTGGAAATAGAATGATTGCAGAGTAGGCAGAGGGAAAAGAACAACTTGGATTTGCGGTAGCGTACCATATGTACAACACCTCAGATATCGGCACCCCACAAACGTTTCGTCATCAACTGCAGCAATACGTCCTTCCCTGGCGTGGTGACGATACAAGCAACATCGCTCGATCCACCAAGACTGCCGTCGTGTACCGTTGGATGGCCCAACCATGCGTCAGGACCCTTGCGGCATCCTTCGTTCTCCATCTCAACTTGGGCGGGGACCGCGGTAGACTCGAACAAGCCATGAGGTTGATGGGACAGCTTTAAGAGAGTCTGCACTTCGCTTCGATTGGCACCGGGGGCATATGCCGTTTGATCCACCCTTCGATCCACAACCAACATGCCACGCGTGATTTCACCCGTCCTGGAAGCGTGCATTTAATACCCATTCAACTTGCTTCAAAGTGAACCCAAACCTTTCAATGTCAAACTTGCGTTTGACAGCAGCCCAACCAGGTGACAAACTTGGCAAAGCATTTTCCTCAGCGACGGCCTCGGGGGGGTTTTCAATGGCACACCAAACAGCGACCACGTCGTGGAGTTCCAGAACATCTTTTCCAAAAGTAATCATGATTTCTCTCGAGCGCTCGAAGACCGAGCTTGTAAAGTGGGTCAAAGGTCTCTTGTCTGAGCTGATGGAAGGCTTCTGGGTGGAGTCGAATAAAGGGTCGATGTGCCGAATATAGAACGGGAAGGGGAGCTCGTGGATGGTTGTAATATCTAATGTGGCCAAAAGGACCCGCTCTAACGGGAGACCAGTTCCTGGCACTACAGGACAGAGCAAATCCTTCGCCGCAAATGGATCAGCGAAGAAATTGACTGCACGTGTCAAAAACAGATCCTGAAGTGCAAAAGGAAACGATCTCTTACACTCTGCGACAGGCGTAGTATTTCCTGGGACATCCAAAGCACCACCCATCATGATGACTCGACCGATTCGCGTTTTGATAATTTGATGGTGCTCGCGGTTAAGCATGGCAAGGTTTGTCGGGGGCCCGAGAACAATGTACGTCACGCTCCTCTCTGGTCGCGATTCGAGAAGATCCAAAGCAACGTCAATCGCCGATTTCGTTGTCGTAAGAAAATTAGAGTCAAATCGATAGTCAAAGGAGACACTGAGATCGGGGTGACGGTCGGTAATATTACTTAGACCATCTCTGGGGAATTTTGATGAGGAAATCGTGAGAGTGCCCTTGCGAGATGAGCAACTCGCCTCCCATGAAAATATTGAGCAAAGTGGCAACCACCCTGAAGCGGGCCAAGAGGGCCAAGAGCAAGGATTGGAGGAACATTTGGGGTATAGTTTGGGAACCTCTCCCTATCCTCGGGGTGTGCAGCAATGTGACGGCCGACAGCCTGATACAGCTTGTAAACGTTTGCACTATTATTGATGAGTGTTCAGCAAACATTCGGGGAACAGACAAATGACTCACTATGCCGCATGCGCGTCAGTGTTCCCTAAAGATGGGAAATGTATCTTGTCTTGTTCACTAAGCTGTAGGTCACACACCAAAAGAGATCACGATAGCAAGGATTTCGAGCTCGGGAGAGGTAAGTGCTAATAGGCTGAATAACCGAAACTTAGAGAATTGTGTCCCCGTCACACATAGAACGCGAACATAGCTAGAACGTCATCTACGCCGGGATCTGTGTCAACTTGACGTCGATATCAATGCATGACACATAATGGATGTCAGCCTGTGCTCACTGATGACTGGCGTCTTATGTTGATTTGGCATTACCTATCCGCAACGAGCTTATGTCGGAAGAGAGAAGAACAAATTTGCCAATTTTGCTATCAACGCGGATCTAATCCCTACATTGGCAGAAACAGCCCATGATGGCAAGTTGCACGTGGAGTATATTCGGAGTTGGAATGTAAATATCTGTGTGGCAAGGTAGTTAGTGAATACAGTTCCAAGAGTCACAGAACAAGAAGTCAGAGATCTTGGTGGAAATTGGTCTCATCGGGGCGTGCCCTCTGAAGTAGCAAATATTGAAGAATAACATCATACAAAAAAACGTCGGGGAGGAAAAAGATACTCACAAGAAGAAGGAAGCTAACATTGGACAAGTTGCAAACGTGCGGAAAAGCAGTTGTCGGAAACAGCCGAGAAACTGTGCAGTTGAGTCACGGTGGCTGTCACGTCACACGACTGGAGTGTGAGTCTCGCGACGTCCAACGACTATTAACAACGATGGCGGAATCACTGCGTTTCCTTGGCTCGTTGCCCGGCCACAAGGGCTGGGTGACCGCCATTGCGACTTCCTCAGAGAACCCAGACATGATCTTGACTGCTTCCCGCGGTATTTATCTTCTTCTTGATCCCAGTTTAATAGTTCATATCGCACACAGACAAGACAATTATCGTCTGGCAACTGACCCGTGACGAGGACACGTACGGCTTTCCAAAACGCATTTTGCACGGACACAACCACTTTGTATCTGACATCGTTATCTCCTCCGATGGCCAGTTCGCTCTCTCTGCATCTTGGGATCACACTCTCCGTCTCTGGGACCTGAACACCGGCCAAACCACGCGTCGTTTCGTCGGCCATACTTCGGACGTCCTTTCCGTCAGCTTCAGCGCCGATAACAGACAGATCGTCTCCGGGTCTCGTGACAGGACCATCAAGCTCTGGAATACCCTTGGAGAGTGCAAGTATGATATCAAGGATGACGGCCATACTGAGTGGTACGTGATCGCTGTGGACCCTCTTCTCATCGTCCTCACTCTCTTCACAGGGTATCTTGTGTGCGGTTCAGTCCCAACGTCATGAACCCCGTCATCGTGTCTTGCGGCTGGGACAAGGTAGTCAAGGTGACACCATTTTACTTTAAACTTTACGTCTTGGACCCTCATCCCTGGTGCAGGTCTGGGAACTATCAAAGTTCAAGTTGAAGACAAATCACTACGGCCACACCGGCTACATCAATACCATCTCTGTCTCTCCCGATGGTTCCTTGGCTGCATCTGGTGGCAAGGATGGTATTACCATGCTTTGGGACCTGAATGAGGGAAAGCACCTCTACTCCCTTGAGGCAGGTGACATTGTCAATGCCCTCGTTTTCTCCCCCAACCGTTACTGGCTATGTGCTGCCACTGCCAGCTGTGTTAAAATCTTTGATCTTGAGAGCAAGTACGTTACTTACCCTGCTCATCTGGTGTTTGTTCTAATTTTGTTTTCCCAGATCGATCGTCGACGAGCTCAAGCCCGAATTCGTCGACGTTGGCGCTAACTCGCGGGAGCCCGAGTGTGTGTCAATCGCATGGTCTGCTGACGGCCAGACATTGTTCGGGGGGTTCACCGACAACCTCGTCCGTGTCTGGACCGTTACTCCCTAAAATCCCTTACGAGAAGGACGGGCGGTGTATTCCGGTGTATTCGTCTGTACTTTCATATCAATTCATCGTGATCTCATTTCCGCACAACACGAATAGGTTAGCGAGTCAGGCACTTCGTTACTGAGCTAGGTTTCAGAAACGCAACCCCGGTTACAACGATGAGCTGTAATATTTGCACATTCGCATCACTGCCCCTCGGCCTCCATCATGTTGCGACTCCGCTCACTAAAATCCCAACGATCGAGCCCTCCGAAATCGATCCTGATAGCTCCAATGGACAAGTTGACCTGGATTTCGCATATGTGTGATGCTCGCGCTCTCCAGCTATCACCACTTTGTCTGAGATGAGTTTCGAGGTCTGGCGACGAGACCCGCGGACTTACGTCGCTGTACCGTACATGTCTCCGCTCTGGCTAACAACACGCACGCACTGATCGGTGTTTGACTTGGTATCATATATCCACACGTTCTTTCCTCGGTAAAATTCCTGCCATCCGTGACTGTCGACAAGCCTGTTCGGTGGGTTGATGCGTTTTGCGCCATGAGGGAGAGCTGGTGATGGGCGAACATCGACGTCATTGAACAGGCGCAAAACCGTTAAGTTCGAGGCATTTGCCAGGAGCGCACGTTCTTGTAGAGTAGATGGATTTACGATGTGGAAGATCGCCGGTGGGGTGTCTTCGTCCTCCGAGTCAGAGTCACTATCTCCCTGGTCACCCGCGTTGTCGGGTTGCCTTGACACGTTCTCGTCTCGGTCTCTACTCCCTGGGACAAGTTCATTCTCACTGTCTTGAAGAAGGGCGCAAAAGGCTTCCCAGGAGGGCTCATCGGAAAAGTCGGTGCGGATGATCAGACCTAACTCGGGCGCATCGTGAGTAACCCCCTCCAATGGATCAGGATCGGTGTCGGATTCTACGATGGATGTCATTTCTGATGGGACATCCTGAGAATGAAGTTGATCAGTGTGGCTCCGAGCTATCCCGATGGGACGTACCTGTTCAAGTTGACGTAGTCCTACTGCGGTCCAGAATTGCTGCGCTACCCTCAATCTCCACTTTCTCCGGCCCTCTGTTGGGTAACGTCGCTTCGTTTCAGCGTAATTTCGCTGATCCAAGCTATAAGCACCGATTCCTTTCACAGGCTCCAACTTCTGCACTCACGACAATGTAGGGAACGAGAGGTGAGGACATCGTCAGCAATCAAAAGGTGAAGTCATGGCGGATCATCCCGCTTCGGATTGTTATCTATGCCAATCAACTTCACCTTTCTGCCATGGGCTAGTTGGGAAATATCATCATGATCGGATATACTTTGTTAATCCTAAAACTAATCATTGGCCTTGTGCGACACGATCCGATAGCTGGCATCTCGGACACCGTCCGAACCGCATCGCTGTCGAGTCTAGGCCTCCTTTAGATTCAATCGTCATCTAGCGAGTTGGGCTCAAACCCCACCATTAATGTCCCTTGCCACGGAGCTCGGTAGACTCGCAATCGAACTGAGACGGACCGGGGCAGTCCGTGCAATCGGACCCGATTATCCACATGATCAAGTACCCCCACACCCGGCCAAAACCCAATTGTATCTCACTCGCCTATTCCAGTGACTCCAGTCACACCCTATATCCACCGCATTTACTTCTCATCTATTGATTGGTCGCCGTCATCATGGGCAAAAAAAAGTGGAGACGCAAGCACTGCAAGGTTCCCGCATTTGTCGGTACGGTACCGCAAGTGTTCAGCAGACGAGATCCGGGTGCCCACCCATCTCCATATGTACACTATATCCACCGTAGTGCCGATGCCGGAATAGAAGCCAGCCCTTCAATATAAGCCGTAAAACCATATCCTTGTAGGGCTTTGTTCCCGGTCCCCACTCCCTGATCACCAGGCGTTTGCACAGTAAATGGCACCACCCACGGGAACGACGGGTATGCTCCGGTTGAAGTACTCAGGTTCATTCTCTCATACATGATATCATCATTTACTCAGGATCCCAACTCAACCGACGACAATGGCTATTTGCCTTTGCTCTCGTAACGACACTTTTCTTCACTTGTAGGTCGTATGTAGCCACGGAACCGAAAGTTTAACAAATTTCAACTTGGCAGGGGGGTTTGCTTATGGTGTGAGCGCCATCAAGTTGCATCCACAACATTCGATGATAACGACGGTTTTTGCTAGCTTCTTGACGTCCTCAATGCTCACTTCCAAACTGTGTTTGGCATAACGAAGCTGCAGAGCACTATGCTTCAGCTTGCTTATTTTGTGAGCAAATGAAGTGTGCACACATAGATCTTCACTAAACGATGGCGTATCAGGGAGCGTACTTTGTGTGGGCACCTTTTGCAGGCTACTTTGTGAGTTTTTCATTCGATTGGCGCGATATGGTAGGGCTCACCTTGAATAGATGAAACGAGTAGGATACAAGGTAACTCATTGTAAGAAAGATTGGTTCTTGCTATTGATCAGGTGAACAGAAAGGCATTCATATTGGTTTGTCCCTGTATTCCCTCGGTGCTATATTCTTTTGGCCATCTGCCAAGTTCGAGAAATACGGTGGATTTGTTGGAAGTACTTTTGTCATTGGTACGTGACTCGTCGTCGGACGTCGGCCTGAATAGGTCATGACCATCATATCTTAGGGTGTGGTTTATCCACTCTCGAAGTTGCGGCAAATTCCTACATCTCAGTTTTGGGAACCCCTCAGTATGCAGCTGCTCGCCTCAATTTCAGTCAGGGCTTCCAAGGAGTGGCTAGTTTTTCCGGGCCACTCATTGCTGCACGATGGTTCTTCACGGGCGCGAATGCAACCTCTCTTGGTACAGTGCAATGGTGTGTTCCTTGTGCCCATTACACGCAATCGGAGAGCTGATCCAAATATGCAGGGTTTACCTCGCCGTCGCCGGCCTTGGTGTCGTTCTTAACATACTTTTCTAGTATGTCACCTTTATCTTTCACTGTTTTCGCTTCATGACATTTTTCAGCTTCACGACTCTCCCCGAAATAACAGAGGACGCCCTTGCTGAAGAGATGCAAGACGTAGGGCTGCAGGAAGATCAAGGTCCCTTCTGGAAACAGTACCGCTGCATCTTTGGCTTTGTCGCACAGACCGCATACGTGTAAGTTTTTTTGGGACTCTCTTGGCAGATTTGTATCTATCACGACGTTCAGTGGAGCACAAGTCGGCGTGGCTGCCTTTGCCGTGAACTTTTTCGTCGATCAAGGTGTCGGGCTTAGCCAGTCCAAAGCGAGCGATCTGTTTTCGTTCTGCCAAATCACGTTCACCGTCGGACGGTGAGGTTGCCCGTCAGCATCAGCGTTCTGCAACGGGAATGTAACACCAATCCTTTAGATTCGTTGGTGTGGTAATCTTGAACTTTATTGACCCAGCTCTCTTGCTTGCGATCTACGGCTTTTTCTGCACCTTGTTCAGCCTGTTGGTCTCACAACTACCAGGGTACGGAGGTATCGGGTGCTTGTTTGGCCTGTTCTTCTTCGAGTCCATTTGTTATCCATGCATCTTCACTCTCGGCACCAAGAACCTTGGGAAGTACACGAAGAGAGGGTCGGGTTTGATCGTTATGGTGAGTACGTTCCACGTGCTCACCTGCACGCTTATAGATTCAACGCTAGGGTGTCGGAGGCGGAGCCTGGTACCCATCCGCGCAGGGTGCACTGGCCGATTTGACATACACTCGTCGGTCATATCTTGTGCCGATGTCAGGATACATTGCGATGATGTTGTATGCCATGTGAGTGTCGATGTATTCCAGTGGAGCGGAGGTTTCTAAGGCTTCTTGCAGTGGTCTCGTAGTCGACCAAGCAAGAAAGACTGGTTTCACGATTAGGAATCGAGACGAGCTGTCCGAGAGGCAGGCAACATTGGGCGACGTTCTGGTTGCCGATGATGTTGCTACTCCAGATACTCTCAAAGAGAAGCGTGGCTCGGAATTCCTGGAGGGGCCATGAGTATAGAAGCTTCATGTTTCCAAGATTAAAAGATATTCAGGACTTGTGATATCTATACCAATTAAATTCCAACAAATCTCTATCAGACGTCAGCTACCTAGGAATAACTGAGCATGTGGTTGGCGGGTCCGTGACTAGACTGCCGAGGTTCTTGAGCCTACCAGACGATCTACGACCTACGACGACTCTGTCACTGGGTTGTTAGGGTCAGCCAGGATCACTCACCGGCCGTATATAGGGCAGTGACAAGAAAGTGCCAACAAAAGGGAGCTGTCGCAGGAACGTCAGGACGACCGGGAAGAAGTCGCTTGATCGCATAGAATGTGAGACACGTGGGAAACAGACGAATTAGCGGACAATCCGTACCCAAAGAGATTCAAGAATCCAAAGGTCTCTACGATCATCCCAATGAACGGGTATTTGAAAAAGACGAGCAGGACGCCACCGAGGAAGCAAATCGTTCCACGCAACTTTTGCTTGCGAGCAAAGAAATAAAACGTTTTCTGGGGACCGATGATGAGTGTGAGGCCAGAGAGGAACAACATCTAGCATAGAGGGTCAGCTTCCAGACCAGGTTGGCACGATGGTATACACCGACATTTCCAAGTGCAAGCAGAGCGGCGTCGAAGAAGAGCATCACTCCCAAGAACATGAACAGCGTCCCAAACGTCGTGAGCGCAACACCGATCTCTGCGCATGGAAAATGGTCAGTTGAACAGGCAGGCAAGCAAAGTCAACAAAGCGCCGACTTTGTGCATCAGACAACCACATGATGAATATTTTTTGTGGTGGTGGTCAGTGGGCAAGCAAGAGCGCGCTGAACGTTAACGTTGTCGCGTGCGCAAGGTAATGGACACGTCATCGCCACGACTTCAAAGCAGCGAACACGACAGTCTAGTATGATTAGCAACACATCGTAAAGCGGTCCGTTGGTAATGCAGTTTACAATAAAACATATAGAAACACGAATAAATGAAGCTTTCTGGGTATCACATATGCCACCTGGTACAATCAAGCAACTTTGACTTGCCGTTTCTGCAGTTCCCTAGCAGCAATAACTCTGTCATATGATTCCTTCAGCGGGCTTCTATGCGTGAGAATAGACATGTGGGCGCTCAGATAAGGTGGCGGCAATAGTGGATGAACTGCCTCCAAACCGGCAGAGATGCTGGCAGGGGGAAAGTGAGCGGTATATTGGGGAGTGGATGGACGGGTTGTCGGCAGGTATGCCAATGAGGATAGAGCCTGGACAGAGGATGAAGAGGATGAGGAGATCGAGGAGATTGTTCGATGGCGATCGTGTGCTCTCCCTAGGAAATGGGAATGGATCTGTGATTGACTCGGAAGCGTGGCTACCGAGCGCACCGAGGAAACAGAGGTTCGACGATTTGATGAAGACTGCACACAAGTCGTCTTTACGCTGGAAGGAGAAATTGATAATTTCTCTGTCTGATCATGAGCCGGTGACGATACGGGAGATGCTTCCGAGGTGACGGTCAACGGAGAGAGTGGTACCACCTTGGGTGTCATAGGCACACCCTGGCCAAATGATTGACCCCGGATCAGAGGATGCGGGCGTAAGGGTACCTCCGATCTACTGGTGGTTGAATGCATGGAAGGAGGTCGGGTAACAGATAAACGCTTGTGCGATGAGTGATGTGTACGATGAACGGGGGAGGCGTTCGCTGAGCGTGTTTCCTTGACGCGTGGTTCAGAGAAGAGAAGCTGTGTCTGAGGAGCTGACTCCATATGATTAGATGGTGGCGCAGCCATTGTTTGTGATGCACATGCAGATGTCTTGGCGGGTGCCTCTGGAGCACGGATAGTGGGCACACGAGAGAGTGACTGGAGCTGCGCCCGCGGTGTGTCTGGGGGAGGTATGAGGTCGTCGCCAGTGGGTATGCACTTGCGCTGGTCGACGGGTGTGACGCCAGTATCGATATTGTTTGGTGTTACGACACCACTGGACACCCATTCGTCGTCGTCGTCGTCATCATCATCATCATCCGCAGGAGGGCTAGCAAGAATGAAACCAGCCTTGGTCCTTGACCCCTGGCGTTGGGTCAGAGGTGGTGCATAGCGATGCGCATGTAGGTGCTCTCTGGAGGCTACCCGTGCGGTACTGTTCACCCGTGGAAGTGGCGACGTGTTTCGTGAGCGAGACTGGGGGAAAAAAGATGAGATAAACTGTTGAGAAAAACATAAAAGGAGCATACTTCGTGAACTCTTTTCGTTGGGTCCTTCTGAGTAAAATGGAGACTCAAGGCAGCCTTGGAAGAGCCAGACGAGGATGAGCGGGAATGAGTTCGAGGTAGACCAGTTGGACCAGTACGATGGTTCTTTGGTGCCATGGATGAGAATGAGATGAAAGTTGGTTCTCCGCCTTTTTTTTATAGTTGCTTGTCGCACATTGGAGACGAGATAAACGGATTTCTGGGTCGAGACCTTGCAACCTCCGTCATGCCTCGATGTTTCTATATCGACGAACGTGTCTACCGAATACTGGCCATCGAGTCTAGATTAGATTAGACTAGTGCGTGATGCAACATTTCCCACAAACACATCTCTCCCCGACACCATCATGGAACGAGTGCACTTTGAGCAAGAGCAGGCAAGTCCAGTGTATAGTCCTCTTCGACCTCGGCTCATGCAGCAACTAGATGCTCGCAGAGCTCAAGGACCTCGTCCAAAAGAACCTTTTTTCCCAAGTGCGTCGCGTGGAAGCTTTCTAGCATCAGAGCAAAGATTTATCGTGTATAGATCGAGGTGAAACAAATCTTGAAAAAGCGCACGCAGTTCGAGACTGCCCTCGTGCGTCGAGTCGCAAAGAAGAGCGACTTTTTACGCTATGCCGCGTATGAAATGGGTCTCGAACAGTTGCGTCGAAAACGACTCCAACGGCTGAGTATGTGCATCCATCCGCATCCCATCGTATCAACAGTGCCCATCCCACTTGCCAGACCTTCCGAAGTCAAAGTCCACGTTATCTGACTACGCACTCGTCCGGAGGCAGTTCCAAATATTCGAGCGTGCACTCAAAAAGTTCAAGTCGGACGTCAGACTCTGGATACAATATATTCAGCTGGCCAAACGCGAAAGTGCACGCGCCCTAGTGGGCCGAATCACGGCACGGTAGGGCTCCACTGCTTTATAGCCAGCAAGCGTGATTAACGCGTGCTTAGTGCTCTGCAACTTCACCCCAATGTCCCTTCCTTTTACATTTTGGCTGCATCACACGAGTTATCGCACATGTCCCCGTCTGCTGCCCGCTCCTTGCTGCAACGTGGGCTTCGACTAAATTCAGACAGCATAGTCATGTGGAGGGAGTACATCCGAATGGAACTCGGTTTCATTGAAGGCATGCGAAGACGGTGGAATGTTTTGGGAATCAACACGAAGAAAAATGAAAAGATGCACCCCGAGAAAGAAATTGAACCAGACTTTGATTTGGATACCAATCATGAGACTATCGTCATCGATGAACAGAGGGAAAAGCCACCAGACGAAGTTCTGGCCGCAGAGCAGGGTGGCGATGAAGGGGAGGCTGCACGCAAAGCAATCATGGAAGGTGCCATTGTCAAGTCTGCTTTGTCAAGTGCGGCAAAAGGTGCATATTTTATGTCGATTTCTTGCTACACAGATTTATCGAGACCTTTATTCAGCCCTGCCCAAAGTGGAGCTCTTTGTGGAACTTGAAACGCTCATTCGCGGTTATCCATGCCAGCACCGTCTTCGTACCACGTTATTGGATCATATCTATTTCCTATTACAAGAGACGTTACCCGATGATCCTCGTGCAATCAAAATGCACGCTACCAGACAACTACGTGAATTTAACCTCCTAAAAGAAGATGGAAAAGATATTGTCGAAGATGAACCTCTTGCCGATGGTGAAAAGCTGATCGATGCTCTCCAGTCTGCTAATGAGCGGCTCATAACCGCTGTCAAGGCCTCTTGTAAAAACTTCATGAAGAGGGATACCCGCACCGTTACACATTTCAGTATCTCAGAGATATATGCTGATTTCGTGTCAGAATGGTGTCGGTCTCCGACACTTGAGCCCAGCTTGGTGAGGCAAAATTTTGGACTTGGTCCTCTCGATGTTCACGACCCGATCACAGAAACAATATTTAACAGGGTCTTTACAGGCTCTGGCACAGAGTTCTGGCGCATCGCCAGTCCTGCAAGCCACACACGTCCGTTTACTCTTACGTGACAATGCGTCGCCAACGAGAACGTTGAAATTTGCCAGGAAGTATTCGGTTGGCTCTGCCTCTCCCAATGTATGGCTTGCCCGGCTAGATGCAGAGGAGGCGTGCGACCGGGACAACATCGAGTCAGCCTGGGTATCAGCGCGAACCGCAATTGGCGCGAACCAGGATGTTAAAGATACCGAAAAGATCTGGGTGTGGGGACTTGACCACCGATCAGGTAACTTAGCGGATCAACAAGCCGTCTACGAGGTAAACTATACTTGTACACATGATTCTGATCACTTACACGCGGCTGTCACAAGGGACTATTGAACGACAGTATGAAAAATTCAGCCACACGGTCTATCCACGAGACCTTGCTTCTTCGATATGTTCCCGAGGTCGTGTACTCTCAGGGGACCGATAGTGCCGTGCGTCTCAGGTTGATACGGCATTTATCCACCGCGTATCTCCCCAGTGCATCTGTCTGGGAGCGTGTCTTCACTCTGGAATGTGCACGCGACGACCTCGTAGAAAAGTCGCTTCTTCGCGCAGTTTACGAATATTGGCGAGCTGTGGACGGAATTTCAGCGGCGTTGGCTTGGGCTGGTTGGCTAATGGACCATGGAGACGGCAAAGCAGCGACACAGGTCATCTCGAATGCGATGGTGCAATTGTGTGCCGAGGACAAGAATCGGTTGACCAAGGCGTGGAATTCACGGCTTACTGGGAGCCAGACACAAGATGGCGACGACGACGACGCCTCTGAGGAAGATCTACCGTTACAACTGGAGACGAGCTGAAGCACGTCGTTCTAGTCGAGTGTCTCAACCGTTCTGTCTGGATGACAAGCAGAAAATAGATAATGTTCTGCAGATCTTGCTATGTTCATACGACAAGCGCTAATGCCGAGCATGCTATTATCCATTGCATATCAAAAGGGTCAAAGAGTGAGGGAGTGAAATGCCAGGATAGTATGCAAACAATGATACAGGAGTTGTCGTCTACTCGTCTGGCACCTCGATTTCACCCGAGTTGATCCCATCGATGATGTCGTGAGGGGGCCGACCATCGACAGTGCACCCGACACTCTGTGCGGTGCCCAAAATCTCCTTTGCACCACCGGCCAAGTCCTTTGATAGCGACTTACTCCTCATCGTCCGGGCAATGTCGAAGATTTCGTCGAGCGTGACGTTCCCAGAGTGCTTGATGTTTTTCTCCTTCTTACGGTCACGGGGGGGCTCTGCAACGAAGCTCAAACGATGCACAAGGGTGCATAGTGGGACGGTACATACCCTTGAGAGCACGGATGACGAGAGAGGAGGCCGAGGGCACGACCGCGACGGTCGCTTGTCGGTTCTGAATCGTCAGTTGCACGGTGACCCGTAGACCCTTCCATGCGGACGTCGCCTTTGCGATATCTTCTCCAACCTTTTTGGGCGACTAGAACATGCGTCTGAGTGCACGCGCGTCTCTGAGGGTGGCAAGGCAACACACCAGACCGAGAGGACCGATTTTGGGGGCAAGGGCAGACGAAGCACCGACTTCACCGCCTGTTGCCCGGAGGTAGATGATTTTGACTTCGGAGGGGTCCTGTTAGCGTCGGTGAGCGTGTGTCGCGACGAGCAAGAGTAATGAATGTGCTCACGAATTTTGGGGCCATGTCTTGAGGACGGGCAAGTGCGGAAAGTCGATCGTGTATGAGTGGGGGTGGCTGATAAAATAAGGTTTAAAGACCGCAGTAGAACTATACAGTTGTACGCCGAGAAGCCGATAGTATTTACATGTATTTGGTGTAGCTTGAAAACTATAGTCGGCGGACGCGTCTTTTCGCAAAGGATCCACAAGCCAAGAAGGCGGTGAGTGCAATGGGTGTATGGACACCGCAGGAAGGGTCGCTTTACCCGCTGCATTCGAACAAACGGATATAGATAATCTTGCTTTGCTCATAGGTAATCACTCTCTGCTGTTACTGTAACCTTCACCGTTGATGTCTGAATGTCACATCAAAGCTGATATGCTTGAGCGATTGATCGCGCATAATGACCGTATACCCTTGCTGCCGTAGGTTTTCCCGATGTCGACGTCTTCCGGACATCTTTGATCCCTTGCTTCATCCAGTGAAAGCCTCTCCCGATTTCATTCCAGATCAGCACCTGGAATCTCCGTGCTCGATTATCTTCGCCGCATAATCCGTTTTACCAAGGTGGAGGTAAGCCCACTCTTGAAACGTCCTTGGCCATCTAAACGAATCTTTCTTGCAAGAAATCATGCCTATTGCTCATTCTCCACTACGTTGATCAGATCTGCGCACGGATGCCGCTTTTTACGCTGTCTTCCCTCACTTGTCATCGATTTATCATCGCTTCTATCACCGTCTCCAGCAAGGGTCTATGCGACACATTCTGCACCAATAGCCTCTACGCACGTGTCGGTGGCATTCCCGTATCCGAACTCAACGTCCTCGAACGCGAGTTTCTTCGCATGATCGATTGGCGATTAACGGTTAGCATGTTTTTCTTGACACAACTTTTCATCTCAACCTCGTCATCCCATACCCACCCCTCCTATGCCTGATACCGATCCATCTCCCTCGATCTTGACGTGTCTATCTTTTTTTATCGTCATTCTCCCTCATTTCCCGGCTGTTCGCTTCGCCAACTTTGTCAGTGCACGCGCGAAGTCCTTCAAGAATATTACGTCAATCTCGTCCGCACCGATAGCAGTGGGAGATTTTTCATTCCTGGCTCGCCTCGCACAGCGGGGGGTTCAGTCTCCTCGGAGAGCGAGCTCGAGAGTATGGCATCGCGGTCGCCTTCTCCTATGCAGGGTCAGTCCTCGACGGATCACCGCGTCCGGCTCACCGGTGCCATGCGTTCCCCATCACATCAGTCGACGATTCTCGTCGATACGGCAACACGCACACTCCAGGCACCTCAAGTCCCTACTCTCGAGCAAAATATGGCATTTGCAGACTTGCAGAACTCACTTGGGGGAGAGTCTGGCATTCCTTTTGTACGACGTTAGTTGGCAGACGAACATCGTTCATACTTTTTATGCTTACTAGAGAATGGAGCGGAAAGAGGGGTTGGCCGTCTTCCCATTGGGTCAGTGGTATAATATGAACCAACTGTATTTTTGTGTCACATTTGGGATTTGGAACAACACATGGTATATGCAAACGCGAGGACCCTGGTCGATTGATTAATGAAACGAACGATTTACAATGTTGGCTATGCTAGTCTGTACAAAAAGTTCACATCAACGAGAGTGACTTTGCACGCAAGCAGCACGGTCACTGCTGATGTAAGAAACCTGCATCATGCAAAAAAGAAACACATGAGTTCTCAATCAAATGAACACCAGGAGCACGAACGGAAGCCAAGAAAAGGATGGGAAGTTCAGATGTTGACAACAGTATGTGACTAACATTACAGTTACCGCCTCAAAGCGGACAGCATCTTTGCCAGCGCATTGATCTGGCCCTTCTGAACCTTCCTGGGTACACCATCATTGTCTGTTTCGCTGTTTTCGCGCACACCATCGAGATTGGTAGTGGAGGTAGTAGCATCGCGGCGTTGATGAACGGCGTGCTTCTGGGGGGCGCCTGGCCGCTCAGAAATGGTGTCGAGTTGGGGATCTTTGGGCTTGCGGGTGCGAAGCTTGCGCGGAGGGGGTTGACTAACTCCAACTAGGTTCGGGTGTAGTTGGCGCGGCAAATCGTCCAACTCCCAAGGTATTCCAGACATAACTAATGTAATCAGTGTACAAGTCAAAGATGAAAATCGTGAAACCCCACTTTTGACATTCCTGGGCATAGCCCCGATGTTTCCGGAAATCCTGCTGGATTCGCTCCTGACCTGTGACCTCCAGCTCCCAGCCGATACGCTCATTGACGTCGAGCTGACGCTCCGCGTACTTGAGTTACTGTATCGTGTGAACGCACTCGTAGATGTGCTCGAATTTGCCCTCCAGCTCCCAGTCGATACGGTCATTGCCATCGAGTTGACGCTCCACGTACTCGAGTCACTGTGTCGTGTGGACGCACTCATAATGCTGGCTGCGCCACTAATGTCAACGACGGATGATGCCAAAGAGCCAGAGAGTTGCCGTGAAGATCGTGATGCCAGACTGATTTCCCTTGCCAGGGTTTGTGAAGCAGAGGCAAGCGCCTCCAACGTCTCGTCCACAACATCGTTCACGAATTGCTTGCTCTTGCACGCTCCGCGGTGGTCCCCTTCCTTTGTTATCGTAGTAGCCTGCCCCGATGTTTCCGTAAATCTTGCTGGATCTGTCATTTCACACGCACTATTTGCTTCACTAAAAAATTCCGAATGAGGTACGTTGCTTCTGCCATAGGACCAGTAGGTGTTTCGTGCTGGTTGTCTGTACTCTCTGTGTAATGTTGTGTCCTAAAGTCGCGTTTGACTTCAAACCGCCGGTCGCAGTTTTGACTTTTAGTTCGTCAGTGCAAACCCTGAGAGAGTAGACGAGAACCAACCATATAATGGTGCAACCACGCTGTAAAGCGTCTCTGAGATCCCCAGCGGTGACATTGATGGTAGTTGATGTTCCGCAAGGACACTGGTATGTCGCGGTCAGTGTTTGCTCGGCCACTTCATTAATGACCCTCATAATAATTCTTGTTCCCGACTCCATCTTAGTCCAAATATCACTATCTCTTGTCAGCTGCATCACACTCGAGTCAGTCCGGTCGCCATAAATCACAAAATCGTATAGTTTCCTGTTGATATATCACCTTTGTATCTCGGCTTCGTCCTGGCTACACTGGAACAGGATCACACCCAGCATGGCATCGAGTTGCTACAAATCATCATGTCAATTTTCGTGAAAGCATACAGGTGTATTATGTGACCGTACGTCGAAGGAAAGGCATTGATCAAGGAGGAGGGTATGTTCTCGTCCTGTTGCATCAACTAGTATCGCATGGCCGCGCGAGACGATCGTCGGTAACCGTGTTGTCGCGATGGAGTTGACGATAATCTGGATTTGGTCCTTTATTTCTGAAACGTCATTCTCAAGGTGCATTTGGGAACAGAGCTAAAGAAGACAAGTCAGAGATAAAGAATTTCAAGTGGAGATTCTGCCATCACCAAAAATTGAAAGAGACTGTTGTTGATCGTAGTGATACATCCAGCTATGTCTTGCGTGAGGGAGGGGGCTGCACGGATGCGTCTTTCCATTCTCTCTAGTTGGGATTTCGCCGTCTGCAGCGCACTGGAAATCGTGTGTTATCGTTCAGTCCACGATTTTCATGACTCGCATACCTCAGTAATTGCCATCGCATGGCTTCTTGAGAGGTGGTCCGAGCAGTTGGTGCTTTGTCTATTGAATCGCGGAGCTGGAACAACAGTAGCCTGAGCGTCTCCAAGTCATCCTTGTTTTGGATGCGTCTCTATGATGACAAAGTTTAGTCCAAAGGCAAGAATGCTTGAGAACGGTGTCGACTCACGTCTACAAGCTGCAGAGTGCTTAATATTCCTCCAATGACACCTTTAATGACACCTCCCACACCGGGGACCGCATCTGCGACTGCTTGCACCGGTGGTAAAAACGTCTGAGCGGCATCAGCAACGTTACGATACCCCGTTAAAGCGAGGGTTGAGTCTTGAGAGATAGGTGCGGGGGGTATAGACCAGAATGAGCCACAGGCCAGTAGTGGTCCGGACATGGTGCGAACGCCTGTAGTGATGGAGTAGTCCCTTGTGGACATATCCTGCCTCTGAATTACAGGTTTCCTGAAAAGATTCATCGGTCTGTAAGACGTTATTTTAGCAGGTAGCGAGGAAAGAGGAAACAGTAGATATAATTGCCATGATGCATATATTGGCACTGTGTACACAGCTAGTCTGGTAACAATCGAGCATCGGGTAAATCGTTTAGGCTGCGCGTATTCACATGCACAGCTACACAACAACTGTATTATTGCATCACTTGGGGTTTGGAACAACACATGATATGTGCATCGAAAGACAAACACAACGGCCCTGATCAATGGAACAAATGAATGACTCTGATTTACAATATTGGCTATGCTAGTAACGTGTTATCGATGGAATGGGCTTAGTAGAGAATTGTTACAGTCCTGTCAACTAGAAAAGCAGTGGCGAACAAGGAGTGGTTTGGGTTTTGTGGGTTTTCAAGAGTCGCGGACCCGGCGAAAAAAAATATGGATGTTCTCCTATACAAAATTTCAGTAGACATCCACATGCAGAACGGGACTGACTTCGCACCGCAAGTATGGCTATCTAACAATACACCGACGCGAGCGACAGCAAATAGCACAAACCGCCATGTCACTTGTAATGTGAGGAACCTGCATTGTGCAAAAAAGAAACACATGAGCCCCCAATCAAATGAACACCCAGGAGCATGAACGGAGGCCAAGAAAAGGAAGCGAACACGGAGTTGAGGTTGACAACGGTGTATGTGACTAACATTACAGTTACCGCCTCAAAGCGGACAGCATCTTTGCCAGCGCATTGATCTGGCCCTTCTGAACCTTCCTGGGTACACCATCATTGCCTGTTTCGCTGTTTTCGCGCACACCATCGAGATCGGTGGTGGAGGTAGCAGCATCGCGGCGTTGATGAACGGCGTGCTTCTGGGGGGCGCCTGGCCGCTCAGAAATGGTGTCGAGTTTGGGATCTTTGGGCTTGCGAGTGCGAGGCTTGCGCGGAGGGGGTTGACCAAAGATGTCTCCGACTGGATTTGGGTGTAGTTGGCGTGGCAACTGGTCCAGCTCCCAGGGTACTCCAGACATAACTAACGTAATCAGTGTACAAGTCAAGCACGAGAACCGTGAAACCTCACTTTTGACATTCTTGGGGATAGCCTGCTGTTCCCCGACGTTTCCGTACATCTTGCTGGATTCGCTCTTGGTCTGTGCCCTCCAACTCCCAGTCGATACGCTCGTTGCCATCGTACTTACGCTCCGCGTGCTCGAGTTACTGTATCGTGTGAACGCACTGGTAGATGTGCTTGCGCTCGAAGTCGTCGACGTTGAGCTGCGCCAGCTACTCTTGTTGGCAGAACTGGACAGCACGAAGCTGGAGGAAGCGAAATCCGGACCTGCATTACGGATCGATGGAGGTCCCCTGCGCTCAGCATAGCCACCATTCTGGCCAGGAGACGCGCCCCAAGCATTGTGGTTAACAGACGGAGGTTGCCGGCCACGTGTCCAAGTGACCGCTTCGTCGGCAGGGGAACGCTGTGGAGTAAGTGGCGTGCGACCGTAAGGTGAACACGGAACATGTGGCTGATAATTAATACCAGTAGATACCGTGTGAGGGGCCGGCACAGGCGACAAACCCATGATCAGATTTGTCACATTGCTAGCTGTACCAGGAGCTGGTTCATCCATGGGAGAAGAATGACCCTTTCCTCCAAAAGGTAATTTCCACTTGGATGCCTTCCTTACGACGGCGGATGTGGTGGGTGGGGAAACAGGCGAAGTTGGCACATCCATGGCAATAGGGTGGGATTCAACAAGAGCAGTGGGTGTCTTGGACGATGCGATGCTAGCCACGCGACTGATATCAACGACGGACGACGCCAAAGAGCCAGAGAGTTGCCGTGAGGAACGTGATGCCAAACTGATCTCCCTTGCCAGGGTTTGTGAAGCAGAGGCAAGCACCTCCAACGTCTCGTCCACAGCACCGTTCACAAATTGTTTGCTCTTGCGCGCTCCGCGACGGCCCCGTTTCTTCGTAGAGCGGCTGGGGCCATCCTCAACTTCGTGTTCGGCGTCCGGGTTCTGTTCAATATTAGCGCCTGGCTCGTCTGCAACCTCAACCTCCTCGATCACATCTATGTGAGAGGGTTTGAGGATTTCACATTCCGCCTCCTCTACGACGGAGACATCCAAGTCATGAACAGTCTCCAAACCCAACCCAGTCTTTTCGTACGCAGGACCAAATGAAGGGGCCCTTGACAAACTACGGGAGTGAATGACCGGGGTTCGACCGCCTGCGCGGGAGGAAGGGCGTCGAGAGGGCGGGCACGACGACAAAGGATGACCAAGAGTGATTGAGGATGTGGAGACGACACGTTTGTGACCTGCGACGGGGCGACTGAGCAATGTGGGTTCGGATAACAGGGCAGGGAAATCCTTGATCCAAGCTCCGAATTCGCGTGCGGTGACAGGCGTTGTCGTGTTCACGGACAGAGAGAAGGAAGCGGAAGGTGGAAGACAAAAGATGCGTGTAGCAAGAAATTCAGCCACGGGGGCAGTCATACCTGTGAAACGGTTCATAAAAAAGTTGGGGCCATGCTGACGGAAGAGGTTGAAGGAAGAGCAGACTCCTTGAGCGGTATCTGTCCAAGGATTGTAATGGTACAACCTGGATCCAAGTAATTAACAGGACATTGGAATTGAGGTTTGGAGGACATACATGTTGATCAAGACGATGCCAAGGGACCAGACATCGGCAGGAGCAGGGCGGTATGTAGGAGCACAATTGTTCCTACACTCGAAGCTCATATATGGAGCGCTTCCACAGTCCATGTCAGAACAGTCTGCTTCTGTGGTGGAAAGGCCAAAATCTGTCAGCTTGACGACGACACGACGTTCCCCGTTGACGAAACCATCTGTGACAATGAAGTTTTCGGGTTTTATGTCACGGTGATAAATACCCTGCTCGTGACAGGAAGCAACAGCATCACACATCTGTGAAAACATGCGGGCAATGAGACGCAGACGTGTGGGGCTGAGGAGTTGAGAGGGATGGAGGGAAGCGAGAAGAGATGGAGTCGGGGGAGTGCGAGAAGGCGAGGATAGGACGCCTTCGGATGCGATGGGGGTTGGTTCATAATGGTCACGTGCCTGCTCGAGGAAGTAGAACAAATCTTCGCCGGGAACGTACTCGAGCAAGAGGAGGAGGAAGGCCGGGGTCTCAAATGTGCGATACAGGGTGACGATGTTGGGATGGGGACGAAGAGACTGATGGATAGTGACCTGTAGAAGAAGATGAAACGCGGAGCATATATGGAGTTGTCACGGGACTAACCTCGGTCATCTGGGCAGCAAGGGCGTCTTGATCGAGATTGGCTTTGCTGAGACACTTGAGGGCAAAATCACGGCCGTAGGTGACATAGGACGTTGAGCGGCTTGTGTCACCAAGATCGAGGGTACCACAATGGCCATCCTCGGAAGGGAGTGTACGAGACAACACCTCACGAACGAGGTAGACGACGGCATAGGAACCTGTGCCGAGTTTGCGAATGACCTCGAACTCTCTGGCAAGGTCAAAGTCGGTGTTGTCGTGTGAGACGGGGGGAGGACAAAGACGAATGGGATGATCTTGCAAGAGGATACCTTGACCGATGAGATCACCAGGAGCGAGCACGTCTTCGATGATGGAGGAACCAGAAGTGGAGTGACGGGCAGAAGGGAGACGAGTGGAGGGGGGACGGCGGGAAGAAGAGGACGGGAGTGGGAGGGGGGCGGAGGAAGGGAGGGGGCTAGGAAGAGCGAGCGGACTGGCGGTGACGGGAGACAAGAGGGCAGGAAGCGGAAGAGGAGAGGAAAGAGGAGAGGAAGCGGGAGAGGAAGCGGGGAGAGGGACGGGAGAAAGGTTCAAGTGCTGTTGCTGTGATGGACGAGAAGAACGGTCTTTCGTGAAGCGCTTGTTGAAGAGACGGGAAGTTGGAGGGGGATCATTAGGGCGATGTTCGAGTAGGATATCTTTGCGGGCCAACTGGGGTATGTAGGGGATGGGAAGGGGGATTGGTTGAGCGGAGTACTGCAACATGAGTTGGCGAGAAGAGGGCCTCGGCGGGGAGAGGGATCAGACAAGACCGGCTGAGAGTCTGAGCAGGGCAAGGCCGAAAGACATGCAAAAATCTATGAGAAAGAGAAAAAGATATGGGGAGGAGAGGGAGGAGGAGGAGGAGGAGGAAAGCAAGCGCCAATGGAGGAGAGCAACGCAGACCTGAACGAGAAATCTCAGCTACAGCGGGATCCATATGGTGAATGAGTCACGGTCACGCATGTCACACGCGCAGTCTTTCCGTTTACGTGCCACCGTGCCACATGGTGTCTTATCTTGTGAAGCCCGATCAATCTCACCGTATCCTCGAATCTGGCTAGAACGTGCCTATTCATGTGCTCACCCTCCATCGTGGCACGCTCTCTATCACCGTACACACGTGATGAGTACCGCCATCAATTCGACCCTTCTCATGCAATGTTTCTGTTCTTATCGGAGTCGTTCTTGTGGGGCCACCCTGACCAGCTTTCCCGTCATGAAAACCTTGAGAGCTCACAGGAATCCCTGACCCTGGCTGCATGTGGCTTACCTCCAGCATGCACAGCTTAAAAAAAACTTTTGGATCGTGAGATCAACATTTAGCCGAACCAGGATACAACCACACGCAAGCCACACTCACCGCTTTGCTCGGATCAACATGTCGTCGTTTATTGTCTTTTGTGGCAGTGCCACTGCTGCTACATCTCATCCTAAAACGGTGCGATCGTAGTTCTCCCCCTGCCAGTGAGTGTCTGGTCCAAGTCCTCGTGAAAGGCCTGGATGAGTCACCGAGTGGGGGCTACGTGGTAAGCAACTTGCCCTGTTTCGACATTATTATCATGTGCTCGCTGCGGGGATCACCAAAAATAACGAGACCCTGCATTCCGTGATGGGCCTCTTCAAGTACTAGCACCATGTAGTCAACTGGCGCCACGCTTTGGAGTGATCCCCATTGAACTGGTCGATTTGAATATTACCATCCGGGGATTCCCCTAAAGTGCAGATATGATTTACGTCGCTCCAAACTACACCAGGCGATCACCATGTTCTTTGGTTTGTCAGGTGTTCGTTTTTGTGACGTACCAAGCTGGCACTTTGTTGTGGAGCTGACGGACCAACTTGGAGCTCCAAACCTACACCCAATGTGACTTAAAGTCGTTACATCATTTTGATATTCGGATGCATATTATCAAGACAATTACCAACATCTGATGGCATGATGGCGGCGCAATCGCCACAAAGACGGTCCGAGTCTGCGAGTCCCAGAGACGAAGAAACAAGAGAGACGTTAATCAAACACCGACACTTCTCGTTTCATATTATCTTGTGATGATGTGGATAGCGGGACCGAGTGCACTTCCCCGCATCGGCATCCCAGTGATTAGGCATAGTGTCTTGCTCTAAATGATGCTGCTCAATGCCAGGACACCCAGATACCTGCTAGGATCTTGAAGGCGATCTGACCAAAATTTAAGCACACCCCGTCTCTAGTAACTATGATGAACAATGGTCAAGATCTCATGACCAGTCAATGTACAACACCCGTTGTCCCTGGGAGGAGTGAGACTAGCGACGTCCATTCCTGGATGCATCTAGGGGTGAACTACGTTTAGTACAAAAGAATTGAAAAGCCCTGGATACAGAACAATTGTACAAGGTGTACGTCGTATGATGAACCTGCAGCTTGCCTTTCTTGGACACGGGGAACTCAGATGGCTGTGGAGGCGCTTCGAGGTCACATTGCAGATTTTCTCCCCATTGTCTCGCATCTGTCGACTCCATCTACCATCCCTGATCTAAATGCGATGGAGAGGATTTCAGACACCATTACGTCCATTTTTCGAATCGTTATCAAGGACAACCATCCTGTCGTTTGTTCATCCAGGGATAGTACCATCGTCTGGAGCGACATCTTTGGACTAGGATGGCGGTTTGGCATATCCTACAATCCCCACGAGTGGTTTGCCAAAGTCCGCTTGTATCTTGATCACAATCACTCCCAGACAGAGAAAGACCAAGCCATCGTGACCGTCTCCTTGAGAGATTCCACCGATAAAGATGCACAGGCGCTCAGGGAGAGGGTGACCACGATCACAGATTTTGGTCATGGTCCTCCTGCTCTCCTGGGCTCATGGCCCTTATCCGACCTTTCATTGCATCCCTACGTGTCGATCACGCTGACTACCAAGGCACGCATACCCCAACCTGTCACAGATCCCCTCTCTTCAGCGACATTGGCATTACGTCAATCCATGGAGAACGGCGACTTTGTAGATACCAAGTTCTACGTGTTCTCCGCCAAGCGTCCCGGTGCTACCGCTGGCAAACCACGCGTCGTATATGTCAACAGTAACAGCATCGGGTTGATACTTCCCAAGTCTACTTCAGGTACAGATGATGTCCTCCTTATATTGCACCTCGAGTTTCAATCATACTGCTATAGGTGCACAACAGGCAAAGGGGTTGGCTGCCCCCTTTCTGGTCAACATGACTGGCGATCACCATATCAACGGAGATTCCGTGCTGCACGAGTATGAGTATGAGCAAGATAGCGACCTCGATGATGAAGAAGAGGATGACTCGGAGAGCATTACTGAACTCCAGCACTCTCTCCCTGGCGAATTCCAAACAAGGCCCTCCTCAGAGCCGCCGCATATACCCAGTAAGCCGCCCTTCTCTCGATGTTCCGGATATAATAGACAGTAGTACCAGCTAGCTCGACACAAGGAAATGTCCGTGGTGGAATGGAGGACGAACTACCAGCGGAACCACCCGCTTATTCTGTCAGTACCTGCCGCATGATACTCGTCAAAGGTGTGGCATACAGAACGTGAGTACGTTTGATCGGGCTCTAGTACCTAACCTCATCTTCTTCAGGTGGGCGTCATACATTTTCTTCCGCTACACAGGCCAGGTATCTTTCCTTCCCCTGAAATCGGCGCATGATTCTTCTGGAAGGCGTCCCAACGACCCCAATCAACCTCTCAATTGCTCCCCAAAGTCAATGTACCGCCTTGCAGCCACTGTAAGCGATCCTGGACACGGCATATTCAGGGCTAACAGCGAACGTATGGCAGCTTGGAGATGAAAGACTGCAAGAACTCGCCTTCCGTGCTATCAGAGAAGGTTTGTCAAAGGACAACATTGTTGAGGAAGCCTTCTCGTGGTTCACAGCGCAGTAAGTTGCCTGAAACTGCGACAATCAGGTCGCGGACACTATGACAGTTCGTAACCATGCCATCCATATCACAGATATCCAAGCATTAAGAAATATGAAGTTGAGAAAGTGTCCGAGCTTCGAAAATCACAGGAGGTTTCATTAGCACTCAAGCGCCAACTGAAAACAGTGTCACTTGGAGAGAAGCCATGGGCCCAAGATGTGCTCATCGAAATCATGGATAAGTTGAATCCATCTGTATGAACCACCGTCTTGTTCGCATGCCAATCCCCGTTTCAAAACTTGCCTGTTCCACTACAAGTTGTTATCGTTTGCATGTCACCCATGTATTCTTTGTATCATTTAGGTCCCTGGTTAACCCATACTTTTCCTGGCAGTCCCCAGATCCCCCCTCGCCTGATTACTTCTTCCATACCACGTGTATCAATTCCAGCGGAAGCCTCTACCTTAACCCCACAGTCGGAGCCAACGCTCCCAACTTTGTTGTTCAGCTCGCCAAAAGAGGCGCGAAGCTCGACCGTACCTGTTGCGGGGAACCTCCCAGGGCTGGACAGGACGATCATCGGTGGGGGACGCGATGGGACGGGTGAACTCGACAACTCGATGCCCATCCCAGCCATAGAAATGTCCATTCCGGGATTCATGCTCATGCTTAGCCCGGGGATTTCCATGTCCATGTCCATATCAGTAGAACCAAAGAGGCTTCCAGAGCTGGAACCACCGGGGATTGCGGGCGGTGCAACGCCAAGCCCTTGAAGTCCAAAGTGAGATGAATTGGATCCCATGAGGGGCGGTAGCATTGCTGAAGGAAGGTATACTGACACGGGGATCGAGCGTGGTGTGACCGTGCCAGCGAGAACAGAAGAGAGTAGTTCCAGCGATGCAGACTCTTCTACTTCAGGGCCAGATGCAGGAAGCATTGACGTCGGATCCTTTTGTGAAAGAGTGCTGCTATCTGGTCGCCATTGAAGCATGCACAATAACTCATTTAACCAACATTGTTCCTTCACGATCTGGGAACAGAGCACATGAGTGTGTTAAGGAATGAAATCACACGCCGCGAAGCTGTGAAATGATACGTACGTCCAGAATGCGCGATACTTCACTGGCCGTTCTCACAAGCACTTCCTGAAGTAAGAATCCCGGCTCCTGCGGCGCCGCAAGCCGCAAATGAAGTAATGGGTGAGCTTGACTTGGTGAGTTCTGATAAAATCCGGTGGTTGAGAACCGATTTCCTGGTAAGTTCCGCCACCTACATATATAGCTTTGTAGTACTCTGCCGGTGAACCATTGTTTAACTTGATAGCACAATATCAGCAGAGTCAGCAACGAAACTCGGATAAAAGTAGCGCAGCTGTATGGCTGCAATGGAGCCATAGAAAGGTAGGTGGATTTTTTCATAAACTGCGCTCTCAGACGGCGTGCATAGGCCTGTGTGGCAGGACATTTGGCTTGAACCACACTTACCAGGAGATCCACCCAACTCCCACTGTCGATCGACTGAGCATGTGACGGACCTATCATGAAGCTGTTGAATGCAAGGTTACCCATATTCATTCCTGTCACCGGTCCCATGGGTCCAAAGGGTCCTAGGTTGCCTAAACCAGCACCATTAGTGGAACCAGCTGGGACGGTCATGTTCATCAGGACATCTGTGGACATGTTCGCCGCTAAGATAGCCTGTATTGCACGAAGCCGACTCTGCGAAACTATTACACCACAATTACCTGGCTGATGCCTCGATCTGGGCGGACGGTTAAATTCGAGGACCCATGCATGAGACGGAGCCTGAGGAAAAGTCCGATCATTCGGAAAATTAGGTTGAGAGGATGTTGCGACGCCGTCAGACGAAGAAACAAGTTTCAGACGTGCAATGGTGGCGCCGTCATATTTCTCCGAAAGGATGGCGGCCAGATGCGCCACAGGGATATCAATGGAAGGGTCAGAGTTGTTTGTTTGGGGCTGTATAGTTGGTGCGGACCGGAGGAGGCGAAGGTATGATAGAGGAGAAAGCCACACGAGGAAGGACAAGGACGGAGCATCAAGATATAATAAAGGTAAGGAATTTCGAGCAAGCATTCTATCCAAGGGGTGACGTTTCGCCCTACCCGCCGTTCAGCATCAGTAAAGGATAGTCTCAGTGTGGAAATGACGGACCCGGTGGATTTTTGAGTATCAAGGAAATGCTGAGCTGCATTGGCTGGCTCCGTAAACCACCGGATTCCTCGCTCACCCTCGGCGACTGCCAATGAATCTAGTATCATGAGGTAGCGTAGATGATCCTGCACGACAAGACCAAGGTGAGCGGCTTCAATCGCCGGATCCTCTTCCCGTGTGTGGTGAGCCGCAGCTAATGATGCGCGATTTGCTGCATCAATCCATCTGGCTATGTCCCTGGCAAGAAATGCATCCAAGTCTGGTGCTGCTGGCGGGGCATTAATATTATTGTTACCGACCGCAAAGGAGGTCTTGACAACAACACTGCCGTCGATATCAACGTCGAGAACCAAAACTTTTCCCGCCATCATTACGGTCGTAGCAGGGGACGTTCCAGAACTATCGATGAACGCCTCCATGCCTGCTGCACGTCCCCATTCCTCGAGTCTGGTGGGAGATGGCGGGGCAGTGTCAGGGAAGACTGTGACAGGGCGGTCTGTAGAGAGGGAAGTAGCGGCGGCGCGCGACAGTGCAATGGAAGTAGAGATTGCGGTGTGTTGTTTCATGAGACTGACGAGTTTGGAGGTTTGATCAGAGGACGGGAGGGCACTGAGTTGGGACAGCGCATGACTGAGCTGACCAGTCGTGTTGAGTGTGGTGTTTAGTCTTGCCTGAGCCGCCGAGTATGTGGTGCTGAAAGGATGTGGTGTACGAGATTCATCGGGGGGAATTGACGGAACGGCGAGCACATCGTGCAGGACGGCGAGCAATGATGGTCGTGATTCCATGGGTCATCAGTAAATGTTCATCTTGATTGAGCGATTTGAGCCACCTGAGCTGACTCGCCAGACTCGGACTCACTCAACTAACATCATGCAAGCAGATGTACTGGAGGAGCGATGGTCACCCACAACCATTCATGCAACCTTTGTTCTGGATCTGCCGTCGTCTACATCGTACCGTTACAATATCTCTATCCCCTTGCCGCTGCCGGGTCTTGGGTGGACCTTCGCTTTGTCATTGGCGCCGGCACCTGGCCAGCGAGATGGCAGGAAACCAATGAAACTGAAACAGCCAGTATACAAGCAGTGGTCTGCCACAGCACTCTCTTTTCGTCAGCGTGATCACAAAATTCCATGGGGGAATACATTCATGCATGCTCAACTTTCGTGTGGCGAGTCTGGCGACGACGGGCACGACAACAACAACATAGGTACAATCGACGTCAAATTGGCGCACACCCCCTCGGTGGAAGTCCCACTTGCAACACCTTACACATTAATCTCATCGTACCCACCTACCAAGGTCTGGCTCATCGTGACAATCCAACAGTGTCCATTCGCCAAAGGACTGTTCCAGGCTCGCTCTCACCATGGTAGCGAAGCAGAAGCCCAGATAGAGTTAGTCAGGCAGAGTGGTGACCGTGTCTTAGATCGGTCCCTCACGACCGGGAGGAACTTTGACGTGCAATTCTTATCCTGCTCTACCCGTTCTGCACCTGGAAACACCGGAAAGGTGCTCCCGACATATGCCTCGCTCTCCGTTTTGGAAAAACACGTCAACTTTCCAGATGGTATGTGAAAATGTATTCTTTAAGTAATGATGAGTTGATAGGGAAGTATACTAGCAGCACTGAATGATGATGATAATGCGAACTCGAGACTCGTTAAAGAGATTTCGTCTCTAAACAATGATGAATATGAACTTCTTGATAGCGATTACGAGGATGAAGACGAGGATTCGTCCCCTGCGGACCTTGGTGCATACCCACCCTGTGACCGTGATCTAGTTATTACCCTTGAAGGTTAGGTCGTCCGTCTATCCCATACAGTTTGTACTGAGAGCTGCTGGGCAGCGAAATCACCGGAAAACAGCACTGAAAGATCCTGGTCTCCTGTTAAACCAGATGGAGGTCGGTGACATGTCGTTGTTGCTTTGTGGTTTCTCAGTCGCGTCCAGCCAGTGACCAGGACACGGTTGACGATGTTAACAAAGATCGGGGAGGCCCATCCCATTTGTTTTCAGGAGCTACAGTCGACCGTGAACCACCGGTTTTGGTGAAGTTCGCAGCCCACAGGACGTGAGTGTGCTTGAATGTGTATCCAATCGTCCTTGATGGGATTTGCAGGTGGCATGCCTTCTTGTGGTATTGTTACACTGGCCATGTCGAGTTCAATAAATTGAAGTCGCAAGTTCAGCCCGGTGTTCGACGCCTCCCTCTGGCACACCTCATGGACGGGCCACCCTCTTGTTCGCCCAAATCAATGTACCGATTGGCGCATCTCGTAAGCATCCTTGTGGGATGAATTCTAATGGCTAAGAACTCTAAAATACTCCAAGGTCGGCAACGATGAGCTCAAGGCTAAGGCCCTAGGGGCTATCAAAGAAAAAATGGGCAAGGCAAATATCTTGGACGAAACATTTTCCATCTTCACATCCAAGTCAGTGACTTGTCATGCTGTGGACCATCGCTCACATTAATATGAATAGACATCCTGATGTTCGAGAAGCCCAGCTTACCATCCTTATGAAGCACATTGGGTCACCTGAGGTCAAGGAAGCGTTTCTGGAAAAGATGAAGAAGTTCGGTGACATGCCTCATGCGAAGCCTGTGCTCTTAGCCTTGTGTGACAGGCTTGCGGCGTGAAATTGTGAATTTCATTGGTCAGCTACGTGTATGGTGCACCAACGGTTGTATGTACGATCTCTGATCCCTAGGAATTAAATATCGTGATGTGGGGACACGAGCGGCGTTAGTAGCTAGTAGCATGAGCAACGAGGCACGGAATTCGAAGGTTTGCGCAGGTGTACCAACCCCTCGACACCACCGATTGACTCAACTTGGGTAACATCTCCTGGGGATGCGCGGCATGCGCATGTTCTCAAGTTCCTCACCCCAATAAAATCCGGCAAAGCCCAGCAAGTTCGATAACGCCACGAGGCAGTATTTTCGTCTTCGTATAAGTACATCGTACACCACAGTATCCAAGTAACATCATGTCGGCGGTCATCATGCCAGCGGTCATCATACGAGCGAATGTAGTGGAGGAGCGATGGACACCTGCAACCATCCATGCAAATTTTGCCCTCCGTGATCTGCCGTCTACATCGCGCGATATCGTGGCAGGCTCTGTTCCCCTTCCGCTGCCGAGTCTTGGGTGGGCCTTCGCTTTGTCATTGTCATTGGTTCCCCAGCGAATCAGGCATAATAATGCCAAATGGATTCCCACAGCGTTCTCTTTTTGTCAGCATGACCGTAAAATTCCATGGGGGAATGCATCTATGCATGCTCAACTTTCGTGTGGCGACGCGCCGTACGACAACAACAGCATAGGTAGCGACTCGACGTCACTTGGTACAATCGACGTCAAATTGGCACACACCCCTTCGGCGGAAGTTCCACTCTCAACATCTTACACGCTCTTATTGCATCGGTCTACCAAGGTCTGGCTCACCGTGACGATTCAGCAGTGTCCATTTACCAAGGGACTCTTCCAAGCTCGTTCTCACCATGGTAGCGAGGCAGAAGTCCAGACACAAGTTAGACAGATTGATCGTGTCTTAAGCCGATCCCTTACGACCGGGAAGCACTTCGACGTGCAATTCTTATCCTGCCCTACCCGTTCTACACCTGGGAACCCTGCCAGTGGAAAGCTGCTCCCGACATATGCCTCGCTCTCCGTTTTGGAAAAACACATCAACTTCCCAGACGGTATGTGAAGGTGTATTTTTTTAGGGAACGATCAGTTGATAGTCCCGAAGGTGGACTCAAAGACGAGTGGGCAAGTGCACTAGCGGCACTGAATGATCATGATACTAGTAACGCGGACTCGAAACTCCTCAAGGAAATTTCATTTCCAGACAACGACGAATACGAGCTCCTTGATAGCGATTATGAGGATGAAGACGAGGATCCGTCCCCTGCGGTACCCTGTGAACGTGATTTGCCAGTTGTTGTTACCCTTGATGGTAGGCCGTCTGTCCCCATATCGACTGCAATATGTGTGCTGAGGGCTGCTGGGCAGCGAAGACACCGGAAAACAATATTGAAAGATCCTGGTCTCCCGTTGAGTTGGATGGAGGTCCGTGATACGTCATTGTCACTTTGTGGTTTCGGTTTCTTAGTGACGTCCAGCTAGTGACCAGGATCCGGTCGACAATGATCGCAACAAAGGATTGGGAGGGCCATCCCATTCATTCTCAGGAGCTACAGTCGACCGCGACCGAACAGTTTCGGTCAAGTTCGCAGCCCATAGGACGTGAGTAGCGCTTGAAAGTGTGCACTGGATCGTCCTTGATGGGATTTGCAGATGGCATGCCTTCTTGTGGTATTGTTACACTGGGCAGGTCGAATTCAGTAGATTGAAGTCACAAGTTGAGCCCGGTGTTCAGCGCATCCCTCTAACACACCTCATGGACGGGCCACCCTCTTGTTCACCCAAATCGATGTACCGACTGGCGCATCTCGTAAGCATCCTTGTGGGATGAATTCTAATGGCCAAGAGATCTAAAATACTCCAAGGTCGGTAACGATGACCTCAAGGCTAAGGCTCTAGAGGCTATCAAAGATCGAATGTCCGAGGTAAACGTCCTAGATGAAACATTCTCCGTCTTTACATCCAGGCTAGTAGCTCGTCGTACTGCGAATCTGAGACAGTTACTCACATGTGCGAATAGATATCCCGATGTCCGAGAGGTCCAGCTTAGCGCCCTTATGAAACACTGTCGGTCACCTGAGGTCAAGAAGATGTTTATCAAGATGATGCAGAAGTTCAGTAACATGCCTCATGCGGAGCCTGTGCTCTCAGCCTTCTACGACCAACTTGTTGCGTGAAGCTATGCATATCTTTCGCTTCTTATCCATGAACTTGTCGCTTGTGTATTGTGCACCAACGGTGTATTATCTTCCATGTACGATTTCCAAGTCACGGGAATTTATGTAACATCTTGTGAGGACGCATATCACGGATCATGCACCATCCCCTCGACGCAACCGATTGAACTTGGGTAACATCTCCCGGAGATACTCGGCGTGTTTAAGTCGCAAGTCAGCCTCCTGGACCTTGCCTCTACCACTCCAGATCCGTTTCTCCGCAGCAGGGCCATATACAGAAGTGTACTCTTCCAAAGTCTCGTCCCCGGTTGGTACGACCAGACAACCTGTACCGATGACACAAAAATTGGATATTCGCACCGTGTGATGCACGCGCGCACGAGTGGAAATGGTGTTGTTGTTTCCTATGGAAGGCGACTCGACACCTGTGCACATGGCCCATCATTAGCCTCGACGGATCAAGGAGAGGGATAGAAGCAAACGTACGACATCCGATTTCGAACAAGTTGTCGTCTCCGATGCGCATCACTTCTTTTCGACGGTTGACGATGATAGCAGCCTCTTCGATGATGCAGCCCGAGCCAATGACGATCGGTCCTCCGAGAGCAAAGATGGTAGCTTTGGGATGAATTACAGAGCCTGGTCCGATGGTGATGTCGCCTTTGAGATCGACATCTTGACAAACGACCGCTTTCGAATGGATCGTAAACTTGTCCCGTCTGAGGAAACAAAGGTTAGCTTGTTAACTAGCAACATACCACTTTCGATGTATTCACTCACATAGGTGGCATGAACAAGGTTCTAACCTAATGAACTTAATGTACAGTTAGTAACTCCGTGGTAAATTTATTCAAATTATGATACTGCAAGATCAATAAGTAATAATCTGGTACTAATCAACTTGGCTTTTCAAAATGCGCATGCTCCCCCCACCGCTCCCACGCCTGGTCTCCGACGTGTCTCAAAGCGCGTAAGATTTCTTTCCTAATTGACCTCCACCCTTCCCGTCGGATGGTCTCGTATGAATCGAACAACGTCCATGATCGTGAAATGGGGAGTGTACCACTGAAACACGAACTCCCTTGGATCGGTGTGAACTCGGGGTATAAAGGATCATAATATGTCATATAGAAGAGGCGACGGGCCTCTGCGTGAGCATATCTGCGGGAAGCGATCAGATCAGGATGCAGGCGTACAAATATTACGGTAAGTACCTCCACATTGCTAAGATGAATAGAAACTGGATAATAACGCCGCAGTATATGATGACCGTGTACCAGGGTTTCTTGGTGCTCGGCTGTGTAAGATGTGAATATCACAGAAGAACGCAGATCCCGGCGTACGTACCAGAAGCCCACGAGTCCAAACGGAGGACTTGCGGTTGCGTTGCAAGTCGTGTTCTTTAGCTGTCTCTAGTTCGAGATTATGAGCAAGCTGGTTCCGGGCGAGCCGAGCTGCCTGAGATACTTCTTCCAGCTGCTCAAGATGACTGGTATCGAGCTCGAGATCCTCAGACCTATTGATGGGTCAGGTGGTTCATTCACAGCCTCTTAGCAAATGTAAAAGATAACCAACCTGTCGGCATCGCTCAAGCTTTCAGCTAGGTCCTTGAGTGTCTTCCTCATACGGGTTAGTGCCTCAGCATGTCCAACCGGATTGTCATCCGAAACGACAGAAACATCTGCTTCAAACGACTTATTTGTTCTATCTTCTGATGCATCAGAGATCTCCACGGCATCATCAACTTCCCTCCCCATAGCGTCAACAATTCGCACCAAACTACGACGCGGGGTGGGTGGTGATGTGTTCGTCTTCCTCTCTGCATCCGCATAACCATTAGGCAGATCTACCAGTGGTTTTGCATCCCCTTCTGCTGCAACTCTTTCCCGCCCATAAGCATCTACCAGTCGAACGGCCGGGGATTTCCGTAGCGACCGCGGAGATGGTCCATTTTCTCGAGAGATTGGTGTCATGGGCCGTTCCAGAGTAGTAGGTCTATGTGATGTTGTCGGCTGGAGAACCTCGTTCACGACTATTTCAATATTGTCAGTCCAGTTGTCCGTGGTCGGTTTTGGTAATGGCAACTCAGGATTTGCCAATCTTATAGCAGATAAGGGTGAATTTGGGTGTCCTTCCGTTGCCGAAGTCTCTGATTCGGCTACATCGAAACGAACTTTTAATGGGCCCTTTTTTCTACCAAGTGACCCATACTGTGACTGGTCCACACCATTGCCTAGCAGTGCAGATTGGCCCGGAGTGGCCATCCATGCACCTGGCGGTGCGGGTGTGCGCAAGGGAAGAGATCTGGCTCGTGGCAAGGTTCCTACCGGGGTAAGAAGTCCATCTTCACCTGGATTGTTGTTCACACTCTCGGTGCGCGTGTGGGGGTAGGTGCTGGCGCGGGGCAATGGGGTAGAGGTGGATGCTGGAGGTGTCGACTCTGAAGGGAAAGGAGTCACAGGGGAAGACGGTCGGTGGCCGACCTTGGGGGGTAATGGTGTTGCAGCCCAAGCACCAGGTGGTTTCGGTGTCTTTGTTAACGTGAAATTTGAGTTGATATCAACATGTCGGTTCTTTATGGGCGTACTTCCAAGCGCATCGTCGTCCGACGAAGACGGTGGACCAGGAAGATCCGGAAGGTTGTGCGGGGGTGATGGTGTTCGAAAGTCTAGGATAGAACTACCGAACGACGTTTGACGTGGAGGTGTAACAAGGGCGAGCGAAGAGGGCATTCCGGAAGTGGATAATTGTAACCCGGCGCTCGCAGAGGGGGGAATACCCGGGGGAGTTGCGCTGGCAAACGGCTCTTCTGGCGAGGTGTCTGGAGTTTGTGAACGTTGTGGATCGTTCACCCTATGAATGGGCGCTTCGTTGGGAATGATGGCTGGTGCTCCTAATCGCGGGGAACCCTGTGGAGAGGGTGATGTTAATACTTCTGTTTCAGTGTCCGTCTCAATCTCGGCTGGAATGGGCTTTGGAGGATTGCTCTTTGGTGTGGTAGACTGAGGAAGGAAAGCATTGATGGGCTCTTCATCACTGGCTAGGGCAGTGTTATAGTCGATGCGGGATGTAAACGTATATAATGACACACCTAGTACCATGTCTTCCTGACTCCACGAAGTTCTAATCGCCGGGGGTTCCTCGCGACTACGCGGTTCGACAGCTTCAGTCGGTCGGTTCTGGTAACCTTGTTGAACAGAAGTTCCATCACCCGCGACGTCCGTGAGGCTCATATCATTGGTCGCGTGGCCAACGCTCGAGAAGCTTTTCATTCGAGAACGCACAGGTATCTGGCTGGATGTGATAGCTTCTGACCCCCTGGTTGATGGCCGAGAGCCTGGAGTGGGAGAGGAAGTACTTTTGCGACGGTCTGCGGAATCATCAAGTTCAAGTGGAGGGAGAGGACTGCGGGCAAAATTCCAACCGAATTTAGAAGCGGCACCTGACGTCCTACTGGGACTAAAGCCATTAAATGGCGAGGATTGGGTAGGCCCGCTGGCACTTTCGTCACCGCCCGAGTTTAAGCGATCTCGCGACCTGTGCAAAAATGCGGGCGAGGTAGTGGAAGACTTGTCCACCTCTGGTGACGCGCTCTGTGGATTGATTAAGACCCGAGAATCTTGGTGTCCATTAGAGTCCCCTAGACGAGTTAGGCTGGGAGTGGCACGAAGGGAATTTCCGTCACTGTTTCGAATTTTAAGGTGAGAAGTTGATGGAGACTCGGAAATTGACCATCGAGGACGGGGAGAATTCCAGTTGCGTTCCCGCTCGTGTGTCACTTCTTTTTTCTCTTCTTGTTCCCGCTCCTTTAACGACTCACGACTGCTAGCTAAGGAGGCAGGGGAATCCGAACGAAGAGATGTACGGGACGACTTTCGCTGAAGAGATGCGTGGGTTGGTGTAAGATAAGGTATCGCAGAGGGTGATTGGGGTGGATGTGAGTGCGAGTGCGAAAAAGAATGATTCGAGCTGGTACTCAGACTCGAGGATGGCCGGGATTGGGGATGTCGTTTGTTCCATTCTCGCTCTCGCTCATAGTTTCTTTCTCGTTCAAGTTCCGAACCTCGTTCTCGATCTGGGAAATGTAAGATACGGGAAGAGTGAGATGAGAAAATACTGACAATCCGCCTGAGAGCCAATCGAGCTTGGCCGAGAACTGTGATCACCATCGAAGCTCTGAAGAGACGCAAGGCTGGCTCGTCTTTCCAGAGATCTACGTACAGGTCCGCCGGCGCCGCTCTGCGATACTACGGAGTCGTGTGACAAGGCTTTTGTATGCGAATGCGGGCGGAAATCTTGGGAGAGACGACGATGGAGTTCTTGTGAGTGTCTGCGATGTATGTCCGGGATACTGGACCCTGAAGGGAACCTCGGGCGGTTCCGCTCTCGTCCGGGTTGGTGGTTACGCTCCTCTTCACGGGAACGATGCTCCCTATCTTTGATCGGCATTGTAAGTGTATGGTGTCACGTATAAAAGCAGATCGCTTACCTGCCCTTCCGTTCACGGAAGAACTTGTCATGGGAGCTGTCGGTTAATCCGATGCAATCAGTGGAAGGACAAGCTTGATCTGTAGGTCAGTGGCTTACATTCCAGCTCGTGACTTGTGCGTCTATGTTCTAGCCTTGAACTATTTTTACGTCCACTGAGCACAGAGGATGGACGCGAATCAGGTGGTACCGCGGTGGACTGTGCGACATTTGGAGCGGATGTCGACGCTATATAAAAGCCTGAGGGCTCTGGAACGCTGAAATTGGAGGAATCATACCTTCGTTCTCAGAATTGAGGACGTCACCCATTGCTCGTTGCATTTCCGAATCTTGATCGAGGAGATCTGCCCATGGATCAATCAAAGATACCACACGATTCGCTCCGACACATACTGGATTGAAATGCGATCTGGGATGACATTTGAAACGATGGATGTGGAGTGATAGCAGGGATTGGTAGAGTTTCGCGGACTGGGTGGGGTTGAGACGACGTAGAAACCTGAGGCGGATGCTGTGAGTTAAACATGGCTGTAGATGCTAGAGATGGCTCTGATTGCACGAACGATGAACGCCTGTGCAGAGAAAATAATTGGAAACGTACGATCATATAATGCCTCCTGAAGGTTTTGATCCATAAGTTGTGACCGGGAAGACACAAGTCGTGAACGTAGGTTATCAAAAGTGACCGCTGTCGATAGTCGGAATGAAGGATCAGATCGTCTGTTATATTCTAGTGCGCGGGGTTCCGAGATATGTCAGTGGTATATAGGATGGCCACGTACTCGGGTTTTCGGCTTCCTCGTCACTCAAGCTTTTTCGGGAAGGTCTGCGTTGGCCTCGATTCCTATCGACTACGGGGGTGATTTCCATCGAGCTACCGTCGAAGCTGTTTCTACGCAGACGACCCTTTTGTGGAGTATCCCCAGGCTCCCTGAGGGCACGAGAGAATATGTCTTTGAGACTCCCGCGGGAGACACTGGAGGTGCTGGAACCAAAACGCGGAGGACCAGCGGCCGAGTCGGCCTCGGATGGCGGCGCTGGGGGAGTAGTGCTCCTCGGAGATCGCGTTTCAGCAAGAAGGGCGCGGAGACGGGCTGCAGGCGTCTCGGTGGGAGCGGGAGTGGCGCTGGTGAAGGCGTTTGGTGTCGGTTCGGCATTGAGGGACCCGATTGGCTTTGGATGCATACGAGGAGTTGGGAATTCTTCATCTTCGTCTTGTATAGCAGAGAAGAGTGAGCGTGCCGAAGAAGGGCCGGGTTGGGGGGTCGCGTCCGAGGGGCCATGAGGACTTGGACTACGCCTAAAAAGCCTGAGACGGGGCTTGATGTGCGTGGCAGATGGGGTATCCATGGTATCTTAATGTCGCCGTGCCAGCTACGACGTGTTCGCTGTCCTCGCCGTCCTCGAGGACGTGTTGAATCGAACCGGAAGTTTCCGAAACACGCGTCGTCATTGTAGGTAAATACTATTAGACAACCCTTGTTCTAATACAGTACACTACTAGGGTCCTGACCGTCCTAGACGCGCAGTTGGCAGCCTGGAAATGTCCAGGGCGGAAAGGACCTCGTTTCAAGGCGGACATCAGGTGTCAACTAGCACATGTTCAAGTCAGTACGTAACTTATCCGTGCTGTATCTCCCGTCCTACAGTATTGAACCAACAAGATTGCCTGTGCGCATGGTGTGGAGTCCTCAGGCTACTGCTACGCAAGTCCATTGTGAGTCCGTACTTAGTACCGCGCGTACATGTCACTACCACACAGGTCTTCATTACACTACTGGTACGTACGTACACAAACAGACCTCTGGCGCGTGTTGTCCACGCCTAACATCATTGCATGACTCAGTTCCTCCGCAGGCCAACCGAGGGCTGTCTACGGACCGACATGGCGTATCACACTAGCCGAGCAGTGCATTTCGCCGTGCCCAAGGTTTTCTACTTAAGAAACTGCCCGCCAACTTGAAGGAACCCACCCACTTGACACTTGGCGTCGACGATCCCACTGCCGTTTTCCATCTCTCATTCTTAAAAAGCCATCAATCTATGACCGCACCCGACGAGGAAACGTCTACCGAGGGTGAAAAGAAACCCAACGAGTCTGAACTACTCGGCAATGATCCGCATTTCCCAGACGGTGGCTTGACCGCATGGTTAACTACTCTCGGCGCGCAAGTATTTCTCATCAAACTCACAGCTCTTGTCAACTAACGCGTCACCAAAAGCTTCTTGATCCAAGTTGGTGGCTTCGGGTACGTGATCCACTTTTTTGGCTGAAGTAGCCTCACTCTCTTCCCGCAGATTCATAAATGCGTTCGGCGTTTTTCAAGGCATGTTTCTCATCTTTTTGATAGTACGCAGTCACTCATCTCTACCTAGACTTTTACTCCCAACATTACTTGACCAATGTCTCCTCGTCTACAATTTCGTAAGTTTGCCCCCTTGTAGCTCGTTTGTCCTCCTCATGTCGTGTTTTAGTTGGATAGGAAGCACAAATTCATTCCTAGTCTTATCAGGAGGTCTCTTTTTTGGTCCGCTCTATGACAGGGGATACTTGTAGGCCGCTTCCCCACTTGGCTCCTATATTTCCATGATACTCATTTCTATAAGCCACTGGTTGGTGATAGGTGGTTGCATCCTGCAAACATTATGCCTCTTCATGCTCTCTTTAACACAACAGAATCAATTTTATCAGGTGTGTATTCATCATGGTAATCCTCGAATGCAACATAACTCTTTCAGATTTTTTTGTGCCATGGTTTAGGCTTCGGTTTAGCTACAAGCATGAGCTACGTACCCTCGCTTGCCATTCTGTCTCATCACTTCGAGAAAAAGCGTGCCATCGCAATGTCCATTGTCGCTGGCGGGACACCTTTTGGCGCTGTAGTATATACTATTTTGTTGAACAACCTTCTGAGTGGGGATCTCGGCTTCGCCACCAGCATCCGCATCACCGCTGCAGCAAATACCGTGGTGTTGTTCATTGGTTGCGCCCTTATGCGAACTAGGTGGATTCATGCGAAGGCACAGACGCACTATTCTCAGGTACTCAGGACATCCTGTGCTGATTACCCGTATATATTTGCTTCTATCGGGTAGGCCGCAAACGACGTCATCTGATCAACGATGACACTCATTCCCTCTCCAGGCTGTTTCTCTTTGGCGCTGGGTCGTTTTTTCCTATATTTTACATTCAGCTCGAGTCATCCATGCATGGATTGGGCCGAGTATTCTCTTTTTACACGGTCTGGTCAAAATCATGTTATGATTACTATATGTTGACACCTACTTCAGATTGTTATCCTCAACGGAGGCAATTTCATCGGCCGTGCCACCGCTGGTTTCATTGCCGCATGGTGTGGCATCTCAAATGCAGTCATTGGATCGACTTTGAGTTCCGGCCTCCTCACCTTTGCGATGAAGAGTCTCTCCACTCGCGCAGATGCTGCGAGCATAGGGGGGTTCATTGGGTATTTCGCAGGTGTCTGTTCGTAACCATCCCTTTTTTTCTTGGTTGCATCGCAAATGACAAGCGGTTCCAGATGTAGCTCTCTCTGCACCACTTATCGCGTGTCTGACTCAAAACTTATCTGACCTTGGGTAAATTTGTGTATTCTCTCATCGAAAATCATCGCCTCTTACTTCTTATCCTCTCTCAAAAGGGCCCGTATGGGCATCTCGCTCTTCATGGCAGGTGCGTAACGGAAGGTTTCACGTCACATTTGTCTCACATGTGGTCACAGGGCTTGGAAGCTTGATAGGTGAGTTCTTCGAAGGCCAACATCTTCAGGTCATAATCTCAAGCGTATACGAAGGAACTCCTCTCGCAGGCGCACTTTTAGGACCAGATTATTGCTGGTGGAGACCTGCGGTGCTTTGTGGGGTGAGTGCATCACTTACTATCGTCCTACACCTGACCTTTTTGTGTGCCGCAGTGTTTTTGCGTCGCAAGTACCGCCATGTTTGTGGCTACACAAGTCATCCAGCGACATAGGAAACAAGCAGTGTCCACAGTCCCCTAGGCACTTTCATCTCCCAATTGGATGACTATAATGATTAGCGAATGCCCTTATGCCACATGACTAGAACTGTATGTACAGTAAATTATGTATGTACGATGGACCCGAATATGTAGGCCTGGATGCCTTGGACTTCAAGATTGACAAACCTTGAGTTGCATCATTGGCCGCCCAGGTGCAGTGCGAATTGGTTCAGAATCATCACACGATTTATATTACATTCTCCCCCAATGAATGGTAATCGTACAGTGAGCATTATGATGGACAATCACGCATAGCACAAAACAGCGTATTCCTGAAAAACGCACCCATGAGACGCAGATTCGTCACAACAGTGACTCGATATTTTACCTTTACTTTCTTCTCGGTCTTGTCGTAGGGAATGAAACAACCATCTCCGTATATTTCACAAGCCTTTCCGGGGTGCACAGCACCGTGGTGGGGGGCCTGGGCAATGTAGATGGGAGTACCATCTGGCTCCCTTCCACCTTCAACAGGTCGAGCGCCGAGGGCATCGGGCTTGAAATGGCCAGAGCAATGCACCCACCTGACGGCGTGCGGGTTGCCAACAAGAATCTCGTATTTGTCAATCTGCAAGACAAGTTAATGGTGGGAGTGGAGTGTGTATACTTGACCTACGTGGATCTCGTCCTTCTTGTAGCCGATTACTGCTCCTTTCTTGAAGACCTCAGAAGCTTTACCGACGACTGATCAAGGTACAATTATGGAGTGCCCCCAAATTGCCAGACTGAAACTCACAGAGTCCACTCTGGTAACCGTGACATTAGTAGCTGGATTAGAATCAGAGTGGCGTATGCGAACCTCGTGATAAGCACGACATATGTAAAGGATTTCTCCGCGCTCTTCTCCGCCTTGGATGGCATCACGAGGAATAGAAGTTCCCTCGTTCCAGATCCAGGCAACTGGTCCGTTGTACTTTCCTGCCCTCCATTGCTGGGTACGAGCCAGCGATTCCTCGGCCCAACGGTTTGCAGACCAAGCGTGTGCCTGCTTCTGAGTAACGATAAGTCTCCGAGAACGAACTACAGATGGTGGACTAGATGCGCTCATACCTCCTCCGATTTCTTTTCATGCTGCTTGTAGGCTAGCAAGCCTGCACCGAGCACTGCGACTCCCGCAGCGATACCTCCGCCAATCTGTTTAACGTTAGATTATCGATTGGCAAAGCGGATCTGATCTCGAGTACCTCGAGTTCCTTCTTGTGTTTGTCGTCGATGTCGTACCAATGCTTCTCCTTGTGCTCTTGTGGAGGTTGCACAGCAGGGGCCTGGTATGATGCCTGATCGACTTCTTGGCGCTGCGTTTGCTGACCACAAGGATTGCAGTCTTGGTCCCACTGTTTCTCAGAGTGGTAACCTCCTCCCTGGACGCGTCCCCAGAGGGCAGGAGTCACAGGGGGTGTCCAGTCACCCTGACGCTTCTATGTAAGAGAGGGGCCAGTAGACCTCAGAAGACTTACTTGGGAGCGGTGGGGCTGAATGATCTGGTACTCGATCCCTAGATCCTGACGATCAGACCTAGTAGGACGGGTGGCAAGAATGTATACCTTCGAACACGACGACGTCGCCATAGTTGTACTGTTCACCAGGTTGCCAAAGTGGAGCCATCGTGCGATTATGAATGTGGAAGCGGACTGTTCAGACTTAGAGGTGGTCTAAAGAACGGATGTGGCTCGTCTTGGGAGGGGGGGAGGGGGTTATATACTTGCGCGAAGGCTGGTGTCACGGCATATACCGCAATCGAACCGTGACAATCGATGCGAGTGACCGCATTTGTTTCGTTGCGCCTGTCATGTGAGGGTCGATGGGGGACTAGCCTTGCTGCGATCAAGTTCCGAGAGATTTCCGTGCCAAGATCATGATAATTACCTGGATGCGGAGGCGCCGCGGAAGGATCAGCTTCAAGAATCCAGTTATACCGGTTCAACGAGCATCTCATCACTTGTTTTACATTTTTTGGCTGGAAAAACATGATCGCAGATGGCAGCTGGCCTGAAACGAACAACGAGAGGGCATTCTGCTGATGTTTGAGTATTTACAAGATGCCACTGACACTGACTCGGAACTAACCGTGACAGTCTCAGCCAGTGACATGTGACATTTCGAGCTATGCACGATAAAGCGGAGGCTCGGGAAGATTTAATCTAGCTTATGCCAGCTGGCTCGTTGGGCGCCAGCAAGACTTGGTTTCCATCTGGCTGTTCATTTATTTGAGCTTCAAAAGATTCAACCGCATCAGATCAAGAGCTCAGGTTCCAATGAGCAGCGTCGCAACTGAAGCAGTCTTCCGCATCTCGCCAACGCTGCAAAGATATGACTGGGGAAAGATCGGAGGTCAATCTAAAGTCGCCCAACTTGCTGCAGGTGCAGACATTCCTGGCTTCGTACTCGACACCTCGGCGCCGTATGCGGAGGCAAGTTGATGTGATCATCGTTTACCAATGACTGACGACCTTTTCTAGTTGTGGATGGGCACGCACGTTAAATCACCTTCAGGGATAGTCGGCTCGAGCTCGAATCTCCCAAATGTCTTGGCTGCGAACCCACACCTCATCGGGAGTGGAGTCTCCAACAAGTTTACCACATCTCAAGGAAACCTTCCCTTTCTCTTCAAGGTCCTCTCGATCAACAAGGCTCTGAGTATCCAAACACACCCTGACAAGACAACTGCGGAACAGCTGCATGCGGCGCGACCAACAACCTATACAGGTAAAGTCCTTGCTCTTTGGGATGCCTTGATCTCATCCGATTCAAGATGACAATCATAAGCCCGAAATGGCGATTGCACTGACGGATTTCAGAGGCTTATGCGGATTCTTACCCATTGCAGACATCAAAACATATCTCAGGAATGTGCCAGAGCTTCGTGAACTAGTTTCAGAGCAAGTCGCGAACCGCTTTCTCTCAGCGGAGAGACCAGACGAACGAGAGCAATTGCAGAATCTCTTTTCGGCCCTCATGCAAGCCGATCCGAACACGGTCCAAGTCCAGCTTTCGCGACTGACGGCGCGTTACAACGCTCAGAACGAACGCAGCGGCATCGAGAACCTTGTCCTTAGCCTGAACAAACACTACCCGGGAGATATTGGCGTGTTCTGCCCCTTTATGCTAAACTACGTCAAGTTAGAGACCGGACAAGCGATTTTCCTCGGCGCTGGAGAACCACACGCCTACATTTCTGGGGGTAGGGTTTTGTTATCACGTTCTTCAGGCGTCAGCGTTCACCATAGTGATTAGACATCATGGAGTGCATGGCCAACTCGGACAACGTCATCCGAGCAGGTCTCACCCCCAAACCAAAGGACATTCCCAATCTCCTCGCTGGTCTTACCTACAAGGCTGCTCCTTGGTCCAGTCATATGATCCAGCCAACCACAGCTGCAGGTTCAGCCACCTTAATATACAACCCTCCCGTCCAAGAATTCACAGTCCTTGCGTTGAACCTAGCGCGGGGAGGATCAGAGCTCCAAAGTGCAATCAATGGGCCATCGATCATCATCGCTACGGAGGGGGCTGGCTTCATCAAATGGGACTCTGGCACTAAATCCCTGGCATTAAAGTCAGGGAACGTAGTTTTTGTAGGGGCCAATGTCCCCGTCTCTTTCAACGCTCTTGATAACTTGACAGTGTTCAGAGCCTATGTCGACTGAGTAGATTAGGCAGGGGTCAACTTTTTATTTACCGTCGCCACCGCTACCTTAGACTTTTGTGTAAGAAAGAGTGAATCTTTTACCCGCCAAAATAACGCTTGTTCAACGGGCTCGTATATATGTCTACTACAATACAGGTCGGTTGGACAACACACACAATTGTACATTTTTATTCGTTTTTTTTTGCCGAGAAGCAAGAGGCTCAGGGACCGTAGATTTTGTCGACATCGAGACTCATCTGCGTTATGATAAGTCAGGCAGTCACTTGAATTCGGATCGACAACAATAAACCCAGTGAGAGAGACCAGAAAACCCCTTGGTAGTATGCTCCATAACTAATGTAGCCGCGCGTGATAGTAGAACGCTATAGTAATCATTATTATAACTCTCCCGCAACTCGCTTCTCAATGATACTGGCGACGTTTGGGCCGTAGACTGGTATTTTGTCGCCTTGAAACCCCTCCAGATAACTCACCGAAGGTGCGTTCTCCCCTGTGAAATAGCTAGAGGTCCTTTAGTGGTGTCCGGCGTGTCAAACGGAACATGCTCACGTATCATCCCAAACGCCAAAATATCCCATCCCTAACGCTCGTGTCGTCCATTCGTAATCATGAGCGAACCCCCCTGGGTAAAACATCTCGATTACAGCAGACACGTTGGTGCGTGGCATCAAAATGAGGTGTGATAGACCATTGCCGTGTACTCCAAGTAGGATCTGCGTCCGAGTCAGTTACAGGGTCAAGGTGTATGCTTGGGGTGAACTCACTGTCGTGCGTGCCGCAAGGCGGACCTGGTCATCTTTTGTCATGTACTGGGCATTCACCACATTCAACTCCCACTCCTTGCCCGCGAGGCTCCCTGATCGCACCTCGGTCCTTATTTCTTCGTTCTTCCTCTTTACAAGGTCCTCGAGACTCTGGACCAGTACTTCGTGATCTTCAGGGATCAAGCGACGACGGGAAGCTTGACGAGAGATATAAGTAATCACGATTTTTTCGGTCTCTTCAAATTCGGACTCGGACGGTGGTAAGGACAGCGGCTTGTCATCCAGCGCGAGATTTCCGGAAGTAACCCCATCATCATCTACAGTTACACCTGCAAAACGCCAAACAGCATATCTGATCGATCTCCACCACAAGCCGTTCTTATCCAGTTTTGAAAGGGCAATCAGAGCGTCAACCGATTCACTAGCGGTACGCTGATTCTGCGAGCCGCAAGATTTGCCTCTAAAAGCTGCCGACCGATCCGCTAGCAAGAGGTAAGGGAAGTGCCAAGCGCGCTGAACACCTGAGTTGTTGCTAGACGTGGCAATGACACGGTCGTTCCAGTCGGCATCAACTTCTACTGTTATGGATGGGAAAGCGGCCCGCAGGAAATAACTATTGAATCCTGGTTTGTCTCGCCATCCTTCGCCGGACGAATGAGGGAAGATAGCACGATGGATCGGGGGAGGGGTTTCAGGATGCACTGCGCCTGTCCAGAGTGACCAAGCTCCTAATAGAAGTTCAGCGCAGAAGTGATAATAGTGTGTCAGAACTGGATTGTTGTTAGCTCAGACAGTCTGAGGACGGCCGAAGAGCGGACGTACACTGCGGTGGATCATTGAACAGAAGCTGGGAAATAGATAGACATTTAGCCGACTAAAAATAAGTATGATTACGACTAACCGTATTGCCCTCGACTGACCAGACTCTACGAGTGGAAGAATGGTTTCCCCATCGCTGACGTGCTTGCTCAGGACTCACGATATCCATGTTCCATGGTGTGGGTTCGCGGAGTGCCATATCCTCTGGGGTGTTTTCGGCGGGGAGACCAGTCGATGTCATGTATCTCGCTTCGGGGAACAAAGATGGAGAAGAAGTCATGATTAGAAGAGTTCCGTTTGCCATGTATATGTCGCGGAACAGTGTCCATCCAGGAACGTGTTCTACTATGGTAGTTTCTGGTAGTACTGCCAGTTTCGAAAGATCCATGGTTTGAAACGTGGTACTTTGCCCTTCGGATTCACCGATCGATTTTGGAGGAATGGGAATGAGTAATCCATTGATGGCTTGGTCATTCTGTTGCGAGAGTTCATCAATTCCAGTATCACCATTGGCCTGCTGATGGAGCTCTGCTGTGTTTACGATTGATTGCGACGTCAGAGGTACTATGGCTGTGAAAAATTGCATCAGGAAGGCACCGGCGACGATAAGGATGGCATCGCGTCGCGAAAGTGCACGAATGAGTGGCGGCATCGAGACTGGGAAAAGTCAAGAGGGCACACTCGGGGGAGACGCTGGTGGAAGGCGAACAGGCGAAACCTTGTACTACGGTCAACTTACGTTTGAGTTTAATAAATAACGTAGACCATTGGAATTTGGCAGGAGACCCAGCACGTCCGAAAATAGTTTCGGGTTAGTCCTGACTCCTGAGAAATTAGAATATGATCTGCCATGGGACCTGTGAGATAGAGTAACTATCCTGACCATCCTATGCCTATTAGTACGCCTCAGGACCGTGTCGACACCAGTAATGACGAGTAGGTTGACTAACTAATACGACAAAAATGTAGTATATAAGCTTTTGTGGAGTTATAAGATTAATTGTCAAGGTTCTCTCGATCACGGTTTCAAGTTGACATTGCTCCCAAATTCGAGTGACTGACAACTATGACCTGGAGAAAAAATAGTTCGAGTGTCGTGCCAGTCACTATGATACGAGTTTCACCACAACATAAATCTGTTCACACTGACACTTACGTGCAAACAGTATATCGATATCTCAGCACTGTGCCTGGTCCGAAAGTAAGTTGGCATTACTAATCTCGGTCTGTATCGGCCGCTCAGGTAGCCTCGTGACAAAGACTCCCACTATGCTCAACCTCGTCACCGTATGTCTAGCATTGACCGGCCTCACTTACGCGTCTGCCATTAGTCACGTTCGACCTCTAGTAGTATGGCATGGTCTTGGTGATTCGTACGCATCGTCCGGCATGGTCCAGTTTGAAAACGAAGTGAAGAAAATGCACCCTGGCATCTTCGTCCACTCTGTCTACATCGAACAGGATGATAAAGCAGACCAGCGTGCCGCAGTCGTGAGTAGTCGTATTCAATAAGGAAAGCTCGTTTACAAAGGAACCCCCAGTATGGCAATGTCGACCAGCAACTCGCCCTTGTTGCTGAGCAGCTGAGTACGGTTCCAGAGCTTAGTAGAGGGTTCGACGCCATCGGTTTCTCTCAGGGTGGCCAGTTCCTGCGCGCATATGTGGAGCGAAATAATACCCCACCTGTGCACAACCTCATTACTTTCGGATCACAGCATATGGGCATCTCTGATCTGCCACTTTGTAGCCCATATGACTTGCTCTGTCAGGTCGCCCGCCGTGCTGCAAAAGCCGGGGTATATAGCAAATGGGCACAAGAGAATCTAATACAGGTTGGCCGAAAATGACTGCCTCACCTCGTTGCTTATACAAAACTCGATGAATCTGACAGGCACAATACTTCAGGGATCCAGTGCAATTGCCCTTGTATATGTCATCAGGCAGTTTCCTCGCTGATATCAACAACGAGGTTCTCCTCCCGTCTGCCAGAAAGCAAGCTTATGCTGAAAACCTTGCATCACTACAACACCTTATCCTAGTCCTCTTTGCTGAAGATGAGACCGTGGTCCCTAAGGAGAGTGCATGGTTTGGATCTGAAGCACCACCAGAGCAAGACATGCGCTATGGGTCCGATCGTTTCCCAGAACAGGAGCGGCTTGGGCTACATGTTCAGGAAAAAACCATCGTGCCTATGAAGCTCCAGCCATTGTACACAGAAGATTGGATTGGTCTCCGCACGCTCGATGAGCGAGGTGGCGTAGTTTTGGTTACTTGTCCAGGGAAACACATGGAGTTGACAGGATGTTGGGAGAGTCTGGCGGAACAATGGATTGGTGGTTCCACATGAGAAATTGTATTAAGTACATGGTACTCATATGTCACACATGTCACGCATCACACCATAAGCGAAAGTTGCACACTCGCACGATTGTTTTCGTATCAGCTTCTCACTCTGGTAAACATGTCGGGCGCAGCAGCATCAGCGGGGGCATCCCGATTCTCTGGCTTCATGAATCACCCAGCCGGTTCGTATTTCTAGTTCTTTTCTTTTACTTTACAAAGGGATTGATTTCCGGCTTCGGATTTATCAAAACTGCGTGGTCATCTCGCTCGCGTTCAATAGGTCCCAAGACCGTGTTTTTCTGGGCCCCAGTGATGAAGTGGTGTTTGGTTGCCGCGGGTTTGAAAGATTTGAATCGGCCAGCGGAAAAGCTGAGTGTATCCCAAAACATTGGTGCGTTTTGTGAATGACTCGTACCACAATGACTATACTCATTTGCTTCTCATCAGCTTTGGCGGCAACGGGAATGATCTGGGTGCGGTATTCGTTTGTCATCATACCAGTCAACTACAGTCTCGCGGCAGTAAGTTATGCATGACATTCTGGTTCTGGTTGTTGTGTAACCAATATTCCAAGGTCAACTTGTTCGTGGGCGCGACTGGCCTCGGTCAACTAGCTCGCGTTGCTCAGTAAGGAATGTGCTTGATGACCAGCGCAAATATTTCTCACCAGTCCCATTTAAAGCTATCGTTACACGAACCCACGAACTATAGAGGGAGCAAAAGCGTAGAAGAAACCAGGATCCTAATGCTTGTACAGGCTTGTCCTTGGCTGGGTCAATACGCTTTCTTTAGAGATGGATCCTGGTTAAATTGCCATAATGTTAAGCAACATACATGAGACATGGGAGTCATTTATGTGACCGATCCGAACTCTGCCGTTTAGTAGAACGACGCTCCTCCCGACTTTGCAAGTCACTTTGAGTGAATACACTCTTGGCTGCGTCCCACCACCCGCCTTCTATTAAGATACGATTCGCTGCTGCCACAATATCAGACATGATTTGCTGAGCATCGTTGTCACGGGCTTCGATTGGATTGCTTTCGCGATTCTTGAAGGATTCCCATGGTTTGGTGCGATGCTTTGAGGTGCGAGACGTTGTTTCTGGGAAGCGTGCACCAGCACCAGCACCGTCACGGCCACCGCCATTCAATGCACTGAGGAGAACGGCACCCAAACTGGACACAAGAGCTCTCCCTCCACCATATGCATCGGGGTTCCCCATGTACCAGCCTACACTCGCTGCAAGGAGGCTGATTATCGCCCCCCATTTGACGAACCAAAACGTGGTTCTGAATATCCAGCTCGTTGTCCTGTACAAGCTAACCAGTGCAAGATATGCCGCTAGGAAGCTGATAAGGGGTGGTATGATGGTCTGTGCGTCCCACTCCCAAGGTTTGGACGCGACGAGGGAAGAGATAAGGGATATAAATGCAGTGAGCAGGGCCAGGGAGTGTGAGAGGAAGGATGTGATAAACGAATAAAGCTCTGGTGGGAGATGTTGATCCAAATAATCGAGGAGGGGATCCAGGAAGGCCGGTAGCTGTGGTATGTCTGACATGGTTGGTGCCACGCAGGCAAATAGCGTGACAGCTCAAATATCTCCGGTCACAGTAACGGGGCGATGGATATTTCCTTGTCACGCTGTGTCGAGATTTCCACCCCGGCGGCTGTCCGCGCGGGCTAGGTAGCCAATCGGAATATTCCGGCATGACGTGAGAACATCGCCGCCGCGCCTCGGCCCATAGAAATTTGAGTTCAGTCGCGCTTTATACCCCGCGGGAAAGAACAAATACTAGCAAACTAGAATGCATATAAGTTTGAGCGGTAAATTGGGTCATCTCCTTTCTCAAGAACTACTTCCTCTCCTCCGCTACCTTGTCCCCTCCATCAAAGACTCTTCCCCCTCGTTCTCGGACATGGCCTTGAAACGCAAGCTTGATTTAGACTCTTCCGAGGACTTCCCCCAGGTTTGCTTGCCTCGAGACCTCCTGTGCCCGATACATATTTATCACTCGTCAGACCGTCAAGCAACTAAAATTGGTTCCGTTCCCCGGCTACGAGCCCGACCATGACGTTGCTATGTCTGACTCTTCCTCTTCTGATACCGAGCAATTTTTCCCTGAGAGTCACCACTCCCGTCTCGTATCCACCACTAGCACAGCAAGCAGCTCGTTTGGCTCGTCCGAGGCGGTCGATTACAATTCTCGTGAGTTTCTACTGCCTCGACCGGGTTCGTGGCTAACGGACAATTGCACTGCGATATCAGCGCTTTATCCCAGATATAGCGCCCATCAACCTATCATCGACCCTTCCGAGTCTCCCAAGGTCGTGGGTTTGATGCAACCCGTCAGCACCTTGTCACACCACGGGTGAGTGCACTCGACGGCCTTGGTACCGTAGTGATTTGATGACATCTTGGGCCGTTCATCCTTGCTTTGATTTCGTCAGCTCTCAATGCTCTCAAATACCCAAGCTTCGTGTCGCATGCTCTGCCGGTATCGACGGTTCAAGAACAATGTGGAGCTTCTGCGAACAATGCGGCGCGATATCTATGGTTGATACCGATTAAGTTACGACACTCTGCTCACCCGGCCTCACCACCTTTTTTCTTATCGTTTTTTTATTTTACTGATGCTTCATGCTTGCCTCTTGGACGTTATGCACCTGAAAACTCGAAAGCGCTTGTCGATGCAGCTATCCGGCATTCCCCCTCCCTTCTCTCACTCCGATCTCACCCCCCGTCCCACATCGGCATCCAGGCACTTTCGACTCGACGTACTCCAATCCTCGCGAATGTCGACACCGTCTCTGCTTCCTATATCTTACTGCTATTCTGCTACACCAGGTCTCCCGCCTCCGACATGCTGTCTTGTACATAGTTGCTTTGATGTAAAATCACTACTTGAGCAATCGTGCTTTCTCGTTCTCGATTTGAGTGATGAGTCGCAAGCAGTGAGATAAGCGCTTGATATTTCACAGCCACATTCAGACGAACATCCGTCTCAAACGCCGTCATGACCCAGACGACGCTGCTTCAATATGAAGCACCTTGTAAGTTGATCTACCATACGATCATGCATTGGCTGCGGTCTGACACTAGCGAGGGCCTGTCCATGCCATCGACTGGTGCAAGTCCACAGCGCCGGGCCACCAGTCCCGCCCTCGTTCGGCTTTTCGTCTCGGCATCGCCTCCTTCACAGAGGATTTTCGCAATCGAATCGCGATAGTCGGACTTCAAGATGAGCGAGTTCTTGTGGAAGACGACTACACCGACTACCCTGACTTTGTTACCCTCGTCGAGGCGAATCACGGATACCCTGCTACGAACTTGCAATGGCAACCCGCGAGCGCAGGCGGCTTCCCTTGGTCGGGAAAGGCACCATCTGCCGAGCTACTCGCCACCACCGGCGACGCATTGAGAGTTTGGGAATACTTTGGAGACGCACCGCCCGCGTCATCTACGTATGTAGGGAGACAGCCCAGCGGTGGTGGTCATCGCTTGACTCTGAAAACAGCTTTATCCGGAGTAAGCCTACACTTTCCATGTTCAAATTTCTGTGCTGATCCTTCTGTAGCAGTCAAAGGTACAAAGCCAAAACACGGGTGCACCTTTGACAAGTTTTTCTTGGAACGAAAAAGCGCCTAGTCTTGTCGTGACATCGTCTATTGATACGACATGTACGGTTTGGAATATTGACACTGCGACCGCCATCACTCAGCTCATCGCCCACGACCGGGAAGTCTATGATGTTGCCTGGCTTCCGGGATCCACGGATATATTCGTCTCCGTTGGTGCTGATGGAAGTCTTCGTGCTTTCGACTTGCGGAGTCTGGAGCACTCGACCATCCTTTACGAGACACCTACTCCAAAAGGTGCTCCCCCTCCAACATCATCCACTCGTCTCCCGACATCCCCGCTGCTCCGCATCGCATTTAATCCTGCTGACTCGAATTACATGTCTACCTTCCACATGGATGGGTCAGACGTGCAGATCTTGGACATGCGGAGTCCAGGACAACCGGTCATCGAGCTGAGAGGACACCGCAGCCAAGTCAATTCGATGGGATGGAGTGCTACAGATCGGCCCCTACTTGCCACCGCAAGTAAATACATCTCGTATCGAATTTTGAAACCCAATTAATGCATGCATATATAGGCGATGACTGTCAAGTGTTGCTATGGGATCTTTCAGGTTATACGCAGACGGCAACTTCACCTCGTACGGCGAATTCGCGACTGAACTCTCCTCGACCAGATGTAAAGAAGAGAATTGTCACTGACCCAATCATGGCGTACTCTGCGAGTAGTGAGGTGACGAACCTCGCGTGGTCGCCACAAATTCCTGGTATGACGATGAATACCGGTCACTCGACGGCTCCTGGCGAATGGCTTGCAATCGCCAGCGGTAAATCCATCAAGGCATTGAAGGTGTGATAAGGAAGACGGGGTGACCAATTGTCCGGTTTCAAGTATGTAGTACGTAGGCTATATCCGCTCGGTCATAACTCGATGATGGAAGTTGCTATGGTCCTTATCGTGTCATCATCCCACATGGCCACCATTTGTCACCGACCGCAACCTCCATGAGATACTTCCCCACATTTAGCCTGTCAACAAATTTGACGAAATCATGATGCAATGACTGCTTAACAATACGCGTAGTACGCTTCCAGCAAGCAAGCATTGGAAATCGAAATCTTGTTTCGAATGCGTTGAAACGAGTCGTGTCCTTTTTTGTGAGGTATGTACTAGTACTACTAGGCAGCGACTTTAATATTGGGAACAAGTGGTTCTTCAGCTGATCCTTGCGCTCAAATTTGTCTACAAGCCGGACGACCTCGATTAATGTGAATGTGGTATTGCTGACAATCGACTGCTGGCTATCGCACACATGTTCCACGCGATCACACGCGTGGATCCTGATGCGAGGCACTCCCGCGTTCAAATACAGCGACAGGTCATGCGGTCCTTCTGCGGCTTTCCCTCGGGTGCCTTCCTCTCTTTCGCTGAGCAAAACGATGAGCGACATCCATCCAGCAGCGGACAATGACCATCGGGCAGTTCAGAGGAAACTCTCGACATCAAGCTCAGCAAACGTCAAAGAAAAAGTAGATGTTGAACGCGCCAATCCATTGGTTAGTGAAAACCACAAGGAAGAGGGTACCAAGAAAATCGAGTTCGAAAAGAAACTACGAGTCGTCTTTCTCATTGCCCTAGCTGCGTTAATCCTGGGTTGGTGGATCTCTTCCACCGTCTTGAAGGCGACCCGTGATAGATGGCAAGTGTGCCCGTTTCCGGAACCATCTGTGCATACTCAAAAGTCCTATAGGGTTGTGCAGACGATCTTTGCTTGGTTCTTCTTGATGTGAGTGCATGACTCCATTCCTTGTTTCGAGGGCCTATCGAGTTTCATTGCTAGCGTTATTGCTTTCCGGTTTATCCCAAATTCGGTGGTTACACGTCCAGTAGCCGCCGTATGGTTCCCTCTTGTCCACGAACCTTGGTACCGTCTACCTCGCTATTTGAGATTGACCATCGGTTGGCTGTGCCTTCTCGGCGTCGTGTTCGGATCCGCCTTCGGTTTCCCACTTGCTGCAGTGCGCAGAAGTATTTAATAAATCTTATTCTGTACTAACCAATTACGCAGGGTGATGATTATGGCCATAGAACAATCTCTGTGTTGGGTTTGTTCGTTTTCCAGTGCGGCTTCTACCTCTTCTCCACCAACCGTTCTGCTATATGCTGGTATGCGCCTCAGTTTTTCCCCCGACTGTGCATCTGACAAATGTCAAGGCCCACTGTCATTGTTGGGCTGTTCATTCAACAGGCCATTGCTCTTTTCGTGCTCAAGACGGGTGCTGGCTTCTCACTTTTCCACTACATCGCGGATTTGGCGTACGACTTCCTGACGCAAGCCTACGTTGGTGCAGAATTCTTCTTCGATGCCCAAACCATTTCCAAAAACTGGTTCTTCGTCAACACTGTTCGTGGACAGGTTGTACTATGCATTTCTATCCCACTAATGGATCACAGCTTTCAGTCATCATATTCTTCATCGCAACTGTGCAAATGCTTTATTATGTGGGTCTTTTTGGTTCTTTGTCAATCCCGGTCCATGTTGAGGTGTACTGAAGCTCGGGGTAATGCAATGGATCATCAAAGGATTGTAAGTACGATCTTCTGCGCCACCAGAACTAGTCACCTAGTCAAACAAGCGCGTGGTTCTTCTTCAAATTGATGAATGTCTCTGGTGCTGAGGCTGTCGTCGCTTCTGCCTCACCATGGGTTGGTCAAGGAGAGTCAGCTTGCCTAGTCAAGCCATACGTCAATATTATGACACCATCCGAGATTCACCTTGTTATGACATCCGGTAAGTGCGAATAGTTTACCAATTTAGACTGTCGTTAACAGAGGCTGCTTAGGATTTTCGACCATCTCTGGCGCGGTACTCAGCGCATATGTTGCGCTTGGTGTCCCCCCCCAAAATCTTGTGACTTCTTCTGTCATGAGTATCCCTGCCTCCATAGCTATCAGTAAAATGCGTGTCCCGGAAGTGGATGAACCTGTGACCCGCGGACGTATTGTCATCGACCGGGGAGAACAGAAACCCGAGGATGCGCCTGTTAACGCGCTCCATGCATTTTCTAAGGGTGGTCTGTTTGGACTAGTTGTCGCCGGGCAAATTTTGTGGGCTTTCTTCCTCGAGAGAGAGCATTCCACATGTTGACGCGGCGTGATCACAGGACAAACGTGCTTATCATTCTGTCCCTTATCGCAACTGTCAATGGCGCATTGACTTGGGTCGGCCGCGGATTCGGAATTCACCAGCTGACTCTGCAACTTATTCTAGGATATATCGGATACCCTATCACGTTCTTCCTTGGTCCGTGATGGTTCGGTTTTACCCGTCTCTACCCCGTTTCATTAATTTCCTGATCAGGTGTACCGTCTGCCGAGATTCTACGTGTCTCTCAGCTACTTGCCACGAAATTAATTGAAAACGAGTTCGCAGCTTATCTCGGTGCGTAATCGGTTGAATCAAGGGATCATACATATATGGAACAAAGTCGGTCCAGAGCTTCAAGCCATCCAGGCTAGTTCTGATCCTCTCTCTCCACGTGCATACACGATCGCTTCGTACTCGCTTTGTGGTTTTGCAAACCTAGGTTCACTGGGTATTACGATCGGTGTGCTCAGCGCCCTGGCACCGTCTCAGGCAAAAGTTATTGCGACACTCGCTGGGTCTGCAATGATTTGCGGGTTTATTTCGTGAGCCTGTCTGCCTTTTATCAACACGTTCTAGCCTCTCAACTACACCATCTAGGACTCTGCAAACTGCCGGGATCGCGTACGTGTCCCTATATACTTCCGATGACATACTGATTGATCCTTGCAGGGGAATGCTGATCTAATTTACTACTTGATCATTATCGCATCCAAACGTTGTTCGAATCGACCACGCTTTAGTCCATTTGTGTTTCCAACATGTACATGCAATGACTTGCAGGTATTCAAATGAGTACGCTACTTCGTTGGGGACCCACCCGAAAACTCTGCCGCCGTGTGGAGTGCGCGTCTGACCTCGCATTCCCACCTACCTGTTTCCAAGATTTTTTGGTAGCTGAACATCACCACGTACAAGGTGTCCAAGTCGATCTTTCTAAAGGCACTCGAGCAGCAAGCATCTTTACATATGTATAAGTCGATTTGGGAAGTTAAGGTCTGCGGACCAGGATGGACGACCTTGATATTCCTATATGCAGCAAGTATGAATACAGAAGATACTCAATCCGCTAATGTCCACCTCGCGAGGATTCGCTTGAGGTAGGCTTGCTGTCAGCCGCGATGTTGGTTCCCTTGGCTGACCGGAAGGACTTGGTCACTGTCAGCCGCCACTAACGTATTTATGACATTCAGAGCGTGATCTCAATCACCCCAGTGCAATATCAATAATGGCACCCACACCATCACCCACCCTTGTCCATTCATCGAACACCCCATCTGAGAGACATCTTCACCATCTCCGCCGCCAAGCGCTGGGTGCCTTCCATCGTCCATCAGGGGAATCCTCAGCTTCGGGCACCGAAGAATTCAAGCCACGTACAGCAATGGTCCCGGAGGACCCATCTCCGCCTCCTTTTGCTCCTATACCCACTGAGTCAGTCGTCCAAGGTTTACATCCACCAGGAGATGAACCAGGAAACATCGTAGCAGCGGTCATCCTTACGGTCATCGTCTTGAGCGGACTCATCGGCTTGTTCGTTGGAGGGGCAATACTACGAAGACAAGCAAAGGTGAAAAAGGTTTCTCCTCCGCCGTCTCGGGGTGTCGGAAGCCGGAAATCCAAGTCCACCAAAAACGCGACCGGGCCGCCACAGCAGCGCATCAAAATGGGTCATGAAAAGTTTCCGTACGACGAGAAAACGTTGACGCCACTCACTCAACCACCACCTGTTCTCCGCAAGGAGCGTCAACGGAGGCTCACTAATGTCTGGCCCATCCGCAGCTTGTCGCGGGCTCTGTGCAATCGTCGACCGTGTCCCGAGCAGGTTAAACGTAGTCGTCAGCATTCTGCAGTGGTAGCAAGTCCGCAGACGACCTGGTCCGAATTCACCCCGGTTTCGCTTTACGTGGCACCACCTCGCACTGTCTTGGCTCGCATACCGGAAGAACGTGAAGAGGACTGTCAAAGTCAAACGAGTGGCGACATCGGGGCTGGCGCTCGGGGGGTTACACACCGACGAACACTCGAGGCTGACTCTGTGATGTCGATCCCTGAAACGAAACGACGCGAGTTGTCGCATGGTACATTCCTGGAGGTGATAACAGAGCGAGGTGACCCGCAAGATTTCCAAACCACATACGCGGCAGAGATAAGGGAAGAGGACGCCAAGTCGCTGGGAAGCTCTGCTCCGGATATGATTTCAGACGGGGGCGAGTCAAGCAGGTCGTCTATCGCATCGCTGGAGAGCATTGAGGAAGGCAACGATGGAGAGAGTCTGAGAGAAGAGGTGTTTGAACTGAAACGCGCACAAACGAAGAGCATGCAGATGAACAAGGGCGTGTTGCTTTCTCTGAGCTTGAAGACCCTGCCAGACGATAGGTCAGCACATGGCGGTCCTTCACGATCGCCTTCGATCGCTAATATAGCAGAAGGAGGCAAGGATCGTGATATTGAGCGGGAGCTGAGTCTGGCGATGCTTGGTGGAAGCTTTAGTGCGGTGAACCTGGACGAGTTTCCCTCACCACCTTTGACTCTACTTCCAGCGATTCCGAGTCTTGTTTCCGGTTTCTAGAATCTCTGTCAATATAATCGTAAAGGCTACTTCGTGTCTGTAGAGATCTCTTTGTTTGACTTGAAGTTGGACTTGGCAACGACCATATCCGGATATAGCTTGACTTGCTAATGCCGACGACGCTCATTGTGTATGCCGCCTTGGTCGCCCTTGCCGGTGGTTTGGGCTGGGCTGTGTATCATGTTTCCACACCATCTCGACCCAATTCCCTCTGGAAGCTAGCCGGACCACCTGTACGCACGCTCTTCGGAAACCACATGTTCGTACTCGAGTACGTACTTGCATTCTACTGTCTTTTATCTCCCCGTTCAAAACCACCGTTCCATAGTCCATCTAGATCCCCCAAAATCCATGCCCACTATGTCGAGAAATATGGTAGGAACGTACGTATAAGGGGATTAAGCCCTGTAGGTGCATTCAACGCTCCCGCTGGAATTCAACTCATTGTACTCTATCACAGTGGGACGACCGTCTCCTTCCCCTCGATCCTGTCTCTTTGTCTCATGTGCTCAAGAATAGTACCATTTACCAGAAACCATGGCAGTCACGTCGATTGATTGCCAGTCTCATTGGCTGTGGCATGCTTGCTGCAGAAGGCCATGTTCACAGACGTCAACGGAGAGTTATTACGCCCGCGTTTTCCATTCAAAACTTGAGGGCACTCGTACCACTCGTGTTCCACAAGGGAAATGAGCTCCAAGAAAAATGGTTCCAACTTTTGGACAATTCTACTACAAAGGAGGGCATTGAAATCGATGTCTGTCATTGGATCAGTCGGGTCACATTTGACGTGATCGGCCTAGCGGGTGAGATCATTTCTGCTTGGTGTATATGGCGAAATAACAGATCAGCAGGGTTTGATTATCACTTCAACGCGATCCAAAATGAGTCGGACGAACTTTTTTGTGCTTACAAGGAGATGTTCGAAGTTGCTCTCGCGCAGCAAAATGAGATCCGAACGATATTTGGGATATATTTCCCCATTCTCAACGTATTGTTTGTGAGTAGGCACAACACCGTTTCAGAGTATCGCTTGACGTAGCTTTTCGCACAGCCTGATAAACGAGTCAAGACCGTGAAACGTTGTCACGCTGTCATTCACCGGGTCGCCGGGAAGCTCATTCAGTCGAAGAAGGCCAGAATTTTGGAGAGCGCAAAAACAGATGCTGGAAATACCGACAAGGATTTATTGACTCTCTTGTGTGGGCGATTGGCGAACTCTTACTGAGAAGCTCAATCTGACAGAACCCCCTAGTAAAATCGAACTTGGAGACAGATTTGCCTGCCGATCAGCGAATTTCAGATGAAGACATCCTTCACAACATCAACACATTCATGTTTGCGGGCTCTGATACCACTTCCCTTTCTGTCACGTGGACTTTGCTTCTGCTGGCAAGACATCCCCAAGTTCAGACTCGGCTTCGTGCTGAACTGATCGACATTGCGCCATCTACGCCTTTGTCACGTTTGACATCCGACGAAATCGAATCCTTGCACTCCGTATTATCCAATCATACCTATCTGAACAATGTTGTGCGTGAGTCATTGCGGCTCGTGCCACCAGTACATTCCTCTCTGCGCGTCGCCACCCAAGATGACGAGATACCGACGTCGTACCCTGTTCATCTTCGCGACGGAAGCATATCAGATCAGAGGTCCATACATATACGGAAGGGCGAATTCGTCCACGTCCCCGTAGAGGCTTTCCACTTGGACAAGGCGATTTGGGGCGAGAACGCATGGGATTTCGAGTGAGTGTTTATGGTCAACAGCGTCAATAAATCAACGACTCTGGTTGTCAGTCCAGAACGTTGGGATCATCTACCCGAAGCTGTCGAGGCGCTGCCAGGGCTCTACTCCAACCTTCTCACCTTCTCGGCCGGTCCTAGGGTATGTGTTCGGACATTTATGGATGTGCTCGGTGACCCAGAAATCGGTTTAGTCTTGTGTTGGTATGCGTTTCTCGATGATCGAGATGAAGACGTTCCTGTACATTCTTTTGACCAATTTCATTTTTTCCGAGACGGACAAGAACATTTACAAAGCCAACTTGTAAGTTCTTTTGCCCTACCACAGATCAGTTTACCTCAAGGTCTTCCCAGCGTCCTCACTCGTCCCTACATTTCCGGTCAATTCAAGAAAGGCAGCCAGTGTCCACTGCTGGTGAAAAAGGTTGCAAGTTAATTTTTTTTTTGCACTTTCTACTCGATTGATCACTTTTCATTCTATAATATTTGAATACTTTTCACGAATTGTATACCATTCTCATCTGACACACTTGCAATGTCATTCACCCCAACGCCATTGAAACGTGTGATTGAATGGCCGGACTAGCTACAACATATCAAGATTATCACGTAGTTGATACAAAAGGACGAGTGGAAGAGTACATCGCAGAGCATGGACAGGATCGTAACTTGGACCGGTTTGTTACTAGGGATACATCGAAAGGGAAAGAGGTGAAATAGCCGGATTTATACGTACGGTTCATTAATGATTAATAGCAGATAATGTTAGGCGCGCGAGTTCTGGACAGTGGTCGTTTCTTGTGCAGGCTTTGCAGATCCCGTCAAATTTTTCCCCAATGCAATGACCCCTCGGCTCGCTCTCTTGGCGACCCTGACAAGATTCTTCATTCTCTCCTTACTCTTCAGCTGAGGAAAAGGGGCCTGCGGCTTCTGCGAAGCCTCCTCCGCGCAAGGAACGTCCATATCCATGAACGAACTGGGGGTGAGCTCCCCGTCCGAGAGAACTGCTGGCAAAATTAACGGGGTGACGTGCTGGCGAACCGGTGTCGGTCTTGGTACAGGCGGAGGCGAATCCGTAGAATGGCGGCCGAGTGTAGGGCGTGACGCGTTGCGATGCATGATTTCGTGGCTCGACCGTTCTTTTCTCAAGCGCTGTGGTGGGGGAAGAGGTGGACGTTTATCTTTTTTCTGCGCGACATCATCCCCTTCGGACTGCGACTTGCGATGGTTACGCGGCGCATGCGCCTCCAATTTCAGCAAACTACGTTCCAGTCTATCCAGTGAGGAGCACCGGTTGGCCGGAGAGTTCGGGGTTGGTTTCGGGGGAGGCTCGCGGGGATGGAGGAACGTTTCGTCTAGATGGACTGCGTTCCGACGAGAGGCATGACCGAGCGGCGGCTCCAAGAGAAAAACATGCCCCTGACGTCGCCGCGGAGAGATAGATGGACGGACAGTATTATCGGCACTCTTGTGGCGAGCGGGCGGCGTTACTGGTGCAACATTGTCGATGCGGAGGATAGGGTTGGGAATGTCGGGGTGTGAGTTGATATTTGGTAGCATGGGAATATTCGATGGGTGAACGTGGACGTTCGTATCTGTATGGGGGTTCCTGTGTTTGCGAGGAGCAAGAGATTTGGTGGGGGTAAGAGTGAGGGGTAGAATGTCGGGGACTGGTTTTGGTCTATCGGGAACGACAAGACAAGTGTTGTCGGGGGAAGGGTAGCCATCATCGGGAGCCAGCCCGACGAGGAGGCTAACTTCGTGAATGAGAAGGCTGCAGCGCGACGGATCGGCTGCTTCCCATGAGAAATCGGAGTCGGCTGCACGATCCTGCGACACAGGGGAGTCGTACATGTATTCCCACCGGCCCTTGTTCTTCAGAAAGAGCTGAACGTCGTCCTCGGACAGAAAACATGGGTCCGATTTTGGGTATGGAGCCATGGGGGGAGTTGAGGGTGAGCAACTGAAAGGCGATGAATGAGGGAAAGGGAGGAGGAGAAGGAGAAACTAACCTCTGGATGGACGAGGGTGAGGAGGGAAAGTCACCGAGGGCGGGCGGGGGAGGAGATGGGCGCATGGGAGAAAGAGTGCGCAAGACTTTTTTTAAATTATTTATGCTGGTTTGGTATTCGCGACGGAGAAGGGCGCTCGTCCCCGCCGGTTGATTAAAATCTTGTCTGACCCACTCAAACCGATTCAAACGACAGAATTTCGAATGTCATTCACAAAAACTAATATTACCAACTAATACGTCTTCTTCGCCGTGAGTTGCAAGTGTGCGCTGTGCTCATCATATGGCACCTTAGTAACCGGTATATCTCGCCACAAGTCGGGCGTGAGGAACGCGTATGTTTTTGTGATCTGGCGGGAACTTCATCAGCAACGTGAACATGAAACATGGGGGTACCATACAGCGACAAACGTGGCCTTTAAAAAGTTTCCCATCGTGGCCGTCGATCCTTTGGACTGCGTGTAGCAATCCTCCACACCAGCCAGTTGCAACAGTCGCTTCGATGCAGGCGCAGCGACGATACCGGTGCCTCGTGGAGCCGGAATCAACCTGCACATGACAGATCCAACCTTTCCGCTAACCTTGGATGGCACCGTGTGTGGTTCACCCAGCGCAGCACCCCAGTAACCTCTGCGGACAGGGATCACAGACAATTTGGCGAGGATGATAGCGCCGCGAATCGCGGTGGCGACTTCTTTGGCGCATTTGACACCGAGCCCGACGTGTCCGTCGGAATCACCGATAGCGACGAATGCTTTGAACCGTGTACGCTGACCTGCGCGGGTCTGCTTTTGAACAGGCATGATTTTCATGACTTCGTCCTTGAGTTTGGGCAGGAAAAAGTCGACGATCTGGAATTCTTTTACTGGGAGAGAGAAGAGGTAGATCTCCTCCATAGACTTGATTTTGCCATCCTTGACCAGACGACCAAGTTTGGTGACGGGAACCCTGTGGAAACGGGTTGAATGGTATCATTCCTGCAGCGATCTCGGCACGAACCATTCCTTTTCATCGTCCTTGCGACCCCCACGACGCGGACCACGACGTCCCCGACCGCGGTCACCACGTCCACGTCCGAATCCACCCCGTCCTCGTGTAGCATCAGCCATGTTTTGTTTTCAAACGATACTGTGTTGACAAGATCAGTCAGCCATGATATCCGATGCAGCGGAGAGACATCCAGCTGAGGAGCAACTGAGAAGGGTCCAGTCTCTGCAAGGATCACAACGGCGGTGTTGACCGTGCAGGGAGGACAGGTTGGGGGGTGACACTTACTCGTCTTCAAGTTGTGGACGTCGTTGATGTTGGTCGACGTTCATCCATGTCTTGGCCACTCGTGCTAGAGCCTGCCCTGAATTGGCTCTATGACCCCAGACACCCCATTTTGTACCAGTATGTCCTCCGCCGCCGCCCACCGATTCACGATCACGAGAGAAATGTGGGGGGACAGTCCCAAGTATTTTATTCGAGACCTGTTGTGAGCGAGAAATGTGCTCATTATTGACGTAGTTGTGTGCATGAAGGTATTCGGGGGACATGCATGTGATCTGTAGATGCGGTTTGTCACGACGCAAACCCTTTGCCAGCAACCAGCACCATCTACTACAGAGCAAGCAAGGTATTACTTACCCTTTGAGTCTCCCGACGACATTCTCATCCTTCTACAGCACCGTTTTACCACTCGTCTTCGCAGCCACGTTGGAACATCATGTCGCAGTCTTCCTTTTCCAATCATACGCAACAGCAATTTAGTCTTTGCCCCACGTTCGTACATTGACATTATCCACACTTAATCTTTCTCATCGTCTCTTCAGCAACGGCCGTCATGCCGTTGGGGATGGGGCTTTCACTTCCGACAACACTCCGAGCGTACTTGCAGTGTGCCACATGCAGGGCACCGATGACATGTACTATTACTCTACCACGTTCTCTGGCGGACCCGGCGTATGTCCCATTCTCGTCGTGTATCGCATTCACTCACTTTTATTTTCTCATCAGTGGCGTTTTTGACATCCCTAACGCGAAATGCCCTCCTGACAGAGGGTCGTCAGACTGTGTGACAGGCGGTCTGGCGCCTATTATTTCCCAATCCCCTGATTCTTCTTTTTCACCTTCGCCTCCCGAATCAAGTCCGTTCAATAATCATTTCGCTACCCATCAATTCCCAGCCGTTGTATCGCCAAGATACATCCCTGCAAGATCCGGTTCTCCCTATGGCCTCCCCACCCCACCTTTGACCCCAGATGACAGCGACGCAAGTGGTGCTCACGGTATACTCACCAAGCATTCAAAGGATGCTCTGGATCTTCTCTTGATCATCTTTCCTCGTGATGGATTGAGCATTTTACCTTTTGCTATAAGCGTCGTTGTCTCTGTCCCAAACATGGGTGTTACCTTCGATGGAGTCGTCCTCGATTTACCTTCAAAACCAAGGACGCTCTACATCGATGGTAAAAACGCCCCCGCCGTCAGTCTTCGCGAAAGGTGATTGTTCATCTTTTCAACGTGCGCCAGGCTAACATTTAAACCCTGCAGCATTGTTGCCCTTTTAGAGCTCGCCGATGAACGTCTTCAATGTTCTGCGCTTGTGATCGCCCTCGACAAGTCCTTCGACGGCCTTAACGATCTCTTGCATTCACTCATGTACGTCGGTGGAAGTGTTGTCACTAAACCACCCTTCCAGGTTAACCCAGCGTATATCCTTGTGGGGTTGGAGATTTAATTGGTGTCATGGTCATGGGAATGTGTTTGGTCAACATTCGTGTTGTTGGGTTGAATCTCCTCGTATAATTCCTAGTCTCACTGTACATTTGCCAATCTTATCGGCATTTGGCTCATGAAGCCCATTTCGGACAAGCGATTCGCATGGTTGTTGAGTTTGTTCGACCCATCACCCTCAACCTTCATCATGGCTGGTTTAATGGATATCTTCCTCGCCCTGGTCAAAGTTTTGTGTGGCAGTAGTTCGACGACCCAAGAAGAGCCACCTACCACCGAATACAAGAAATCTGATGTAGTACGACCACCTCATCAACAACACACCACTCGCCACGAGCAGCCCCGAATCACACCCGAACATCATCACCAAGTGAGTGTTGTCCCGTATATGACGCACAGGCGTTATACACGAGATAGCACGCTTGACACACCCGTACACAGGAGCAAGAACCGAAGCCGGTATCTCAGCCTCGTCAGGTATGTCTCCTACAGACCACTTCTCGCCCTCCAGCGCGTGATCCACCTCTCAAGGACCAAAACCAAATCAATCAGCATGACGAGCATTATATGGCCCTTCGCGCCAAAGCGAGCGAACATGGTGACTTGATGGCGCGATGTTTTCAAGAAAGTCATGAAGCCTACAGCCGAGGTGATGGTGCCCGTGCCAAACAACTCTCAGAGCAAGGAAAACAACACGAACGCACGATGGAGAGCCTTAACACCGAGGCCAGTGCTTGGATATTCAGACGTGAGCGTGATGCTTTATCACTGGGCCACGCTAAATCTGTGACTCGGAATAGAAAATAACCTGGTATGGCATTGCAGGCTGCTCTTTCTTTAGGCTTTATTCAGGCGCTCTACAGGATTGTAAACCCGGTGAAATCAACTTGCATGGTTTGTATGTCAAAGAGGCGGTTTCATACGTCGACAAGGGCATTCAAGAGGCTCAACAAAGAGGAGACGCTGAGATTCGGCTTATTGTTGGCAAGTCGCACCTCAACAAGAATAGCCAACACCACTCAGTGGTTATTTAGGGAAAGGACTGCATTCGGATGGCCATGTCGCGAAGATCAAGCCTGCTATTGAAGATTTCATGAAGAAGTAAGTAGTGATTCCGACTCGTATATTATTTTCATTTACCATGTTTTTAGGCACAGCATACCTACTGAAGTTGACCCACACAACGCCGGTGTACTCGTCGCGCGGCTGCGTTAGGACTGATTACAGCGTCCTTGACACCCGTTGACCGGGACCCATGGATACCATGCCAGTGTGTGACTAGGATACCCATTTGTCATGCCCCAAGTGAGAGTCTGTGAGACATGATGATACCCAAAGTTTCACAAGTGTTTTAATCCTTCAATCTTGATCTTTTGTGTTATTTACGACTGCTCTGTATTATTTGAAGAATCTGAGATGATCCCGTGTGGCTTGGAGCAACTCGGAAATGTTAGTCAGACTTGGACTAGTACTATAGGCAGTTGTCTCAGACCTCATGCATTGCTCTAACATTCTCAACCAACAGGCCTACCGAACACGAAATATTCTGTGTTACATTGTCCATCGGTCCTGCAGGCATGTGTCCACAAGTTCTAACCCATACCCGTACCCTACCCATCCGAATCCACAACCACACCAAATTTTCCATCTTCCCAGATCCGCCACACAGAAGCAGATAAAAGAGCGATGTCGGTGGACTCTACATGCGCTATCGAATGGCTTACTCAGTCATTTTTTCCCCCGGTTAGATTATGACCTCGTTCGCATCTACCACCCAGACTCCCCCATCGCTCGGAATTACCCTACCGAAATAGCTCAAGCCCGGTTCCAGTCCGTTTCCAAGGCTTACGATCTGATGCGCGGCAAGAGTGCTATTACCGGGGAGGTAATGACGAGTCGCGAGCGCCATGCGGATCCAGCACGGTTTAGACCCAAAGCGACGAGACGCCCCCACTTTGACGAGACCGTGGGCGATGAGCGCTGGAAGGAACGTATTTTGCTCGCGGCAACGGTACTCGTAAGTTTCTTTTCTTCATCGGGGACTCTTCAGGACCAACCCAATGACTCCTCAAGGCCGTTGTCGGATTCGTTGTGCAAACCACGGTTGCGCGGCACCAAGCCATTGTTCAAACTGCCCATGGTCCTCGGACGAGTTCATCGGAACCAAAGTATAACTTGGCTGACGAAGCGCTGGCGGAATCAACCGAATCCGAATCCACACGCTCCCGGCAATTACGATCATGATCGCGATCGGTTTACAGTGGCCGAGCTGCCTCGGCATTATTTGCTTCAAAGTAGCAGAGTTTTGTATCAAGGGGATTTTGTACACGCAGATTTTTGTCCGCTTTGCCTCAATCCAATCACACCACAATCATCCGGATTTATTGATAAAGCTAAGGCCCAAGGTCAATGTGGCTGGAGGCATATCTGCCACGAAGTGTCAAAGGTTTTACCAGTGTTCGTGGTCACTATAGCAGCTCGCAGGTTAGAGGCGCTGAACTGACGCCAATTGAAACAGTCTCCAACCGATTGATCAATCTGCGATCTCAGTGCTCTGACAGGGAATGTTTGCCCGAATGGAAGAGAAGATGCTGCTCCTTTGGGATGATCGGGAGACATTTCAACATGATACTTTCCAGGTCGACGGCTGGCCACGGACACAACAGACATATGAAGGGGCAGAGAGAAGCGGCTGGCCAAGCTGGTTACCCGGTACATCTGCAAAGCCACGCTTTGGGTGTAGGACATGGGCCTAAGCGATGTGACGCAAATTTTTTACGGTTCTCGCGGCGAACCCGTGGGGTTTTTCATCTAAGGTGGAAATGAAAGAGGTGAGAGCGCAGACGAACGGTGCGGCAGAGGGTTGGTTTTGCCTACCTGAACAAGGGAGAGGCAGGTTGGTGATCGGCGGCAAATGCGATGATGGCCAGGACGAGCTCGATTGGCAATCCACAGAACGGAGAAGACGTGGTAGGGTGCGATCGTGTCGGTCCTGTCTTATTTCCGGGGTAACACTCGGGATTGGGGGTAGTTCCACCTGAGGCGGTGGAATTTCTGTTTTGCTATTCATCGCCTTTGACACGGGGCATCATATCTCCAGCCGTCACCCATCCGAGGATCCAGCTCATCCCGGCCATCACCTCGGAGAACATGGCACAACTCACGGAGCTCCGTCAGCTGACACACCTGACGTTGGACCATGGGCCCTCCGGTGGCGTCGACATCACCAAGGGCATGCTAAGACCGGTCATAGAGGGGGGATAGGCTCAGTAAGTTCATCCTGCAGGTCGCAAACGGCGGAGATACCCATCTGGATGAAATTCGTAGGTGGAATCGGATCCAAGGTCATCCGACACGGCAAGATGTTAGATGTGGTCGTCTCGGCACCGCGTTCATTTCTGTCGGTATGGGAAGAAAGTGACGAGTTCTGAAAACAGGCGCTGGACAACATTCAAGGGTCTATGGCCCTGGCGTGAATTCTGCCCCCTACACTCGGTTGCGTGTATTTTGGTACCTGTCAAGGTACAACTGTAGTGACATGTCTTCCCACCCGGAAACTTGTGCTTGTCAGCGATTTGTTCCCAAAAAAAATCTTTCCGCCCATGGTCCTGTTAGGTTAAACTAATTCTCCATGGTTTGTTCTATTCATCTTTTAGAAGTGGGTCATCATATATATAATCAGAGAACAAGGAATTAGTGATGCTGAGATTTCTACTAGACCTGTGGGCTGGCGAGATATGTGTAATTGGCCTTTGCATTTTTGAAGGTGCATACGTACAGGAAGAGGGTGGAACACAACCGATGGGATGGAGACGATTAATGGAGGCTACGAAACCAATGAGCTGAAGAGTCGGGTTGGTACGAAGGGCTTCCACAGTTGCGGTAGTAGTAAACACAGCGAAGAAAATACGACTACAACAGTTGGTATGTAAAGTAGGCTATGATGGTATGTCGATTGAAGTTTAGATGGCAAAAAAACGGTACAGCGTAGCACAGAAACCTACATTGATAACACCGGTAACAATCTATAGTAGGGGGGATGCTGAGGGTATCTTACGAGTCAATTGCGTCCGGGATAGGAAAGGACCTGGCTAAATGGATCCTTGGTCTCTCCGTCTCGCGATAAACAGTCAGGTTGAATGATTGCGTTGTTAGAACTCGGTCCATATGTATAGGTTGCATTATAATTCCAATCGCCTGCCCTACCAAGTCTATTATGGTAAGCAACAGGGAAAAATGCATACAAGCGCCATACCTTGGTTGGTTAGATCTAAAATTGTTCACGGGGTGGCGGTGTGGAGGCATCGAAACAGACATACCACCACACGGGCGGCTGCCAAGACTATACTGTTGGCAGATAGAAGGGTCGCGTTGTGTTGCAGTTGTCTCATCCATGACCCTTTCATCGAATAGGGAGGCTGGTCGAGAACGGATACTAGATGTCGATGACTTTCGAACGCCGAGTTCCGTGTACATCGAGAGTCCGTCGTAACCCTGCTGTGACTGAACCGTCGTCGACTGCGTTGGTTTGGATTGGTCCTGTTGACACGAAGCGATGGGTGGTGGGATCGGGAGAGTACCTGGAACGGGGTATCGGGTTATATGAGGGAACTCAAAGAAGTGAGGACTGCGCTCAGATGGCTCAACCCGAGTGTCGTAGCCGTACGTCGTGATGGAGGGTGGAGCGACACGATATTCGGGCGGTGGGTTTCGGTAGTCCCCAGTGGTGTAGTCCGGCAGCGCAATGTTATGAAAGGCGTGATCATCAAACCGGGAGGAATAATGACTCAGAAGATTATTATTCTTCGGAAGGCTTGGTTCAAACCCGCCGAGGCTGTGAGGTAATGAAGAACTGAGATCGTTCCTGTTTCTCCAGTGATTAGTGAGTTTCTCGAATGGAAGGGGTGATTAACGCTGACAAGTACATTTCCGCGACCCTCCAGTGAGGTTTGACTGTTTCCAATGCCTCTATGAAAACCGAAACCTCCTCCAGTAACTCAGCCATGGCCAGAGCTAAAGGGGACTTCATATCTTCAAACGCGTCGCATCTCATCTGCTTGCGTTCTTGCCATTTCAAATCCCAAAAGTTCATTAGTAGAATTGCGGCGCAGACATGTGAACCAAATATGAGGCAAGGGATGTTCGAGTAACCGCGACTGATTTGAGCCTTTAAGATGCGGGAAACGCATTTGCCGGCGTTGACACAAATTCCAATGCATGGGATGGGCATGTTGGAATGTGGGGTAATGTTTATAACAGAATGAAGCGATGGTGGCAAAAAGGGTCGGTAAATGATTATCTGGATCAGATAATAAGTGATATATAGCGTTGCTGACTGATTTGAAAACAGCTGGTCGTCGATGTGGGGTGACCAATGTACTAGCATAAAGTCAACCCTGAGACACAGTGTTTTGCAAAGGAAACACGCGTACAGTGTTTTGGGACCGAATCGACCCATTCGGTCATTGCATGATTCAGTTGTGCCAAAACATCCTGCCACCGCGGACGCGCGGCGCTGAACAATAACTTGGACCTGTCAAGGGCATACTTGCCATGGATGTCAGTCAATAATTCCTTATGGGATGGGAAAACGCACAATCGTTCTCATGGCATATGCGACAATTTTCGTCAACTTAAGGTGTGAATTAAATGCGGCTATCTTCGATGGTTTGCCAGGAGGCTGTTGGAATGCCTTATCTGGGTCATCCGTCTCCCAGTACTCGTCATCGACTTCCAGTGGAAGCTCTGCGTCAAACCTTCACGAACGGAGTCAGTCACAGAACGTAAACAGGAACCGGTCCTTACTCTTCCTCGCCAGAACAACACGGCCGTCCAAGGGCAGCGCTTGCTTCTCTATCGTGAAAGACAAGAACCCAAAACGCCCTTTTCCAGAGTTCTCCTTCAATGCTTGGTTTATCTCCGTAAATTTTCTTCCGATGGGCTCCGACATCCTGTGCTTTGCGAAGACCGATGCTAATGAAAAGCCATGTCACCGGATGAAATGCTGTGCCTCGCAGGAACATGCCAAGTAACTATTTGGTGAGAATTTAGCAAAAGAACCCCGGATAGCCTATTCTTTACACTGACCGCCATAGTCTGGACTTCGAATAGGCCGGCCGGATGAAAGAGGCTAAGGGAGCCACGATGAATATCTGTGATCGTAAATGTCTATCGGTGCGGAAGCAAGAAACCACCTACCAACCGCAGCGTTAAAGAACCTCCAACCAGCACGCTGCCACTTGTGCTCTTCAATGGGCCGTTCGGCGAGGGGAATGTCATATTTACCGTCGTCGAGTACACGGGGATCATCGCTCCAGCGACTTGCAACAGCGAATAGGGATAAACAAAGACAACCGAACCACGTGTCCTTATGCTGCAAGCCTTGTCTCCACTGTCGTTCGAACGTTGGGCGGTGAAATAATGGAGTGAAAGGGTTAACATGTTCAAAATATAGTTCGATCAAGCCGTCAGCAAGGTCTCGAGGAGGGAGATATTCGGTAAGTGATATGGACAGGTTCTCAAGCCTATCCTGAAAGCCTTCAAAGGCAAGTTCCCACTAAACGAGAAATGAGATTCAGGCAAGTCAAGGACTGAAACAGGTTCCCAGACTTACCGGGGGGGTAGACCAAAATTCGGGACGACGTGATGCAGCGGCATTAATTGGGCTAGTACTATCGCGAGTTGAGCGACTGCGTTCCTCTCCACCCGTTACACGGTTTACATGCTCGTCTCGCAACTTCCTAGTAGGTTCGATGAGCTTGAAAAAACTACTCTTGCCGTGGAAGCGGACTTGATTGTCCGCCAAGGGGTGGTGATCATGAGTAGGTTCTAGCCCTCTGATTGTCAAGCGCTTCATTCCTCGTGAAATGCTGAGCTCTCCGACTTCCTCGCTCTCTGAGGATGTACAGGCAGCCGATGATGAATCTGAGTCGCTCCGCGGTGTGCCTGCGGAACGCCGGATGCGAGAGGGATTATGCCGTGAGTGATTGGAGGTGGAGAGAACATTGGAGTGCAGGGACGTTGAAGGTGAACTGATCAGTCTGGAAGAAGGCGCGGAGGGTGATGTTGATTTTTCGTGAGGTGAAACGCGGAAAGGGGGTTCAGAGTCTGCCTTCCAAGAGTCCCGAATCACTGGTGGTCCCAAGTCTTCTGAGAAATCGGTTTCGGGACGGAGCTGTGGAAAGGTGGCCATCAGACAACGTTGTAGCAATCAAGAGAAGTGATAGCGAAAATGGAAGGAAGAGCGTGTCACTACCGGATTGCAGAATTCCCATCTAAGATCAAGTAGTTGAAACCGGTTGGACAGCATATGTCCACGCAATACGCGCAAAAAGTACTCACGCGTTTTAGGAGTGACTCCATCTTTTCCAATCTGTCCTCCAAGCTAGTGATATAGCTGTGGAGGATACGTCAGCGCACCAATGTGGAGTCTGATGTGTTTACTCACGCCTTTGGAGGACCTCTAGGTTTGGAAGCCTCGCTGAAGGAAGAAGTCAATAAGGAAAAGGAGAGGGGAGTAAATATAGTACTGACACATAAGAGCAAGTTTTGCGATTCTGTATGCAATTTGTGCAGATGTTTTCTGGCATACGTGGACCATCGCACTTTGTCTTCCTGCGACGACAAGCATCACAAGCACGCTCAATCTTGCGCTTCTTGTAGGTAGATTCCATGGAGAAAGGATCGGTGTGATGTATGGCGAGGATGGAGGTGGGAGCGGGAAGGGATGGAGGGAGGGATGCGTCCGCGATTTCTATGACGTTGGAAGGATATACGGTGGGGGTGTAGTAGGGCTGCATGATGAGGGTAAGAGGCAGGGTTGGTCATGCTCACGTGAAGATGTTAAATATGTGAGTAAAATAATCAATCTGGTTGGCAGACCTTGACAATGAGCGGAGTTTAAAAACCTGTCCGGTGCCGTCATCGTGCCGGCAAATAGCAAAGGCTAACTCCTCGCTGTGTGACCGTGCCTTACCACCTGACAAAGATAATTTCCCACGCTTCCTCATGCACTTGCTTCGACCGCGGCTGCTCTGGTCTCGAGGACTCTTCAATCGTCCTTCTCCTCCTCCTCTCCCGCGCGGACAGCAACGCGAGTTTGAAGAACTCCAGCGCACCGCCCACATGCCACCGGATTCCCGTGCAGAGGCAGAGGCAGACCTTGCGCTCCATCCCGACGCGAGACAGCCACTCAAGCCAGACTTCGAGGGCGATATCAACCCTCTGACAGGCGAGCAAGGCGGACCAAAGACGGAACCTGTGGGAAAGTGGTCACAAGGTGACTGGAGCTTCAAGGGTCGCGTTTCCGACTTTTAGAACCCTCTGAGGTACCCGGATGACCCCTGCTCACCACCAACTTGCTGATCGGCGCAAGCTTACAGGGTAGACAACAGAGTCATCTGACTTCAAAGTACGTTATCAGTACTCAACAACAACGTTACGTATACACCGCAAGAGCAAACTGGAAGCGATTTTTTTTTTTTGCCTTCAAGGGCGACTCATCGTCTAATCCCACGAGGCGCAGGCACACCACGACCACGACGAGCTGCGGAAAGAGAGATCGTTAGTATGTTCCAGGTACACCATCAATGTATAATCACCGTTTGCTGTAAAGGGGCGAGTGAGCATGTGTCCAATGTACGACATGAGTCGGATCCACGAACCTCGCATAATCGTAGCACGCCCACGCGCTGTACCAATGCCACGTCCTCGCATGGCGTTTGGACCAACCCGTTTGAACCTGTCGAATCTCAGTCACAGAACAATGAATTGGTACATTTCAACATACATCGGAGCATTCTGCAGCATGTCTGGCACGATAAAGAATCGAACCATACTTCCCCTAATATAGACCTGATCTAGCTGGGAGACACGTCCGTCGCGTCCAGTCACAGTAATATCCTTCAAGGATATGTTGAGATTGTCCTCAGCTGGAGAGCAATGAATCGATCAGCCCAGTCAATGCAACACACGTCTGAAATACACAACCTTCTGCAAGTTTCCCTCGGTAGAGTTGTCCAGTCTTGAGCTCTACGGTGACGATGTGTCCAAGAGATTCGTGTAATAGCTTGACTGGAACACCAAGGCCAACCGCCGCCATTCTTTTTGATGATGGTTAGCGTCGAGCGTAATGTTTGTCCGTGTTTAGCTCACCCCTTCAACGGATCGGCTGGCTCTGGTAGCAACTCGGCTTCTCCTTCTCCTCTTCCCTTTACCACGTAGCCATATTCACATCAAACCGATTCGCTCGAGATGACTACGATGCCATTGCGCAACAGCCGCTCGACTTCGTTGCAGTCTTTCATTGACACTTTCCAAGAGACCCCACCGAACGGTCCGCTCAGTGGTCCCTCTTCTGTGGATTGGCGGAGGAAACGCCTTCTTCACATCGGCAGTGGTGTTGTACCTGGAGTTCCTCTTCAGCTCGGCGATAATATCGAAGATTCGGACGAAGGCACCACGTTGCGCAAATCCTCCATCGATGGTCCAGGGAATTACGGCTCAATACGGCCACCCCTCGGAGTCCGTTCACACAGTGTCACTAACCGTCGTGATCTTCCACCGTTACCGAGCCTTTCCACGACACGCACAGTTGTCTCAGGTCCTCCCAGTCCGACAGCACGTTCCCCAACGTCTGTTCGGGCTACGCTCACTCGCCGTCTTTCCCAGAGGCGCATCTCTGCATACGATGCTCCCCTCGTTCGCTCCAAGTCTTCGGACCCTGTTGACGATATCAATGTTCGAATCAATGGTTTTCGCGTCTGGTACTCCTCCTTTTCGTCTATCGACTGGCTGCACGACGCCATCAAGGATTCCGTGCGCTTTTCTAGACTAAGGCGAGGAAAATCGGTTCGCTCCCATCTACGCCTCGCATTTGACAAGAGTCTCGGGTGGATAATCGTGACGATTGTTGGCTTCTTAACCGCCGTCGTTGCTTTTCTTGTCGTGCGATCAGAACAGTGGTTCTTTGATGCAAAATACGGATATTGTACTACTGGATGGTGGAAAGCTATGCGGTTTTGTTGCCTTAACGTTCACGATTTGCGTTCTTCAGATGAAGCTAGGTGTTCTGATTGGGTAGATTGGTCTGGTGCCCTACTACCGTGGATCCGGCATGGGGACATGGAGCATGACTACGTGGAATATATCAGCTATACCCTAATTGCGGTCTGCATGTTTTTCTACAAGCGTTAATATGTCACTGATCCCACTTTCACCTTGTCAGATTTTATGGGCAACAGTATCGTCCCTTCTTACTATATATTTGACCGCGTCGACCTCGTTCACCACTCGCAAAGATTCCGGAGTTCTGTCTCCACAGTTCGACAGTACTGACAACAAGCAGCCTAATTCCACAGTAAAGCGCAAAACATTGTACTACGTATGTCTGAAGATCGTTGGATGAGGTACAATAGACAATCTGAATTTGAACAAGGCCGCAGGAAGTGGTATACCGGAAATCAAAACGATTCTTTCAGGTCTCGTTCCCTTGAACTTGCTCATGCGTTGACTCTGTTTTTACGCTGTGCACAGGCTTCGTGATTCATGGATACCTTGGTGGGCGCACTCTGTTCACGAAGGCATTTGGTTTGGCATTGTCAGTTGGTTCTGGCCTGTCGCTCGGTCTGTTCTGTGTCGTTATTCTGCCTCTAGCTTCTTTACTCACTTTTTGTCAGGAAAGGAAGGGCCTTTTGTACACATTGCAAGCTGTGTTGGCAATATTGTTAGTCGATTTCATCCCAAATACGAGAATAATGAAGGTCTGTCTCCTTTCTCAGACATGAATCACGTTGGCGTAGTAACTTTGACTAGCGAAACGGCGTGAAATCCTCAGCGCTGCCTGCGCTGCCGGAGTGGCAGTCGCTTTCGGGGCGCCAATCGGTGGCACCTTGTTCAGCTTGGAGGAAGTCTCATATTACTTCCCTCCAAAGGTATACCTTCATTTCAACAAGTAGTTGCTACAGGTTGACCTATCATTACGCACAGGTAATGTGGCGAAGGTATAGTTGCCCATCTTTAGTGAATGTATCATCACCTACTCCTTTCTAGTTTTTTCTGTGCGATGATTGCAGCCATCACCTTGAGGTTCCTTGATCCGTTCGGAACTGGCAAGCTTGTACTTTTCCAGGTTACTTATGACAAGGTATATCTTTATCATCTACTTCAAGTATATCTCTAACCCATCCATAGGATTGGCATGCATATGAACTCATCTTCTTCGTGCTTCTGGGTGTCTTTGGTGTAGGTCCTCGTTCATCTGGTCGAGCTCTCACGAACTCTTGTCAAGGGAATATACGGTGCATATTTTTCTAAGCTGAACTATTGTTGGAGCCGCGATGTTCGCAGTAACACGTGGTTTAAAAAACATCCTATCCTAGAAGTTGTTCTAGTAAGTCGGAAAATGAATTCAATTTATTGGTCACTGACAATCCCAGGTTACTCTTGTTACCGCGATATTCTGTTTTCTGAACCCGTATGCTCGTATGGGAGGGACGGAACTCGTCTACATTCTCTTCTCCGAGTGCCACACAGGCGGTGCGGGCGATCGCTCAGGTTTGTGTGCTCTGAACCCAGGAGACTTGGGTCAAGTTTGGCCAGTCGTCCGGGCGATCTTAGTAGCCATGTTTATGAGGAGCGCACTGACAATCATTACATTCGGCATCAAACTTCCTGCGGGCATCTTCATCCCGACGCTTGGTGTCGGTGCCTGCGCTGGGCGCATCCTCGGCATCGCTGTTCGACATCTACAATGGCGTTATCCGGATAGTCCTGTCTTTTCTGTCTGCAATGGTGACAAGGACTGCGTCGCACCTGGCCTTTATGCTATGGTCGGTGCTGCTGCTGCGTTATCTGGTGTCACGGTCTGCGTTTTATCATGTCCAACTTTTCTTGGGAATAACTGACGACGATCGCATCCAAAAGCGTACGACAGTCTCACTTGCGGTAATCATGTTTGAGTTGACAGATACCCTCACGTATGCTGTCCCGGTCATGCTGTCTGTCCTTGTGGCAAAGACTGTTGCTGATTCCCTGGAACCCAAGGGAATTTATGATCTTGTTATAGAGTAAGTTGCCCAAAGTGATATCATGTCAATACTCGGTAACCTTGTTTTCTAGGTTGTCCCAGCTCCCGTATTTGGATGCTAAGCACGAGTACCTTTGGTCTCACTTTTCGATCAATGATGTTGTATGTCCCCCTCTCCTACGCAAGTGAACTCTTCCCACAGGTATACAGACAGATCGTGACGCGGCCGTGATTCGAATAGATGCTCGCAATACGGTTGAAAGTCTTCGAGATCAGTTGCAAGAACTTCTCAATGCTGGCTATGATGACGGTGGCTTTCCCATTCTACGTCCCAACGGAGGCAAGGGTAAATTGCGTATGGTAGGGTACATTGGCGCAAGTGAGCTTGAACATGCGCTTGGTTGGTCGTCACGCTTGTGATCTATGTCTTTTTTTGAAGATATTTTGGCAGCAATCGTTGCGGAGGACGCAGATGAAACAGTCAACTTTCAATCGAGCGGATTCGGAAGAGAGCGTGATCTCACGTCCTCATGGATCGAGAGTAGTACCGTGGCAGGTGAAGACCTGTTTGACTTTAGTGTGTACATGGATGAGGTTCGTCGTATTTCATTGCAACTCTGCAAAGACGAACTCAAGTCGTCCCTAGGCTCCGCTTACCATCCAATCTCATGCATCGTTGGAGCTGCTTCACCGATTTTTCGTCAAATTAGGCGCGCGGTATGTCATTGTTACCGACGCCGACTGGAATTGTACGTAAATTTGTTGCATGTGTAGTGCAATCTGATCTTATAATGGCCTTGCAGATGAAGGCGTCATTGATAAGAAGACATGGCTTGCATTCCTAAGCGGACTTGAGGAAAAGTCATGACAAGTTGTCAATTTACGAGTACATTACATTTGATTATATCATAAAGTTATTTGGCCATGTTTGATCATGTTATAAGTGGAAGTCATTGCTAAACAACGTCGGTCCATTTGCGGTATGCACAACTACTAAATTGTTGCACTGCTATGCCTTCCCAAACACACCAGAATGTTTCTGGCAGTCGTCCAGATCCATACCAACTTGAGCGGCTAGCCGAAGAACTTGCAGCTCGCGAGCTGTCAAGTACGTCTGTCGGCCAACTTTTGGGCACCGAACACCTGCCACTACAGCCTGACCTACCAATATACGTCCCCTTGTCCCATGACAACGAATTCCTGGCGGCTGAGACGTTTGATATTGAGGAATTTCTTCTTTCACGCTCATACACGTCGCTTCCCGAACTCCGAGCGGAACTCCGAGAATACTTATCTTCCCTGAAGGAGGAGTTGGTCCTTTTGATCAATGACGACTACGAAGATTTTATCAGCCTAAGTACGGACTTGCGAGGGGAAGGCGCGAGAATGAACAGACTTAAAGCACCGTTGAATAGCCTCAGAGAACAAATACAGGTATGTACACACGCAGAACTCTAGAATAGTATCCAACATACTTGCAGGTCTCTCGTCACAGCCTCCAAAATATTCAAGATGCCATTCAGGCCAAACTGGATGCGAGGTCAAAGCTGCGCGATGAAAAGGTCTGCATTCGTTTCTTCTATCAGGCTATCCAGTAGAATATTGATTGTTCATTGTAGGCATTGCTCCATCATCTCCTGAAGATATCCGAATCTATCACACGGCTTGAATCTCTTTTGCTGATTTCGAAATCTAATCCCGTGGAGATCCCTCCTTCTCATCTTTCTGGGTCGACCGAGATTACATCTGGAAGGTATGTGCATCATTCTGAACATGAATTCCTCTCACTGCTCTCCTAGATCACGGGGGAGCCGGGGCAAGCACCTATCCAGAGTGGCAACCGAGTATACTCAGCTTCTTTACCTCGTCTCCAAGGCACGTGCAGAAAACTGTGCGTACGTCGAAGAGATCCAGTGGGTTCGTCAATCTTTTGGTTTGTCAGAGATTTGGCCAAACAATCGCCCTGACAGAACATCAACCGCATCAGAGATACATTGACATCAGATCTGGACCACCTGTTTCTGAGCATATTGGCAGCTTCGACGGGGACTGGTGAAGGAAAGACGTCGGAGCTCGAGAAGGCCAAGCTAGTCGCTGACTTGACCGAGTGTCTACGTGTTTACGATACCTTGTGCCTTTGGAGGACCGCAGAAGATATAGTCAAGAGGACTGTCGTCCTACCATACATCAAAAAGGTTGGTGACTGCCCTTTGGGAGATGAAAATATTAAATTTGCAAGTTCTAGTCAATACATCCAGATGCATTGGCCGCTCCGCACTCGCCCATCATGCCGCACACTCCATTGCCGATTCGTGCACCTCCCACCTCTCAGCCACCTCGAACGCCATACACTCCACATAACGTCTTTACTTCTAAACAAAACCCATCCGATTTTAAGGATGCAACTTCCCCGATACCATATTTGGACGAATCCAACAACCCGCTGGCAAAGTTATTCAATCAAATACTGCGATTTGTCGATCGAGATTTACGCCGCATTATGCAGATAGCAGAGCAGGTCTCGGTCAAGAGCAATCCAGCACGAACGGACCCAACTTCCGCAGCTGCGCTACTGAGTAGTAGGGAACTAACGACGCATGCTCGTGAAGGTCTTGATATCATGGCGAATGTCATCTGGCCCGAAATTGGACAAGCGATCATGGATGAGTTGGGGTTAGTGGTCTTTGCTGCAGGGAAGCCTGACGAATTTCTCAAGGTAATTTATCACTTCACTGGGCCAACTTTACTCATACGGTCGCTTTAGCGTCATGCGGCAACGCAAGGATTTATTCATGCCCTTGAATTTATGGCACCATCCACGAAATCAGTTCAGGCCATGAGGTCCCATCCAGTTTTTGTTTCCTTTAGCAAACGATGGCAACTGCCAATCTACTTCCAACTTCGCTGGAAGGATATCGTCGGTAAATTAGAAGATAGCTTGAACGCTGCAGTCATCAGCCCTAATTCTATCGATCCTGGTAAGCACTGTGTTGTGGATCCCATTGTTCAATCTTGATCTGTCGCGTCAGGAAATTCTGTGTTTCTGATTCCCCAATCAGAAAGTGTATGGACTGCTATGAATCTATGCTGGAGCCCAGAAATCTTTATCCCAGATTTGGTACATCGATTTTGGAGACTGACCCTGCAGGTATAAACCCTCAGCCTTGGTCATCTGGTGTCCACTGAAACCCTCTTTAGCTTCTCAGCAGATACAAAATTTGGCTTGAAACCGTACTTCCCCAAACTGAGGTTTTGGTACAAGTCACGTCCCCGATGGATAAGGTTGCCGTCTTTCTCCCAGTTGGCATTCCACTTACAGACCCAACGGACTTGTATCACAGGGTCGTTCATCTACTCCACAATCATCGTCTGACGCCGTGCCGGAGAATAACGCTGTAGATGACCTATTGAAGCAATATGCTATTATCCTTGTTGACATCAAAGCAATGACGTTGCAAGTCTCAGTACTTTGGAGGGAAGAGATTAGCCCTGCCCTCCCCGACCTTTCCGCGTCTCAAGATATGTATATTGATCCAGAAGGTACGCATCTCCCGAGATCACTGCTTTCGAGGCCGACTAAACCGAGACGTGCAAAGATGCACTCAAAGAGCAACTAAACTCTCTAAATTCCATCGCTGAACAAGTAACGAAGCAGGTCATCCAGCTACTCTCTCGACGCGCATGCGATTCCCTTTTACCCGTGCGCTCGATACCCTCTCAATTTCGGGCCATGTCGAGCAAACGCATGCCCACCGAACCCAGTTACTTTGTACCTTTAATTCTCCGACCCGTCAAAGCATTCTTTGGTATCGGAAGTTCAAGCATCGCGGGTGACCGTTTACGGCAAAGTTTGCTCAAGAGATCGGCAACGGATGTGTTTGACAGCGTTTGCCAGAGGTAGTTGTTCCGTGTCGATTTGTGCGAGTCGCGGTTTTTCATTCTTGGCAGGTATATGCAGTACTTGACCGCGATGAGGAAGACGGAAGAGTCGTTGAAGCGTCTCAAGAAAGGAAAGAAATCTACCCTTGGTATCTTTGGTGGCGCGAGCACCAGCAAGGATGACGACCGCGATGAAGAACGCATTCGGACTCAGATGATTATAGACGTCGAAGCATTTGGTCAGGATGGTAAGTCCTTGGGTGTGGACATAACATCGGTCGAGGGTTACCTGCAACTCTCTCAAATGGTTCAAAGCGAACTCGTCGATGGTGAGCGTCGATCCTCCCAGTTAACTATTGAAGACTCTTAGACTAAATGACAATCAAACAGAATCATAAGAGTTCCACATAAGGGACAGTGCATTAGAAGATAAGATCTTTAGAGTCGTTAATGCTGGCAGGAAGCGTGGTATATAGCTGTGCGAGTGACAATCACGCCAATGTCTGTCCGATTGGTACCCCCCGGCCCATCATATTGCAGCAGCGTCTGATGGCAGTGTGAACAGAGGCGCTGAACAGACCACCCCTTCATCTTTTCCCTCGTGTACTCTTCCACAGTATCAAACACATCCCGATCGAGCAGCTTCCGAGATATGGATAACATATCACCATCGCTGCGATAAGACTCCAGCATCCCCGTTAAGATCGTCCGAAATTCCGTGTAAGGCGTGCCTGGAGTAGAATCTGCATACAGTCTAGGGTCGACCAGGCGTTTAAACAGATGCGGAAACGAGACAGCTCGAGTAGAGCTGATGGTCACCAAGGACGCAAACGTATTTTGCACGAGATCCCGCAGGCTTGAAAGGGCCATAGTCTTCAATCGGTGATCACTAGCACCATCGACCAAACGGAGATTAGACACGACTTGCACGGAATGAAGCTGACTACTGAGCAGCTGAAACCAGATGTCTTCAAGCGGGACTGCAGTCGTTGCTGACGTGCTCGAATGCTCTAAACATATACTTGTGCCTCTTTGTCCAATCTCTCTCAGAGCGTTGACCGACTCGTCGACGTTCGCATCGCCAGACTTCAAGTCGACGATAGCTCGGGCAATGTTTTGTGTTAGCTGCCTTTCGAATGCTTCGGCCTTTTTCAGCGCGTCCCGTGGCTGACCCTGCTGATCGAGTGCCCATAGCACTGCCCCATAAGCGTGGTTCTCCTCGCAGATTCGTTCTATCGCCGCCCAATCGACGATACTCCGCATGCGATCTAGGGTTTCGATAACACCCGACGGCATATACCGGCACTGCAACTTGATGAAGAGTAGACGAAGAGGTTCGCTAATACATGGATGATCGGGAGGGTAGAGGGAAGAGGTATCTTCCCTATCCGACTCTTGGGAGCTGAATAGATGAAGGAGATAGTCGTAGCGCCGACGATCATCCGCAGGATCCATGGAATTAAGAGCAGTTTCGTGCAGACTTGGTGCAAACTTGTCAACGAGAGCGACAGTGGACTGTAGGTCGAGTGTGAGGAGGTGACCAAGGGCCGCCGAAAACGCACACCGGATATCCTCGGGTAGGACGCTGTGATTGTCTGACCCTGAGAGGTCGAGAACTTCTTCAACATAGGGAAGTAGCGATGCAGTTTGCAAACTTGGATCTAGCAAGTAACTGGACAAAAGCTGCGTCCATTGGCGTTCGTGTCGACGTCGGTTTTGTAGTATGCGGTAAAAGCCTGCATTTTCAAAAATATTCTCTATCTCAGAGCTATCGCGAGGTGTATATGCCGATAAGAGATATTCAGTAGCGAGCTGGCGATCTTCCCGGGTTTCCGGATCGAGAGAAGCGGCGAGTGAGACGAGGAGGTCATGAAGGACGCGAGGATCGATATCTTCGACATGGATGTATTGCGGATACTTCGGTATGTTTCGTGCAATAAAAATGTTGATGAAGACGGTAGCGGAAAGCGGTAGGTCTTGACACGAAGCGATATCCAACAAGATCTTGATGATGGATAGCCTACTAATGTCGGGGGAGTCTGTAAGAAACGAGTCCTCGAAAGCGATGTCCAAAGAGTGAAGAAATAACTCCGCGTCGAAACGAAGAAGTAGTCGCGTATAAGGGTACGTGGGCTCTCCGCTGTTTCCTGTGAGGATCAGGTCACCACCTTCAGAGGGCCAGACAGCGGATGTTCCGTTGAATATGAAGTTGTACACAGCATTCTTCGCATGCTCAGCTTCGTCAGAAGGTAGAGGTTCACCACTGGGATACGTCTGACCACTGAGAACATTGATTAAGTGAGGGAAGATCTTGTACGCATGGCGGAGTGACGATGCTGTGTGTTGCGCGTTTGTTCCGTTTGAAACTGATGAATCTCCAGGAAGACAGAGAAGCTGGCGAATAAGAGAAATTAGCTCCACTATTGGTGCGACGTAGTCTTGTAGGGCACGTGTGTACACATAGATCAGGGCGTCCCAAAGTTGGTGAGTTTGACACAGATGAATAGCTTGGTTGATATCCAGACACGCGGGGTCTATATGCCAGATCACTCGTTCGGCTAGGGCTGGCTGGCCAGAATCATCATGCAGTGCCACCAGTCGTTGGGTTATGCGGGGAGGCACGAAATCGATGGTGCCTTCGAGCACAAATGTCTCAAGCTGCTCCAAGTAGATTCGAGTGATTCCAGCATCTTCGAAATGCTGGAACAGATCTTCGAATAGGAAATCGTAGTCGTCGAGGGTAATGCAGGAGCGCGCGCAACTAGTGACCAAACCTTCAAAGAGGGACGTGCGATCGACACCTCTGCCATCCGAGCTAGAATGGGTGCCATCCGTCATCCTATCTTCGGAGAATGCGTAACTGGCAGATGCTACCATTAAATCATGCAGCTTCTGTCCAAGGACTACTTTCTGCTCTTGCGCAGTATCCGGCAGCCCATTCCGGTTGCCTGGCGCTTCACCGGTATAATACGACCGTGTGAGCTCAATCGCACTCAGAAAATCGCCTTGTTCCACCAGGGACAAGATTTTATCAGCCCAAGTGAGCATTGTTCCCACTTGCAATTCCTCGCGACACTGCCCGAGGTTAGCATGACACTCAGCAATAATTGCAGTGACTAACCAAAAGGAATATCTTCCCCTTGTAAGCCCGAATACTATGAGCAACATCGCGGAGAGATTCAAGATATGGGATCGACCCATCGGTGGTGGAACCAAGAGATGGTGATACCAAACTCGAAGCATTGAAAGCTACATGCTCGATAAGCTTGGAGGTACGAACGTCGTATACGTTAAGAGTGGTTGCTGTAAACGCGAGTAGCTGCTGCAGTGATTGTCAGTAGAGGTTCATTCATTTCTCTCGAGAACTGGATTACGAACGTTCGCATTCAACCACTGTAGGGCAAGGACTGCATCGTCCGCTGTCCAAGTCCCTGCGTCTTCAAAGACAAGCGTTCCCATATCCACTTCACGAGTCTTGCCTGTGCGCGGGTTAAGCACTGATTGTTTTACAATCGTCTCCGAGATACGTAGAAGGTGAACAGTTCTTCCCCACGAGTAAGCTAGGGTTGGATGTGTCATATTGCTGCCAACTTCTTCAGATCCTTGCGAGATGTTGGTGCTTGGGAACCACGCTAACGCCCCTCTCCTTCGTCCCAAAGAAGTCGATTCCGTGTCATCGACGCGTGCTCGCTTCAGCCACGTCTTCGGTGATGGCTTCAAACCAACCATTACAAGCTTGTTAATAGTGAGCAGCGCAACGATTTGGTATTTGTCGGTTGGATGTGCGATGGTTCCCAGGGGTAGTGTAGCCATCGCTACTAGAGTATTGCGAGGTTTGCGCCTACGAAAAAACCGAACACTCGGGGCAGCACTTTCGTGACTGGGTGGATAATTCCCTAGAATGCGGATAGTATCTGATGCCTCTACGAACAGAACCTTGCCCAGGCTGTGGTAGAAAGCCAATCCATTCTCATCAGCTGAGACAATGGCTGTATGACGACCTGCGACGAAGCTAATGTTGACGATGCGGGAACCTGTAAGATGACCTTCCTGTCTTCCTGACACGACTGCTTGAACAGATGGTGGAGCAACAACACGCGCCGGTACTTGCGGGTTCTTCAAGTCAAAAATTTGAATATATCCGGAGATATGACCCGAGGCGAGGTAGGTGTGATCGTAAGATAACGCAATGGCAGACGTAGATCCTACTGTGCTGGCTTTCACAGTGTGAGCACATGATTGACACACAGAACAAGTAGATAGCAACCTGAAGTATCGTCCCCGCAAATACCTAACAGTGTTTGCTTGAAATCGAAAACGAATACGCGACCAGCATCTGTCCCTACACAGATGAGGCCGTTTGCGGCTAGAACCGTCGGGGAACCCAAATTAGATGCACCCAAGACAATTGCAGCTTTTGATGGCCGGTTTCCATACAACCGGTTGCCCGCATTCTGAAGCACCGTCCATCTAAACACTTCTCTTTCAAGCTTGAGATAGTTCCTCCGGGCCTCTTTACCAGGACCAGGAGTAGAACTTCGGGAAATGTCAGAGACACGGGAAGGGGGCGAAGCAAAACTGATTGCAGCCGAACTATCGGCAGGCAAGTTATGATTTGCTTCAATCCGCGGGCTCATGGAGGCGAATGAACGAAGACGAGATACACTTGGGGATAAAAAGAGCTCAGGAAGGAAGCCGTGCGAGCGGAGTGGAGTAAGCAAAAGTTCTGGAGGAGGCGCAGCCATGGCGAGACGGGCGGGAGGGGAATGGGGAGGACTGGCAGAATCGAGAGAGATCCGAACATGCTCCTATATACCCTTTAGCCACATCCCATCAACACGAGGTAGCAAATGATACTAGTACTGACCGATGGTCCATTAGGATTGGCATCACCAAGGTTTTCACTAGGATCGTCTTTAAGAAGGGAGCGCTCTATTTCCTCCTCCTCGAATACGGAGGAGTCGTCTGGCCCGAGGACGTCCCGTAATTGTTCCCGGTAGTTCGTTCCGGTGACCTGGTGAGCGTCCATGCCATCGTAGACGAACTCTTCCTCTTCGTCTCCGGTTTCTCCACCATGGTCCTCTTCGTCGCCGCTAAACAGTTCCTCCATGCGGGTAGAATAGTCGCCGCCATGGTCTTCGACATCCACATGGCTGTCATGGCTGGATAGGCTGGGGGACGAATGACGTGTAAGACTTGCCATGGGATCGTCGAACTCGTTCATTTCTATGTCAGAGCTCGCGGAAGGGTTGCGCGGTGAATGAGCGGGTTTGTTTGTCTTAGAGGCTGTTGCCAAACAATGCCACGTGTACTACGATGAGAGCTGAGATATCATGCAGAAATCGACACCATCCCTACAAGCCTACGACGTTACAAATCGTGTTATGATCCTGGCCGCCGTTCCCGCTCTCTAATTTTGACTCCAGGCCCGAATCGTTCTTGAAAAATAATCAACTCCTCCATCAACTCCTCCATCATTCTCATTGTCAACTGCTGAGCGGTCGGGTCTAGCGAAACGGGTTTCATCGACACTAATCCACCAGCATGTGGATTACCGGTGTTGTCAAAAGAACTGTCAACCGCCATGGGTGATCCTCGTTTCTCACGGTGGGCCCCTCCCGTGTCACGATCGTCAGGGACGGATGAAGCGGAGAGAATGTCGCCTGTCCGTGAGGTGCTGCCCTTCAAGGCTCTTTCCAGAGCCTCCCTCCGACGACCGCGGTCGAGCGCGCCTGCCTGCTCTCTGCCCACCCACTCCACCAGCGCGCGAACACGCTTGTTCATGTCTCCGACGCTCATACGTTTGCTCGGCCATTTGACCTTGACCCCTCTCTCCATCGTTCTCTCTAGAGACTCTCTCCCGCCAGGACCAACGGCGAGACTGCGGACTTCGAGCGGGCGAGGTATGCCCGTTGGGAGCATGTGTTCGAGGTGGGCCAGATAATCTGGCAAGTTCCATGACGTAAAAAGAGGCTGTTGTGAGATTGCATAGGCATGGGAATTGCGATATGCACGAGAATTTTCGGCAGCGCTGACCGCTGCCGCTGCCCCGGAATGATTTCGCTTGCTCAAGGTGTCCTGAGTGGCGCTTCCCGGTGTGTGAGAGGACAAAGGTGGGCGTTTTGGCGGAGGTCCAGTTTTACCGCGAGTTGTCTGGGACGATCGCTTGCTCGGCCCGGTTCCTGGTAAACGTCACGTGGGTCAAGTTTATCATTGCATTGTCCCAGACACATACCTTCGTCGCCCTCGGCGGAAACGACACCATCGTGGTACGTAGCGACCGCCTTGCGTGGACCTCCCCGTCGATTGCGTGAATTTCCAGGTTTCCCCCCTGCAGAACGTTTGGTAGGAGGTGGCACCTCTTCGGGCGCAACGCTAGCGGGTGCATCAGGACCATCTGAGGCACTCGACGCCGATCTGGTTCGCTTTTTGGGGAGGCTGCAGAGTAGTGTGAGGTATAGTTTGATGTAGGACTGGTGACTGAACGCACCCATCGTCTTCCCCGCGTTTTCGCTTCTTTCGACTATTAGAGTCGTCATCAGGTACTTCGCTTGGGCCACTTGTGCATCCATTCACGCCAGGCTTTGGAGGGTCTGCAGCTGCCGCTTCTGCGGCGGTTGCTTTGATAACTTCGTTAAAGTCTTCAGCAAAGGCAGCGTCACGACTGTTCATCGTGTTACGTCTCTTGGGCGGTTTCAAGTGATAAGTTGGAGAATGGGAGCGAGAGAGGCGAGAAGCCGTGTTGCGCGAATGGGTTGACGATTCACGGCCTTTCTTGGCTAGCCGCCTAGAGAGAAGTGGGGTCAAGGCGGTGGCGATAAGAGTTCAGGAAAGAGACGGACTTGAGAAGATCTTGGTGGCGCTCTGGTTTGCACTGTTCACAGTAGTAGTCGGCTGCAGCAGCGAGTTGGGCCTCCGACTCGAAACCCATGCAAAGACCGTGCTGCCAAACGTTGCATGTTTCACATTGCACCATGAATTCGCCACCTTCGGCATCGTCTTCTATTGAAAGGGAGGTGGATGAGGATGGTGGACTGGGGAGAGGGAAGCGGGGACGCACCATTCATACCACATATGCAACGCGTGACACCCTGCTCCTCCGTGTCATCGTCCTGAGGGTCGGTTGTCGCAGTAGAGGCGGAGGATTGTTTAGAGGGAACGGCCTCGACTAGTTGATCCATCGAAGGGGGTTTCTCTTTCTCCTTGCCCTTGCGTTTTGACCTGCCATTGGAGTTGGTATGGTTGGAGGTGATGCCGTTGGACTGGATATTCTTGCTGGGGATGGTGTCGTCGATATCCTCTTGCTTTGGACGTTTTGTGCGACCGTTTGAGTTGTTGTTTGGTGGGGCGGAGCGGGCAGATGAGTCTTTAGTTCTTGGTAGGGACTCTGGGGCGGGTGAGTCTGGAGATTTGGAAGTGCTAGCGGAGGCGGAGTGAGCAGAACGTCTTCCTGAGCGACGAGTTTCGCGTGGAGAGAGGGGCGGTCCCATTGTCGCTGCTTGGGCCATGGTCAAGAGCAAAGTCAAGTATACCCGTCCGCTCTACATTTATTTAGGGCTGGCAACTTCCACTTTACATTCCTCCTTCCCCTTCTCCTCCTCCTCGTCCCCTCCTCGCCCCACTCCTCGCCCGCGCCCAGATCTCTGTTACGTCCCCGCAAGCTGTCCCAACCGCGACTCAACTCGCTCTCGTCGCGATCTGGCGCGGGCCCCGACACCAATAACGGTCTCTCATACGCAATCGGTCTCCCTCTGACAGACACGGCTCTTCCAGTACACGCTGGACACGCTGGCAGGGACGCTCTCCCCGCTGACGATCCTCGTCGGAGCCGGCGACGTTGCTCGCATGCAGTTATCTTACTGCACGTGACTTTCTGCATCACGTTCACGGCCGTCGCCGTCGCCGTCGTGGCGGGGGTGATGCCCATAACGTCGGATGTCTTCTCCGCCGCCGATTGCGGGGTCTCTCCAAATCCGGTAAGCTCCCGGCTTCGCGATCAAGTCATAAACTGATATTCGGTTTACCTTTGGGTCATGGCTGTCGAGTACTCCTCCCATGCTCCCGAGCCTCTTCCCTACCCCTCCCTCCTACCCCACCATCTTCTCGCCTCCAACGAGCCAGATTATCTTCGTCTTATCCTTTCCTCCAAAGTCTACGAAATACTCAAAGAGACACCCCTTGTCTTCGCCCCCAATCTCAGCGCAAAACTAGGAAACCAGATATGGCTCAAACGCGAGGACCTACAGGAAGTCTTTAGTTTCAAGATTCGCGGTGCCTACAACTTCATGGCGCACATTCGCGAAGAAGATAGATGGAAGGGTGTCATCACTTGCAGTGCTGGTCAGTGCGCGTATTGTGCATCCCTCGCTGTCCTCGCAGTGCGTGCTCACCGGTATACATCTCTCTTACAGGTAACCATGCTCAAGGCGTCGCCCTCTCCGGAACAAGACTTGGTATACCATGTACCATCGTCATGCCAAAGGGTACCCCCTCCATCAAAGTCACCAATGTACAACGCTTGGGTGCAAAGGTCGTCCTTCATGGAGACGACTTTGACGCGGCCAAGGCAGAGTGTGCTCGTCTGGCAGCTGCACATGGCCTTACCTTTGTCCCACCTTATGATGATCCCCTGGTCATCGCCGGCCAGGGTACCACCGCCATGGAAATCCTAAAACAACTGCCCGATTCGGACAACTTGGACGGCATTTTTGCTGCCATCGGTGGTGGTGGTTTGGTCTCCGGCATCGCTGAATACGTCAAACGCATCGGAAACCCTAAAACCAATATATACGGCGCAGAAACCGTTGATGGTGATGCCATGTACCAAAGTTTGAAAGAGGGACGCCGCGTGACGCTGGCCGAAGTGGGCCCATTCAGCGATGGCACAGCTGTCCGTGTGGTTGGTGCAGAGCCGTTTCGCATCTGTCAGCGACTCTTGGACGAAATTGTCCTGGTCAATAATGATGAGCTTTGTGCCGCAATCAAAGACATCTTCGAGGGTTAGATCTCAAAATCAGCTTGTATCACCCCCCCGTTTCGATGACCACTCTGTCTTTTCAGAAACCAGATCAATCACTGAGCCAGCAGGGGCTCTCGCTCTCGCTGGATTGAAACATCACATCATTGACAACAACCTGATTGGTGCTCAAAAGAAGTTCGTTGCGGTTGTCAGCGGTGCAAACATGAACTTTGATCGTTTGCGATTTGTCGCCGAGCGTGCAGAACTCGGCGAAGGTCGGGAAGCTTTGTTGAGTGTCGAAGTTCCTGAGAGACCTGGCAGGTGCGTCCTTATTGTGAACTTGTCAACACTCCTTCATGGTCTTGGACACAGTTTCTTCGCGCTCCACTCGATCATATTTCCTCGATCCGTCACAGAATTTATCTATCGGTACAACTCACCGGATATTGCACACATCTTCCTTTCGTTCAAGCTTGAATCCTCATCGCGGACTACCGAAGTGTCTGCCGTACTAGATGCTATCCAACGACAAGGATTCAAAGGATTTGATATCAGTGACAATGAGATGGCGAAGAGTCATACCAGGTATATGGTGGGGGGATGTACTGTTGTGTCCGACGAGCGTTTATTTAGATTTGGTGAGTCCCATGATGATCACTATGTTCGAGTGTTTATGCGCCCCTAGAATTCCCCGAGCGGCCCGGAGCGCTGCGCAAGTTCTTGGAGGGTATTCAACAAGGATGGAATATCTCGTTGTTCCACTACCGCAACCATGGCGCAGGTCAGTCATTCACATTGGCACTGACATCGCCACTTAGCTTGCATTCTAGACCTTGGGAAGGTGTTGACGGGGATTCAAGTACCTCCTCAAGACTACGATCAATTCCAGCAGTTCTTGGACAAGCTGGGATATCATTATGTGGAGGAAACGAATAATGAAGTATACAAGCGATACCTTAGAGGTTGAATGGGGAGATGTCGTTTAGTTATAGACAAGCACACTTGTATTGACCAAGTGGGAATATAGAGCAACTTGGAATTTGACGACCATGATGATCCCCATCGTTCGCATCACCGCACGCCATTTCCGTTGTCATTCCCGCACGCTCTTTGTCTCCTCCCTGTGTGCATCATCCGACCCGTGGCCACTTCCTCACACTCCCCAACATCTCTCCAGTACCACCACACCCACCGACATACCCCCTCCTGTGCCTCTTCCCCGCCCAAATGAATCACTCGAGACAGCGCGTGCACGCCTTCTCTACCAGTCACGCAAACGCGGAACGCTCGAGAGCGACCTTTTATTAAGCACCTTTGCGCGAGACCACTTGCCCACCATGACCCGCGTTGAATTATCCGAGTACGACAAGGTACATTCTCTCTCCCAGCCATCTTCGTGCTGCTAATGAACGTCTCCTGCTTCCTGACTTGCAGTTGCTCGATGAGCCCGACTGGGACATATACTACTGGTCGACAGGGAATCGCACACCGCCAGAAAGATGGTCCAATTCTTCCATCCTGGAAAAACTCAAGGTGCATGCAAAGAACGAGGGGAAAGTCGTCCGAAGGATGCCTCCTCTTGAATAACACCAGTCTGACTACTTAGAAGTAACAAAGGATCCGAGCATATGCCAATCAGATGTCCGGCATGCGGGCGTCACTGCAGCACGTACGACGTGGCATATGGTACAGGTCTAGAATGTAAAGCACAGGTTCTAGAAGTGCATTGTCAGAAGACAAGCGCTACCTTGGCGCTATATAAGTAGTTTGCAGACATGGCTGATGTGAACACACCGCAGATTTCAATGCTTGGTGTTTTGTACCTTGTCATAGAAGTTGTCAAAGACGACATAGGCGGTAAATGCGACTGCGGCTATCCCAAAGCCGGGAAACAAGCTGGAGAACATGGCACGATTGGAGAAGACGGGGTGTTTGCGCCAGGCCTCTCTCTTGGCCCACGGATCACGGAAAAGAGGCGGGTTGGTCATGCTGTAGAGCGCACGGACTGAGCACGACGACCAACGATCCCTTTAAAACGCTGCACTGACCTTGTAGCCCACCAAAAAACGACGTGGATGTGGTGGCAGTGCTGTCCCGTCCACACCCGCACGTTGGAAAGTCACATGATTTATTAAGGGCAGGTCTATCGGGACTTGGCCATTTCAACGGTCACAGCTCAGCAGCAAGGCCCTTTCCTTGACTTGTCTCTCCCCGCGTTTCTCCGCCTCTGTTGCTTGTCTTGACCCAGATACATTCTTTGCGATCTATTTTATCCGCTTCTTCGCTCTGTCATGTTCTCAGACGAAGACACACCGCTCACTGCCTTCGCTAGCGCCAGTGGGAAGAACCACGTCGCAATCAACGGCAACGGTCACTCAAATGGCATTGCAGACGACTCTCCGATGAGCGAAGATGACACCCCATTAGTATGTAACCGTCCATTGCTGTATTTTATACAACCCCCCTATAATTTTCTCCAGTCCCAGGCCAATGGTATTCAGACGCCCGGCAAATCACGACCGCGAAAACGTGCTGCACGCCAATGCTCCGACAGTGAGGATGACGATGATATCCCACTTGCTTCTTCGCCAGCCAAGAAAACCCACTCTGCTGGCGTACGTCGCGAATCGCACGCTACCAACACCGTTGCTTCCAATGGTAAGGCAGAGAGCGACAGCGATGCTGCCTTGGCTACCGTCAAGCGTAAGCGCGCCTCGAATGGCAAAGTCAAGGCGCCGCCAAAGAAGAAAGTCAAGAAGGAGGACCGTTCCAACGCTATGGAGTCCTCAGCTTCAGACGACGAGCCCTTAACCAAGAAACGTCCATCGGGCAAGGTAAAGGTCAAGCCCGAAAGCGACGTGGAGATGAAGGATGTAAAGCCGAAACGGAAGAGGGCCTCGAACAAAAAGGCCAAGGAAGAAGAAGCCTCTTTGGAAACCCCTCAGGCGAAGAAGAAGGGGAAGAAGAAGGAGGAAGAGGAAGCCGAGGAAATCTATCGGTGGTGGGAGGAGCAAGCCAACGGAGACGGTGAAGAGAAATGGCAGACTCTCGAGCACAATGGTGTTATATTTCCACCTCCTTATGAACCGCTTCCATCGCACGTCAAGATGAAGTATAAAGGTCCTCCTTCGATCGTATCTTGCGTTTTTCCGACCAACGCTGACGATTCAACTCAGGCAAGGAGGTCGACCTCCCGCCAGAGTCCGAAGAGGTTGCCGGCTTTTATGGGGCCATGTTGGAGACAGATCATGCTCAGGACAAGACGTTCAACAAGAATTTCTTCGAGGATTGGCTTAAGGTTCTGAATGAGTATCCCCCCGTAAGCTCTGTTTGATTCCTTGCACCAACTCGAGTAGTAACTCTTCGATAGCGGAACAAAATTAAAATAACCGAGTTTGACCAGTGCGATTTCCGCCCCATGTTTGAACATTTCGAAGCAGAGAAGGCGAAGAAGAAATCGCTGAGTACTGCTGAGAAGAAGGAGCTCAAGAAAGAGAAGGATGCAATGGAGGAGAAATATATGACGTGTCTCCTTGATGGCCGTAAGGAGAAGGTTGGAAACTTCCGTGTAGAACCTCCAGGACTGTTCCGAGGTCGTGGTGATCACCCTAAGAAAGGCGCATTAAAAGTAAGATGCACCGTTCACCTTTGACTCATCAAGGGGGATGCCACTGACGTGCGAAATAGTTCCGCGTTCGCCCCGAAGATATCACCGTTAACATTGGCGAGGGAGTTTCCATTCCTGTCCCCAACATGCCCGGGAACTGGAAAGGAGTGGTACACGACAAAACCGTAACCTGGCTTGCCAACTGGGTGGAAAATGTCAACGGCAACTACAAGTACGTGTTTTTGGCCGCGGGTAGCTCGCTGAAGGGCCAGAGTGACATGTCAAAGTTTGAGAAAGCTCGTGAACTCAAGGTATGGAAATAACGTCATCCCTAAAGTGAGGTACTTATTCCTTGCCAGAGCCACGTCGCCAGAATCCGCACAGATTATCAAGCCGACTTGAAGAGTAAGGTTATGGCTGACAGACAGCGGGCGACCGCCATGTATTTCATCGATCGACTGGCTCTTCGTGCGGGTAACGAGAAAGGGGAAGATGAAGCGGATACGGTCGGTTGTTGCTCGCTGCGCTGCGAGCATGTCACGCTGGAGGCTCCCAATTTCATTATCTTTGACTTCCTCGGTAAAGATTCGATCCGGTACTACAACCGCGTTGCCGTTGAACCACAGGTGTTCAAAAACATCCGCTTGTTCAAGGAAAATAAGGGAGAAAGTGACAACTTGTTTGATCGCGTCAACGTAAATTCGCAGTTGAGCTCGCTGGCCCAAAATTGACTCTGACGACGTTCTTAGACGACTCCCCTGAACAAGCACCTTGCATCGTACATGAAGGGCTTGACTGCCAAGGTGTTTCGTACCTATAATGCATCCATAACCTTCCAGGAGCAGTTGGACGAGGGCACGCCGCAGAATGCCACGGTTCAAGAGAAGTTGAACGCGTACAACCACGCTAATCGCATGGTCGCTATACTTTGTAACCATCAAAGGAGCGCACCAAAAACTCATGACCAATCCATGGGCAAGATGCGCGACCGAGTACGTATTTTGCGATGGAGATTTCAATGTGATATACTTAACTGCCATCCAGCTCCGTTCCTTCAAGTATGATCGAATGAAGCTGCGCCACGTCCTCTTCAACCTCGACCCCAAACACCGAAAAAATAAACTTTATGCTGATGATGAATCAGACATAGACGACGAGTGGATTGAGGAACACGAGGAATCATTGATGAAGAAAGATATCGAGAAAGCGGAGAAGAAATTCGCCAAAGACAACGAGAAACTCGTCGAGGAGGGTAGCAAACCTATAGACGATTCTACCTTAAAAGACCGAATTGCCGTCATCGAAGCTGATTACAAGAGGCTCGCCAAGGAACGCGGGACAGGCAAGGCAGTTCTGAAGAGAGAGCGCCCTGTTGAGAAGATCGAAGAGGCTATCCAGAAACTAGACGAGAGGATTAAGACTTTCAAGCTACAAATGGATGACCGTGAGGCCGGGAAAGAGGTTGCATTGGGCACAAGGTTAGTTGTACCTCATACCTCTGCGCGTCTCCTGATCATTCACCCAAACCTATTACAGTAAGATTAATTACCTAGATCCTCGGCAAGTGCTGTCACGGTGTCCGTTGGGTCGATGACTAACGTCCTTGCAGGATTACCGCCGCTTGGTGCAAAAAGCATGATGTTCCCATCGAGAAGATATTCTCCAAGACATTACTTAACAAATGTAAGCGGCAGCTTTCCAATGTCAGCACACGATGGCTAATATCGGTGTCATTCAAGTCCCATGGGCAATGGAAGCAGAGCAGGACTGGAAGTTCTGAGCCGACTGCCGATTCTATACCATTATTTGTGCATCCCCTTGACTGCGAGCTGAAGGGACTCGAGGTTGCACTGTTAATACCAGCATATAATCCCTAGCTACATAGAATGCTTTCGTATACAAATGATACGTGTTTGGTCGAGTTTTCGTGATTAAAAGGTGCACCGCTTATACTTGGATCCTCGGTCCAAACCGCTTTCACGCTTTCGCCACGACCAACACACACCTTTCCTCGCATCATGAGCAAACCACTTGCGACGACGTCCTCTGGTCAATTTGTAACCAAGTCCGCCTTTGCAGCCCTTGCTGTCGAGGACCTGGAGTCTGAAGACGAGATCGTTCAAGAGGAACACGTCCAGCCGTCGTCAGACAGGTACGGTTTTCCATCATTCCTAATTGCCTATGTACCCATCGCGTGCAAGTAGCACGGAACCGCCCAAGTTGTCAAAATCTCAACTCAAGAAGCTGCAAAAACAGGCACGCACGGAGAAGCGGAAACAAGCAAAAGCCGCAGCCAAGGCTACAGCGGCGGAGTGCTCACCAAGGGCCACGCCTTCGTTAGAGCAGTCCATCGCACGTTCCGTGGCAGCCACTGACGATGAGGCCCTCTCATCGGAAGCCGAGCATACGCTACCTAGATCCAGCATTGAGACCGACCAAGAGGATGCTCCCCCCGCCACAGAGCACTCACGACCTCGTCCTGAATTCAACAGCAATGTGTCAACGACTAACAAGTCTGATAGTACGTGAATGTTGTCCTGCAGAGTTGCTGTTCCGTTGATAGCTTACCCGGAGCCCCAGGTCCTGTATTGGCTGATGTGCATTCAAAACCTATCATGGAACCATCAAAAATTCCTATTCCGCAGCGTCAAACGGATGTCGAGCTTGCTGTCAAGACTCAACAAGATATCCAGGAAGCTGAACGTACGAAGAAGCGCCAGAATCTGGTTACAAGGACACTATGGACATTCATCATGATCGGAGGGTTTATGGGTAGGATGATCACCGTTCGTTGACACGCTCGGGTTTTCATGTCAATCCAGGTCTTCTACTCATGGGACACGCGTATCTGATCATCCTCGTCATGTTATGCCAAACATTGGTTTACCGAGAGGTCACAGCCCTCTTTTCGTTGAAGGACGTGTCTCCTGAAACCGCGGACTTTGCAGTCAATGGAGGCAAGGATCAATGGAGTAAAACGCTTAACTGGTACTTTTTCGCCGTGACCAACTACTTTTTATACGGTGAAAGCATTATATATTACTTCAAGGTGAGTTTTTACTGTAATTCGTTATGATTTGGTGTTGACACCGGTCTGAAGCACGTAGTGTTTACCGACGGACAGCTATTGCCATTCGCTACGAATCATCGTATGATTAGCTTCACCCTCTACACCATTGGGTTTGTGGGCTTCGTATTGTCGCTTAAGCGGGGTTACCTCAAACAGCAGTTCGGCCTCTTTTGCTGGGTGCACATGAGTCTGCTCTTAATCGTGGTGTCAAGGTAGGGGCGTTATTTCCGAACAAGAACCCGGCCTGAAGCACTCTGTAGCCACTTCATCATCAACAATATCCTCGAGGGACTAATCTGGTTTTTTGTCCCTGCGTCATTGGTTATATGCAATGATGTGTTTGCTTACATCTGGGGCATAACGCTTGGTCGTACTCCGTTGATCAAGCTCTCCCCGAAGAAAACCGTCGAGGGGTTCGTCGGTGCATTCTGGAGCACTCTGATCTTCAGCGTGGTTTGGGGATCCTATTTCATGCGGTTCAACTATATGATCTGTCCCGTTCATGACCTCGGTGTCAGTGTGTGGAGCAATGTTCAATGTGTCCCTAATCCCGTCTTTATCGCTAAAGAATGGGAAATCTGGGCCCCGTTGAGAATCTTTTTGTCACAGCTCGTGCGTACCGCGTTTAATGTGGAATTTTCTGCTCTGGGCTCAACGTGTCGTTTACAGCTTGGTCGTCCCGTGACGGTCATTCCCTACGTTCCATACCAACTTCATCTACTCGTCTTTGCTATCTTTGCTTCGTTGGTCGCACCATTTGGAGGTTTCTTTGCTTCTGGTTTCAAACGCGCGTTCGACGTCAAAGATTTTGGTCACAGCATTCCTGGACACGGAGGCATGACGGACCGTATGGATTGCCAGTATGTCGATTTCACAACTCTGCGCCGCAAAACTTACACATTGACTAGGTTCCTTATGGGAGTATTCACGTACGTTTACTACAGCAGCTTGATCCGGGAACACCACGTCACTGTAGGGTCCATACTACAAATGATTGTCAGCGGGCTGACCGTCGAGGAGCAACTGGAGTTGATGAGGGACCTGAAGAAGTATATGCAGGGAAGGGGAATTATGACCGCATGACCAAAACACTCTTTAATCGGTTAACAAGGAACTTGAATTCATTACTATTATTACCCTTTCAGTAATTGTTGGCTCTTGGATGTTGAAATTTGAGTTCCTCGCTCTTCTCGCAAAGCGTCAAACTGTTGCAAATGTTTCCCTTGAGATGTTTCATTGGAAGGAAGCATATTCGTGGTCAATACATGCATGCTCATAAGGGAAAGTAGTGTGAAAACGGGTGAGATTAGTAAGTTATGACCGAGGCTTTTCCTGATGAGCGTGACCACGGGTGAATGGTGAACTGGCGAGGCAATCGAGATAACCCACCTTCTTCTCCTTCCAAAGTGCGAGGAGACCAACGCCGGACACCTTCACAACCTTGAAACGCACACCAGGAATATCACCTTTGGCTTTACCACTACGACCAAAACCAGAGATGAGGACTTCATCGTTCTCGTCAACAAAATTCAGACAACCGTCATTCTAGCACCAGAAGTGATCAGGGACATGGATGCGATGTACAACAGAACACTTACAGGCACGAAGGCCGTAACTTTTTTTCCGTTTTTGATTAGTTGTACACGGACACACTTGCGGATGGCGGAGTTGGGCTGCTTGGCCTCGACACCAACTTTCTCGAGCACGATGCCCTTTGCATGTGATGATCCTCCAGTGGGGGAGGTTTTGAAGACGTTACCAAGGGCACGTTTCTTATATGACTTGTCCGCCTATGCAAATGGAATGTGAGATCTGATATGCCGGGCGGCGGGTATTGATGGAGAGATATGTACCCAGCGGTTTAGGCGACGGTCATTGCGGAGCTTGCGAGCAGCTTGAAGTCCACGGGGTTTGTTGGCTAGAGGAGAGGTCAGTCGTTAGAGGTGTATGCTGTTAGCTGGTCGACGTACAGCCCATTCTTGAGGTGAGGTCGACGAGCAGGACCTTTGTCCCGACACCGCTGGGGCTACTCGGCTATTTCCGAGTACTGTACAGTTTATCAGCCACATTACTCACGTGACACATTTCATTCCCGTGAACTCCGCAGCTAATATTCATTCATTCCCCACAGGACTATGTTCTCATGGAATCGGGGCGCGTCGTGTGAATCCCCGGGTAATCTTATCTATTGTCAACCATTTAAAAGTCGATTATGCTGCGGTCAGGCTCAAATCTCCCCAGGTCGCTTATAGTCACCAGCTGTGCTTGACATGTCCATTCAGTACTACAACCACGGTCGGTTCCGTGTCGCAGGAGGTGTCATTCCCGATGCTGTAACTGCCTATTGCACGTACGGAGATCCCAAGAATCCCTGCGTAGTGTTCCCCACTTGCTATGGTGGAAAGCTCGACAGTGCGTACATTTGTTATACATGTGTGAGCGGTGCAGGACGCTCGAATGAGACAATGGTCTTCTAGGCCAAGAGTACCTTGTTGGAGAAGGAAAGGTAACGCGATAAGAGTTTCTGCTTCCCCTTCTATGCTTATCTGTGCTGCAGGTTTTGGACCCGCAAAAGTATTATGTCGTTACTTTCGCACTCTTTTCGAACGGTGAAGTGCGCCGGGTTTTTCTGCCTCCTTTTCTTCGCTGATGCTGGATCGCGAACCAGTCTTCTTCGCCCTCCAATACCGTGAGTTCCAAAGGACCCGATATTATGTGCCTGTGCTTAGCGATCTATCCAGCCAGCTCCGTACAATGGACCATACTTTCCAGCCGTGTCCTACGAAGACAACATGTAAGCCAAGCATCCGCTAGGCCATGGAACAATATTGACCATGCACAGTCGTGCCCAGTACACCGTATTGACGCAGAAGCTTGGGATTCAAAAGGTTTTCTGCGTCATCGGGTTCTCAATGGGTGGACAACAGGTTCGCTCCTATGACAGCCGACTTGGAACACTCACTCATATCCTTGATAGGCATACTATTGGCCCGTTTTATACCCCGATTTTATGGAAAGGTTAGTCCTTATATCAACCATATCAATCATTACCTTGACCTTGCTTGGAAAGATTTGTTGTCATCTGTGGATCTGCACGGACGAGCCCTCACAATAAAGCGTGCGTTGCGACTGTCTGCCATGCCGTCATATTATGAACACATTCTCAGTTTCCTTGAGGGCCCCAAGGCAGCGTTGACAGCTTCTAAGGACTTCGACAATGGGCACTACAATACCACACCCCAACATGGGATTCGTGCCTTTGGTCGTGCGTATAGCGCATGGGCCTACAGTCAAGCGGTCAGCATCTATTTCAATTTCTGTTGTTTTCCGCGTGTCCTAATCATCCCAAAGTGGTTCCACAAGAAGCTCTACTTGTACGACGGCAAGTGAGTAGCTTTTATTTGAAATAATTACCCTACATCTACTCACCCGTTTGATAGATACTCTGATTTGCACGCTTTCTTGCGCGAGGACTGGGAAGCAGGATTCTTGAATGGCTGGGATGCGAACGATCTCCTCACTTTGCTACGTACATGGCAAGACGGTGACGTTTCGATGATACGTGACAACGGAGACCTCGAAAAGAGTCTCAGTGCAATCAAGGCCAAGGGATTGATCATGCCGTGCAAGACAGACCTCTATTTCACTGTGAGTATCTACTCAGAAAAAGTGTTCCTTATCCACTGAGATCGTATTCTTTTGATAGCCGGAAGATAATCAGAACGAAATGCAGTTCCTGAAGAATGCCAAACTCGTTGTAATTCCCTCTATCTGGGGCCATATGGGTGATGTTTTCCCTCTCCTGTTTTTTCTTCTTTGATTGATGAAAACGCTACCATTGCAGCTGGTGCCAGTGCCAACGCTGAGGATGACAAGTTCCTCCAATCGGAAGTCAAGAAGTTCCTGGAGGAGCTTTAGGAACTATGTCTGCATATAGATATACATAGCGACTGACCTTCATCTGTGAGATCAACGATAAGATTTTCCCTCCATGCCATCGGCGTCCTGATTCCACGACAAAACATAGTTTCTCTGGGTATTATTAGGACCGAGCAATACGGGACCCGAAATTCGCTTATCTCAGGTGTTATGGGCATTACTAAGGATATAAAACGAGATTTGAAATGTGTGAATGGTCACAAGCTCCATTCCTCCTTTGAAGACACCGTGTCGGACTGCATAACGAAGCTTCCATGGCAGAACGCAACCTTCAATACTATCATCATGGCAGATTCAAGGTTGAGGGTGGTGTCTTGCCAGATGCAATTACTGCCTACGAGGCATTTGGAGACCCTTCGAATCCATGTGTGGTGTATCCAACCTGCTATGGCGCAAAGCTTTCTCTAGGAGGTGCGTTCGCTGGTTTGGAATCAGGTAGGCTAAACATCTCTTCAACCCACGCGTAGCTCAGGACGCTCTGGTTGGGGAGGGTAAAGTAAGGGGAGGTGGTACTACACAAGCTTTTGTTAATCCTGTGACAGGTCCTCGATCCAAGAAAGTACTACGTGGTGACTTTTGCATTATTCTGCAACGGAGAGGTATGTTATAATCTATCTCTTCAGACAAGTATTTTCAATGTTGATTCTTGTTCGAAAGTCGTCTTCCCCATCAAACACGGTGAACAACTCCGCTTTTTCATTAATGCCTGTACAAAACTTATGCAAAAAGTAACAGCCTCCGCCATATAATGGCCCATATTTTCCAACGATCTCATACGAAGATAACATGTATGGGAAATGACATCTAGTCCGTACTGTTTATCACTCATTAGGGAGCCAACAGCCGTGCTCAATATGCAGTATTAACGAAAGCCCTTGGCGTGAGGAAGGTTTACTGTGTCCTTGGTTTTTCGATGGGCGGTCAGCAGGTAGGGGCCATCGAAAATGACACTGGACTCTTCTAATCAAATCTGTGGCAGGCCTACTATTGGGCAACGGTGTACCCAGACTTTGTGGACAAGATTGCAGTGGTTGTTTCCGCTGCTAGAACTAGTATGCACAACATATGGTCAGTTATCTTACTTTCGTATTTGGAAAGTTGCTAATATAAATTGGTCTAGCATCTTGGAAGGCCCAAAGGCCGCTCTCATAGCTTCAAAAGACTTTAAGGATGGTCACTACACCTCACCCCCGTACCAAGGTGTCAGAGCATTTGGACGTGTTGTTCTGGCATGGGTCTATGGTCAAACTGTGAGAAAACACGCGAAGTCGTCCGCAACGAACCTGACTAAGAATTCTCAAGTGGTTTAGAGAACACAGCTATCTGATGGGCGGACAGTGTGTATTATATTTTTAACTGAAAGATACTGTGCTGATGGCCTCGGTTAGGTATCCTGATCTCCAATCTTTCATCCGCGGGGAAGGGGAGTCAAACTGGGTCCAAAACTGGGACGCGAACGATATGCTACACCTTCTCAATACGTGGCAAAACGGTGATATCTCGCAAGTTCGAGATAACGGTGACTATGAGAAGGCTCTCAGGACCATCAAAGCAGAAGTCCTCCTCCTGCCTTCCAAAACAGACCTCTTTTTTGCTGTCAGCCTTTGCTTTATCTTAGTCTCACCCGCTGACTGAGCTTTTTTTAGCCCGAAGACAGCGAGATTGAGCTATCATTTCTTCAGAGAGGGACTTTGGTGCCAATTGATACAACCTGGGGACACAGTTCTCAGAACCATTCGGACGTTGATTTCATATCTACGCAGATTAACAAGTTCCTGGCTTGACTCAAGAATAGAATTTCATCTCAAGACTCGGTGATTCTCATCGTTCCTATCATATATGATAGAAATTCGGAATGCTGCACCAATTATCTCATCTAAATATGACATCAACCTGTTTTCGGTCGTTTCCTCTTGCGAATCGGCAGATATAAGATGCATCGAAGTTATCAGGACAGGTGAACAACCCCCACTGAGTTACTGCCTCTTCTGGTCACCTGCATAGCATGCAATCCCTCAGCGCAGAGATCAAGTACTACCATCACGGCAGGTTCAGTGTTGCCGGTGGCATACTTCCAGATGCAGTCACAGCATATCAGACGTATGGAGACCCTCAGAATCCCTGTATAGTATTCCCAACATGCTATGGCGCCAAATTGTCGCTCGGAAGTAAGCCAAAAGAATACTGTAACCCCAGGGAACGTTGTTAACAAATCTCCAGGTCAGGACTACCTTGTTGGTGAAGGGAAGGTGATCTAGCCCTTTCTGCAAGCGCCGGTTACTAGTAGCGTGGTGTTCATAAGTGTACATCACTCTAGGTTCTTGACACCAAGAAATACTACGTTGTAACTTTTGCCCTGTTCTGTAATGGAGAGGTGTGTAGAATGGTACTATTTCCCGCTTATTCTTCTGATGGGTCTCCAGTCTTCGTCTCCATCTAATACTGTACGTGGGACACATTGTTCCAAAACGAGACTCCGCATGAGGATTCTGATGCATTTCCTCCGCAGCCGGCGCCATACAACGGACCGTATTTCCCATTTGTTTCCTACGAAGACAACATGTGAGCCCTTCTTTGTCCTTATTATTGATTTTGCTCATTTCCCCTCTCGTAGCCGTGCCCAGCATGCAGTTCTCACCAAACATTTAGGAGTGTCGAAGATATTTTGTGTTGTAGGTTTCTCCATGGGCGGTCAACAAGCATACCACTGGCCTGTGGTGTTTCCCGATCTCGTGGAGAGATTTGTAGCAATTTGCACCTCCGCACGAACGAGCCCTCATAATCAATGGTCTCTTCTCGTACTTTTTGACCAGTCAACTCGCTACTGATTGTTGCAAAGTTTCCTCGAAGGTCCAAAAGCTGCAATGGTAGCATCCAAAGATTTCGCTGATGGACACTACACATCCACACCACACCATGGCATTCGTGCATTTGGGAGGGTCTATTGTGCATGGGCGTATGGACAAACGGTTAGTACACACGAAATCAACGACAATCGTTCTTACAGTTCGGTAGTGGTTCAGGGAGCATCAATACCTTATGGGTGGAGAGTAAGTGCTATCAAGTCTCTTGACCGTTGGGTATGCCGAACGCGCGCTAGGTATCCTGACCTGAATTCGTTCATCCGAGAGAGGTGGGAAGGAAGATATATCCAATACTGGGACGCCAACGACATGATCGCCCTGCTCACAACTTGGCAGAGAGGAGACATCTCTATCGTTCGCGATGGCGGCGACTACGAGAAAGCTCTCAAGAGTATTAAAGCTAAGGGGTTAATCATGCCTTCGAAGACAGACCTTTACTTCCCGGTTCGTTGTGACACGCCCAAGTGTATTCATGTTAATGATCTGAACCATTTCAGCCGGAAGATAGTCAAGTAGAAGTTTCCTATCTTAAAGATGCTACATTGCACATCATACCCAGTGTTTGGGGCCACGTTGCGGGAGGAGGAGCTAATCCCAACGATGTCGAGTTCATTTCAGACAAGATTCATGCATTTTTAAATCAGTGAGGGGAAGAAAGACACGCTGTATTTAGTGCCAGTGAACACAGTGCTAAAGTAGTCCGTCAAAGTTAGTGCATAAGACTTTCATCCCCTGAGACAACACTTGATAACTGCATGACGCGAGAGAGATCTTGCTCGTCACGTGTCCACTTCCACGTTACATCGGGTTTCGGGTTTCAGTCGTGCTACACGTTAGACTCTCCGTGCCAGCTCTTTCCGAGATGAAGGAACGCCACCATTTCCTGCTGGGAAGTATCCTATTCCTCCCCGTGGTGAGCGTCAGTGCATTCTATCTGCCTGGCGCCGCACCCCACAATTTCGAGCAAGGGGAACGAGTGGACCTCTTTGTCAATGCCCTTACGCCAATGCTGTCGGGGAAGGGTGACTCGAAGCTAGTACGTTATCTTGACAGTCTAGATGATGCCACATTGACTCACCATGCTCGACTAGAAATCTTTGATCAATTGTGGGTATATCTTGAGTACAGCCTATAATACTTTGTCTCTGCTGACGTGCACGATAATAAGACGACTACTACAATCCTGGGTTCCATTTTTGCCAACCCGAGGGCGGTCCGAAGAGTCAGCCAGAGTCCTTGGGTTCCATTCTTTTCGGGGATCGAATATTCAACTCACCTTATGATGTGCGTATCGTGTTTTAGGATGATACCCTTAGCCTGAATACGCCTGTACAAGATCAAAATGTTGGAGGACAATGGAACCTGCCACACCCTCTGTACACAACAGGTACCACTACAGGACGCAAAATTCATAAATGATCGCATACGGGAAGATTATGCCCTCAACTGGCTCGTCGATGGTTTGCCTGCAGCAGAGATGAAAAAAGACTTGAAGACAGGCGACATCTTCTATGACATGGGATTTAACCTCGGGGATGATGACAATGAACCTCCATACTTGAATAATCATTACGACATTGTGTTGAGGTTCGCGTTGGGTCTTCGCTCACAACATCATCCTTATGTGAAAGTATACAGGTACCATGAACGAGAACCGGGCGTATATCGGGTGGTTGGTGTTTTAGTGTGGCCATCAAGGTATGCATTTGTCAGGCGACCTGCTGTATTCTTTATCTAAACTCGTTCACCTCAAGCCGCGGTAATTCACAGGATGACACGGACAGACTTGATTGCGATGTCAAAGTCCAGCCTCTCTTGCTATCAGAGACGGAAACAACAGCTGTCCGTTACACCTATCGAATCACTTGGGAAGTAAGCACCGTATCACTATTCCGATTCATGAATTTTAACAGTCCCTTTAGGAATCAGATACCCCATGGGTACGTAAACAACCCCTTTCAAGCTTGACGTTAGTTCAACATCTTTAAGGCTACCCGCTGGGACAACTACCTGCACATTTTCGACCCAAGAATACACTGGTTCAGCATTATTAACTCGATCGTGATTGTTCTTTTCCTCTGTGTCATGGTAGCCATCATTCTTCTGCGCACGGTCTCGAGAGATGTGAGCCCTAATCTGATGAAAGGAGAATAAGTTGACGTATCCTAACTGTAGATTTCCCGTTACAATGCCATCGATCTCAGCGTAAGCTTTGTGTCATCTAACGTTTGCAATCATCTAAATATTCATTTTATTGCAGGAAGATGTTCAAGAGGATTGGGGATGGAAGCTTGTGCATGGAGAGGTATTCCGCACGCCACGTTTGCCAATGCTTCTAGCCGTCATGGTTGGTAATGGTGCACAACTCTGTGCAATGTGTTTGGTTACACTTGGTGCTTCTTTCGACTCGTCAGCGTTTCGGGATGTTTACATTCTTCTCTTTGGACAGTTTTTGCGTTGCTAGGCTTCCTTTCCCCATCTAATCGTGGTTCGCTCGCAACTCTGATGATGGTGTGTTGGTCCCTCTTTGGTGGGCAAGTCTTTTGTTGTTGTTTTGCCATCCGTCTATTCTAAATCAACGATACTTCTTCAATCAGGATTGGCGGCTACTATTCCAGTCGTGTGTATGCCTCCCTCGGCGGTGTGGACCGCAGAAAGAATGCCTTTGTGACTGCTACAGTTCTACCTACGTATGCCTGTGCGTTCTCTTCCCCGCCTTAAACTAACTCTGCACACAGGATAGTATTCATTGTCATCTTCCTGCTCAATTTTTTCCTTATAATCGCTGGATCCTCTGGAGCTGTCCCATTTAGTGCGTGATTTTTCACACTTGATCTTGTGATCGTCACTGACGCCCGATGCAGCAACGATACTCCTCATCGTCGTGCTGTGGTTCGGAATCTCTGCCCCCCTTTCTGCTATCGGTTCCTATATCGGTTCACGACAAGGAGTGCGTACCCAATCTCTTCGCATTTGTTGGGTTGGCTGACAAGATGGATGTAGGGTGTGTCACATCCTGTGAGAGTGAACCAAATCCCTAGGCAGATACCCCCTGTGCCTCGCTACCTCCACCCCTGGGTATGTCGCATGAAATCTAATTTCTAACCACGTGTAAACACGTCAGAATAGGCATCCACCTTGCTCGCTGGTATTCTGCCATTCGGTGGGGTTGCCTACATCCGGTATCATATTTGTGATTGAATACTGATCTTTCGACCCTTTCCCAGGTGCTGGATTTGTCGAGTTATACTTTATCATGTCAAGTCTCTTCGCTTCGCGTGCATACTATGCTTTTGGTTTCTTGGCGCTCACAGTAGGGATAGTCGCACTGACGACCGGAACAGTCTCGATTCTCTTTACGTACTTCATTTTATGCGCAGAAGAATATCGGTATGTTGCTACCAGTTCCTGGGAACAAGCACTGTTATTAAATGGACCTACAGTTGGCACTGGCGCGCGTTCATGGCTGGAGGAGGGAGTGCATTCTGGATCCTCCTTTACGGTCTGTTTTACTGGGCCTCGCGTCTCTCGCTCGATTCGTTTACGAGCGTTGCGCTGTATTTCGGATACTTATTTCTCATTTGTCTATTCGACTTCCTTGTCACCGGTGCGTCCCCCGTAATTCATGGTCACCTCTGCAGCTCATTGTCCTCAGGAACAATTGGGTTCCTCGCATCTTACTGGGTTGTGCGCAGACTGTATGGCGCGATCCGTGTCGATTAGCTTGTTAGACTGAGTCATAGTACCCTGTATCTATTGAATCGGACAATAACGTCTCATCTAAAGTGCTGTAGATCCTTGCTTCACGGGCATTCATGTGCATGTTATTTGGACTCCTTCGTCATGCTTAGTTACCGAATGGAAACTTGAACGATTGCCATATGTCGTCTGATCTAACACCATCCAGCGTTCAACAGCTTGCTCGATCGACATACCAAAAGATCTTCGTATATCGACGAGTAGCTGGACAGTGCGCAGTTGGTGCTCGTGACTTTACTCGCAAACCCACGCGTGACTCCTCGTTCATTGACTAAGTTACCCTTGTGACCCAAATCCATCGGGTACTTTGAAAATGGAGAAGCAGAGAGAACAGACATCGGACAATATTTATTGTGATGATTAACCCGCGAAGACTCCGAATCGGGCGGATCAAGCTATTTCTGATCGTACACAACGCAGATCAAAGAACAAAACGGGACACGATAGAGTCCGGAATGCACTGTTGTCCAAACTACATCGAGTACAAACGAGGTGAAGGAAATGAGCTCGAAGATAGCTAAATACTAATAGTAACTTGAAATGTCCAATGTGTTCAATGTATATGCGGAAGCACCATATTTCGTTTTGCGTGATAAAGAGTCCAATGGAGAAAAGGTGAGTGCCCAGGTGTATAAGGTATCTGCAGAGTCCGTGAGGGAGCGAAGGATCTTAGATTGTCTTCATGTGATCATGATGGCGGTGCAACGATCGTGAATTGTGGGCTCCAATCACCAGAGTCGCCCATGACTGAAACGAATGGACAAAGTTACTTTTTGCCATGTAGCGAACGCTGTTTAGAGAATTGGCTTACGGATAAGAATGTAGTCGGTGTCGGGCTGAGTGTTCGAGGGAATGGTCACATTAACGCCCCCGGCTGTCAAGGGGAAGCCTTGCACAAGAACACTGTCTTCTGTTGCATTAACGCCATGGCGCAGATAGATCAAGCCGGTGGGATTTGTAACCTCAGAGGGCTCGTTAGAGGTATTCCAGGTGACATTGTAAGTGCCACCGGCGACCCAGACGGTGGTGTTAGTCGGATAGGTGATTGGGGGTGCCCAGACGTCTAGTTGGACTGGCGAGACGGTGGGGAGGGTAAGAACAAGAGAAAAGAGAGAGCATACGGAAGCTAGAAGGAAGAACATCATGATAGTCATGCCAAGAACTTAGAAGGGGAGGATGAGGAATGAAAATGGGAGAGGACAAAACTTTTATAGCGTAGAGCGCTAGCGGGAGCACTGCCAGGACTCCACTGAGAAAGCTCGGTCATCGTTGCCCAAAGTCCACCCCATCGGGATGTGCTACTAGTACTGCTAGCGCAAAACATTGCTAACGGTGTCCCGCGAACGGAAAAGATCCCTCGGCGGCGATGACTGGCCGGATGATAACGAAAACATCGCATCGATAGTATGATATAGCCGCTTGGGATGATAGCGCCTTTTTGACGGGGGACGAGAACGAGAACTCGATGGAGGCCAGGAGAGGAACGCCGAAAATAAAACACGGTTATTGGTGATCCCTGCCGGTAAGCTTGGAGTCAAAGGTTCTGAAGGCTAAACCAGATCGATAGCGAGCCGCCTGGAATGAAGTTGACAAAGCGTTGCTGACAGCGGAAAAATAAAACGTAATTGTTGGATACTAAAGAACTAGGGTTTCGCATTGCTTCGCCCCTATGGCGGTGAACATGCCTGTTCAATTCGATCGGGGCATTGTGCTGCGGGCGTAGCACTCGTGTTGTAACGATAAGGCAGTGTGTGATACAGTTATGTACTAACCCAGCAGTGCCGGTCAGAATGAATTATTATTCTGCGAGTTGCGGCCGCAATGCGCTGCCTAGTAAAGATGCGTTTCTGGCGATCGTAAACTAGACATGCGTGTGCTATACGATATATACATAGTAAATTCAGGCAGAAAGGTTCAGCTTGAAGCAGCGTGGCCGGCCTAGCATTGGATGAGTAAGCTACTGCCGAGATGCACCGATCAACCTTGAAAGAATCATGGTGATTGCGGTGCCATAACAAAGAAGGGCCCACAGATCTCTGCTGCATTGACAGTACGTTGTCTCACAGTGGACCTAATATGATCAACTCGACAAGGTCATCAGTTTCACGCACCGGAGGGAGAGGACATGCGGATGGAGGCTGTGCCATGGGCCCATGGACATCTCTCATGTTTGAGGGGCAAAAAACACACATGTTATTTGACTCTGGCACAAAAAATTCACATAGATGAAATGGATGAAATGTATCAATGTCTGTGATGCAGACTAAGCACAGGGAATTTAACCTGACCCGAGTACTCACCAGATATATCACCACCCGCCCACTATTAATACACCCGGATTCTTTGGATCTACCTCGACGTGGAGCCCACGCCTGGAAGACTAAATCGACAATCGTTGAGAATATGGGAATACTTACTTGCGCATGTCCTTTTGCACCGCGGGTTTGAGTCGAGAGATGCCTCCATCGGAGTGATTGCCTTGGCCTGCCAAAGGTCACAAGACCAAACCTGAACTGGAAGCGTGGAATCGGAAAGAGGGAATGTACATACCGACAATCAGACGAATCTCGGAAAAACCTCTTTTACAAGCTTTTGCGATGGCTTTCTCGGAATAAGCAATAGCTTCCTTTACGTAGAGACCATGAAGGTCAACTTCACAGGCATCTCTGTCCTGAAAACAGCCATGCAGCAAGGGTACGACATCCGTACCCCGTGGCACCTTACTTGATTGTTTTCTGAGAGGGCTTTTCAGCCCGTTTGTCCAGAGAATTATGGATATGGGATTACCTCTGAATATGATAGCACTTGCTTTAGCATTGAGCCTTTCCATCTTGCGTGCATGGCGTTTACCTTCCTCTGAAAATGTCTTGGCACGGGCATGGTCACGGCGTTGATAGGCCTCTCTGCTCTGTTCTATACATTTTTCCTGCAATATACCTTCTTCTTTGGCCCTGGCTCGGAGGGACGCAGAAGTCTCTACCGGAGGGTAATTTAAATCGTTCTGGGGTTCGAAAGGGTCGATATTGACCCGGTGTTGCCACTCATCACGTCGGTGAACCGGTGCTGGTGCTGGTGCTGGTGGGTGGTATTCATACGACGGTTGGGGGCGATATGGTGGAGGCACCGGAGGAGGAGGGTCATTTTGATTGCCTGCGAAGAATGTCTTGTATAATGCATAAGCAGCGGCAACACCTACAACCAGGGAAGTATAAAATGGCATGGTCGAGCAAAAGGGCCTCGTGGACTGCCAGGTAGACCCGATTTGACGCCAGAGAAACGTGTCATTCAAAACTAAGAGTACAATGACCGCAGGAAGAAAAGTCCAAATGCGTGAAGAAACAAAGTTCGACGAAGAATGGCGAAAAGTCCCAAGTCCATGAAAGCGGAGTATGTTACAGTACTAGGGTAAGAGTTCGTATGCATGATAGATCATGAAGTCATCATTTATCTTCATAGCGGTCATGATGATGGTGCGACGATCGTGAAGGATGGGCTCCAGTTTCCAGAATCACCAAAGACTGAATTGAATTCATAGTAAGGTGATGATCAGACATCTGTTAGAGAATCGACTTACGAACGACACGCCAGTCGGTGTCGGGCTGGGTGTCTAGGGGAATGGTCACGTTGACCACTCCAGCAGTCAAGGGGAAACCTTGTGCAATGGATGAATTTTGAGTTGCATCCCCATAACGCAGATAGATCAAGCCGTTGGGATTTGTGACCTCAGAGGGCTCGTTAGAGGTATTCCAGGTGACATTGTAAGTGCCACCGGCGACCCAGACGGTGGTGTTGGTTGGATAAGTGATCGGGGGCACCCAGACATCCCGCTGAACTGGTGAGAGGACGGGGAGGGCGACGACGAGCGAGAAGAGGAAGGCGAAGAGGATGAAGAAGATCATGATGGTCGTAATGAGGAGAGGGGGAATGAGGAAAGACAACGGGATAATACGCGAGCTTTATATGTAGTAGACCGGACAAACGCAGCCGAGTGACAGATCGGGTCCTGTCCACACTCCACCCGACTTGAACCGGACTACGCTACGGCCGATACCATCGCCGGTGCATCGCCAATGCGAGTCAAACGGAAAAGATCCCAAGACAATGACAATGAAGATACCTTTTCCATAGCCCCGGACGACATCGACATAGCCTCGGCGTTGACAGGTACTCGTCCCATTGACGACGACGACGACGAACTCGATGATTTCATTCACGACGCCATCGTCAAGAGGAACGTCAAGGGTGGCACAGACTTGCTCAAGAAAATAAAGAACAAAGCGCACGCAAAGGCCGATGTGGGCGGGGGCAGTTTCCAGAGCATGGGTCCGTACGACACCTCACATTCGAGCCTCCTCTCACACTCTTCTTAGGTCTCCATCCATTTCTACTTCGTGCCCTCACCCTCCAGGGATACCGTACTCCAACCCCGATCCAACGCGCAACCATCCCATCCCTTCTCGCCACTCCCCCACGCGATCTTGTGGGTATGGCTCGTACGGGCTCAGGAAAGACCCTCGCATACATGATCCCACTGGTACAACGTCTCGGTGGTCGTCATGTCCATGCTTTTGGTGCACGCGCAATTATCCTCGTCCCAGCCAGGGAACTCGCCCTCCAAGTCATCAAAGTCGGTAAAAGCCTCGTAAAAGGTTGGAAAACCGAGGCAGCGCCCCACGCCGGTGACGGTTACGACGACGACGACGACGAAAATTCCAAAGTAGGTTCCAGCGAGAGTCTCCGTTGGGGTCTGATCGTCGGTGGTGAAGGCATGCACGAACAGTTTGAAATGATCAGCGGAAACCCGGATGTGTCAGTGAATCGTTTCTCTATTCCATATTCTGCCATCTAACATCCACCCGGAAAAAAAGCATCATTGCAACTCCCGGTCGTCTTCTCCACCTTATTGTTGAGATGTCCCTTTCGCTTGCATCAGTCCAATTCGTTGTCTTCGATGAAGCTGACCGTCTCTTCGAGCTCGGCTTTTCCACCGCCATGTCCGAGATTCTCGCCCGCCTTCCTTCGTCACGTCAAACCCTCTTATTCTCTGCCACCCTCCCAAAATCTCTCGTCGAGTTCGCGAAAGCTGGCTTGCGGGATCCAAAGCTCGTCCGACTTGATGCAGAATCCAAAATAAGCACCGACCTCCGGATGGCCTTCTTTTCCGTGAAGCAATCCGAAAAAGATGCCTGCTTGCTCTCACTCCTAAGGGACGTCATTAAAGTTCCCTTGGCCAGTAATGATCGATTCCAAGGCAGTGGCCTCAGCAAGGACTCGAAGGGGAAAGGCAAAGCGAAGGTGAAATATCCCACTCACACCGCACCCCACCAGACTCTTGTATTCGCAGCCACGAAGCATCACGTCGAGTACCTCTCGGCACTTCTTACTGCCGCAGGTTACGCTGTCTCTGCTCTTTATGGATCCCTTGTACAATCTACGCGGACTTTTCAGATGTCTCAATTTTTAGCAGGGAAAACACAAATTCTAGTCGTCACAGATGTTGCCGCCCGTGGACTTGATATTCCGATCCTCGAGCATGTCATCAACTATGACTTTCCTGTCGGTGCGAGAATTTTTGTTCATCGCGTAGGGAGGACAGCCCGTGCAGGGAGGAAAGGGTGGGCGTGGAGTTTTGTTACACACAGTGAAGCTGCGTATCTATGTGATCTACAACTTTTCCTCGCGCGACCGTTGCTTGGCATCCCCGCTCACCCACCATCCGTCCGAGTCTCAGAGGAGCCGTACACACAATCACTCATACTCGGTCCCTTTCCGCAGGATGCTGTCGATGCTGAGGTGGAATACGTTCGCACACTACATGCAGCGCACCACAGTCTACCCAGCCTCCGTGGCGTCATGGATCGTGGTCAATCCATGTATGAACGAAGCCGAGGCAAGGCAAGCGTTGCGAGCTACAAACGGGCTAAAGAGATGGCAAAATCGGAAGGATGGGCTGGGGATGCCCAGGGGGTACACCCTGTATTATCGCTCACGCGGCAAGTAAAGACAGAAGAGGGTGACGCTATCACGTCAGTCGACGTCGACGGGGAAAGAGAGAAAGGCGATAGAAGACTGGCGATGATTCGGACACTGAATGCGTTCAAGCCTGCAGAGACCGTCTTCGAACTTGGGACACGAGGCAAAACGGGGACTGCGGGCATCGCATTGATGAAGGAACGTAGGAAAGCGCTGGCGAAAGCGGTAGAGAGAACTGCTGCGCCGGCATCTTCATCTAGAGTCCCACAAACCACTGAAGTGGAAAACGAAGATACATTGCGGCAGGGGGACGTCGAAATGGAGATGGCTGATGAAGAGGACATTGTGGTACGCATGGCCTGTTATGTAACTAATATCCCGGGCTTATAGATTCTGTAGGCTGTGTTTGACACGTCGAACAAAAAGCATGGCAAAGATAGCTATCGCGACGAGGAGTTCTACATGTCCCACTATCACAAGGACGCCAATACAGAAAAGGGGTATGTCACTATACCGTCTCACGCATACTGCCTGTTGACCTGACAAATCACCAGATATTCACTCACTGATGGGGCTTCTTCGTTCGCCGCACAAGCCCATGGAGCCACATTTGATATCATGGGGGATGTCACGGTGGCAGGGAGAAACCGACACAGCCGGTTGACGTGGGACAAGAAGAAGAAGAAATTTATTAAAGGAGACGGCAGTGGCGCAGATAACATCAAACTCGTGCGGACAGAGAACGGGACACGTCTTCCCGCAACCTATCGGAGCGGCCGCTTCGATGAATGGAGGAAGAAAGCAAAGGTGATTATACCGAAGATTGGGGAACGAGAAGCGGAACGACCCGCTTCTCTGCGGGAGAGTGGCGGAAGGCGATGGCGACACAACAAGGTTCTCGAGGCGAAGCCGCTTGACAAACTCTCCAAGGATTACGAACGAAAATCGAGGCAACTCAAGAAGAAGGGTGAGGGCGCAACCGGTGGAGAAACGGGAGGTTCACACACGAGGCCGGTCAAAAACACTAGTGGTAAACGACACGGAGGAAAGGCCCTCCGACGTGTCAAGAGTGAAATCAAGACAGTCGATCAGATCCACAAAACTCGCAGAATTGCGGAGAAGAGACGGGCGAAGAATGCCCGGCCGGGCCGAAAAAGTAAAAGATAGCGATAACATATGACACTCGTGTACTCGCCAATGTTTCTATAGACCGCCTATGCGATGTCTGAATACTCCCATTTTGCACCTGCTCCCGGTATTACGGGCACATTTTCATCTTGGAGCAAGTCGACACCCACACTTCTCAGGGCGTTGATGCACCACTCAGGGTATCCCTGGTCACCGAAATAATTCTTGAAGAACGTTCGGAGGTACTCGGGGAATCTTCCTTCCACGATCGCATCTCGGGCCCCGCCCATCACCTGTGCCTGGAACACCAAGTTGTGTTGTGTCAGTGCTGCGGGTAGGACGTCAGTATGAAACGGTAATTAGAAGCGAAGCCAAGATACCGTGCGCTCCTGCGGTCTCGATCGTGACAATGTGATGCAGCATCGCACGAGGCGTTCCAGTCGTACAGGTCGGGCAGGGGCAGTTGTCATCGATCCGCTCCATGCTCTTTGCATGCTTTTTCAGCCCTGGGCAAGGGTCAATTCCTTGTCTAGTACAGTGAGATGTGCGTACGAAGATTTAGTGGACCCTTGAAAGTCAGGGCAATGCCAAATCTAGCAGTCCGGGTAGGGAATACGCAATCTGCCTGAGTGGGGTTGTCAGTACTCCCCGTTCCTGGATGACTTGTGTTGGCAACATGCACCATGTCAACACCTAGCGCTACACAGGCCAGAAGATCTGTTAAAGTGGGTAGTTTGTCAAAACCAAACCGGAAAGATGCTGTGGCATTGACCTTCCGCAAACCCAATGCCCATTGAATATCGTGGTCCTAAGTGGCACCATTGAACTCTTGTGTGTGGCGTAGGTTGTGAAGGGAGACTTACGATCGACTGGCAATTTGTCTGTGCATTGTTTTATGCTGCGGATGTGGTGAGAAGGTCACGATCACAAAGAGAGTCATGCACTGATTCCGTACATTCTCCAGAACACATCTGAACGCAGTTCAGGCCAAAGTTAATTGCCGAATGACTGTAAAACATACCTTTCTCTTCACCTCCACTTAGACCGCCTATGGCAAAACCAGCTACGTGATCTTTCCTCTCAATCATAGCATCCAGACATTTATCACGGAGAACAGGGTCCAGTCCCCCTTGAACGATCGCAAAAAGATTTTGCTTGTCCTTCCGCCCTGATCGCTCGTGCTGTTCGATGCATCGATCGAGCCATCGAACGGAACGTTCCATAGCCTCGCCTACTCGCGGCCCAACGGTAAGGCTACTAACTAGGTTCGTTTAGGAATTTAAATGGTGATACGCCATGCGCCAAGGACCCACCGACGTCATCCAGTTGCATGATAATGTCTGCGCCGATGGAGTGCTGTATCGAAATGCTTTGCTCTGGCTGTGAATGCATCAGTCATGCTCGATACGCGCACATGGTAGCAATGTACAGTAAGCATGGTGGGCTCTCCAGTGAAGGGGCTAGAAAACAGTGCACCTTCCTCCGTGACTTTTGTGAGTTTGTCGAGAGAGACAAGTTGGAAACCACCACTATCCTAGATGGAGACGGAGAGATTCAATCTCTATTACGCATAGCTGGGTGAAAGATACTCGCTGTCAATATATTCCGATGCCATCCTTGGAATGCGTGTGCTCCGCCCGCTTCGTCAAGCACGTTAGTACCTGGTCTCAGATTCAAGTGGTACGTGTTGTTCAGAATGAGGGTGATTCCAAGAGATTCGACTTGTTGTGGTGTCAATCCCTTGATCGCGGCTTGAGTCGCGACTGGCATAAAGGTTGGAAGCATCGTGACGCCATCTTCAAGATGGGCTTGTATGACATTAATCTGAAGATATCTGAATGACTCACGAGCGAGCTTCATGCGACAGACACGCGCATTGGTCGTATGACATTGTGCGATGACTTCGAACTCCATCGGTTGATGAGGAGAAGCGATTGTGGCTGTGCATCTAACTTCCCGATCCGGATCTGACACCCGCGGTCCGTCCGGTCCGTGCCTTTTTTTTTCGAGCAGACTCTGCTGTGGATGGTCGCTGCCAGATGTTCCGTCACGTCCACCGATGCACTTGTTCATTGGCTGCTAGCACGAAAAGACATCTCCACAATGAAAGAACTCTTGTTCAAGAACTCAGTTCCAGGCAGTTCATAGCTAATGTAACGCGGTGAGCAGACTCACGTTCACAAGCTCATCCGCTAAATAGGCTCGCGTACCAGCCCAGGTGATCTCGAGAAGCACCTCGAGCAGCCTCGTACCGTCTATCTTGGAATAGATCCCACTGCAAAATCACTCCATGCAGGGCATCTTCTTCCTTTGCTATGTCTACTGCATTTTCAATTGCGTGGTAATAACGTGATTGCGCTTGTGAGTAGCCAGATGACAGTGCATCCTTTCGTGATTTATTAGCCACAGATAGGTGGTGCAACGGGCTTGGTTGGAGATCCTTCAGGACGTACAACTGAACGCCAGATAGCTGAGAAAGCGCAGATTGAGCTGAACACATTGAAGCTCACCCAAGCTATCCACAAGTTCTTCAATAGTGCGACTACATATGTAAAGGACAGATTATCAACTCAATCCTCCACTTTGCCCGCGGTGCAAGTCCTTAACAACCTCACATGGCTCAAGGACGTCAACTTGCTTGATTTTCTACGTACGACTGGTACACATTTCCGAGTTAATAATATGCTCACGAGAGACAGGTATGGTGTAACTCATCGTCATTATCCTTCTGACTCGGAACTGGCAGCGTGAAGACGCGCATGAGTAGTCAACAAGGTATCTCCTTCACCGAGTTCGCTTATCAGCTCCTGCAAGGTTACGACTTTTACGAGCTGTACAGAACCCACGGATGTACCATACAAATCGGTGGATCTGACCAATGGGGAAACATCTTGTCCGGCGTGGAACTTATAAGCAAAGTTGAGCATAGATTGCTCTCTGGCGAGGACATCGTGAAAGAGAAGGGCTTTGCATTGACAACTCCCCTTTTAACGACATCGCGTGGGGACAAGTTTGGCAAGAGCGCTGGAAATGCCATCTGGTTGGAACATGACCTGACTAGTTATTTTGATTTCTACCAGGTCTGTCCAGTTTCTTTACGGAACGCCTAATGTTAACAACGACTACAGTTTTTCATGCGGACTAGCGACGCGGACGTGGAGAAGTATCTAAAACTATTCACTTTGTTACCTGTAGAGAAGATAACCTCCACAATGCACGATCACCAGGTACGCTTTTCCGTTTGTTCTGCTGATACGACTCTGATATTTGTTAGATATCTCCAGAACACCGTGTCGCACAAAAGCTACTAGCAGAGGAAGTAACATTAATGGTTCATGGCAGTCAGTCACTTCCCCGCAAAGGTTGCCATGACTGATGAAATATCTGCCATCAGAGGGCGGACTGGACGCGGCAAGAATAGCAACCCAAGTTCTCTTTGGCGCAGACTATACTACGTTGAAGGCCGAGGAGATCATCAAGTCACTGAGTGGCGATCCCCGACTCGTGTTTTGCACCGAGGAAGAGATGTTCAATAGCTCGCTACCAAACGTTGCCGCGAACCACCGGCTTGTTTCATCAAAATGTAAATCTTGGCAACTTTATCTTTGATGCTGTACTAACTCCGCCTTAGCGGTAGCACGTCAACTGGCTCAAGCAGGCGGATTATACCTCAATAACAAAGTACAACGCGATCCTCGCTACCTTTTAACCCGAGATGTCCTCATTGATGGTAGGGTAGCCATTGTACGGGCTGGCAAAGACAATCATCGAATTCTGGCTCTAAGATAAACTAGTTCTCATTTACAAATGTTGACGTTCTATCCATAGTCTTCCAATGATTCGTACGTGAAATATGCTACATTAGATCGAAACATCCGTGGGCTTCATGTACATTATACACCATGCCACGGTGTTTTTCCGGTTTGACGACTTTTGAGCGTAATTTGGCAGACGTTAATCTTGTAAAGTCTGCTTTTCAGTGGTCGAGAGCGCAAGGTCCTATCGTGAGTGGAGAGTTTAAGTGGTTTCAATCATGCAATGAGGTAGTTACTTACGAGAACAAGAGGAGACATGCTCAAATCCCGTTCTTGGGATGGGATTTCGTTATGAACTTTTGTGTCATGGACAGCTTGATTCAAAGTCGACGCAGCGTCGCTTTCCTAGATTCGTTGTCTATTTAGAGGCCATAACATTTCGAACCAAGGGCTTACTAGGTGCATGATGTCCATTTGAAGCTGCTCATGTTCCCGAGCTGAGGCCTGATCGACGCGGATTTGCGATGAGTCTTCCGTGAAGGACGGGAAGCATGGTAAAGGAATCTCACCTCGATCCTCTCACGAACTGACGGCTTCGCTCTCGGGTAAGGATGAAATCGTAACAAGTATGAGAAACGGTAAGCTGGTAAACGAAGGGTATCCATTGAAATGTTTGAAAGGAAGTAAGAACAAGGGATAGAGGTCAGGACGAGGAAGCAGGCAAGTCAAGCAGGGAAAGAGAGAGAGAAATGCAAAAAAAAAGAGGGCCCAAGAGACTCCATTTGTAGTAGGAATCAAACGCCGTGTCCCGCCAGGGTACCATGACGGCAAGACCGCACCAAACGCGCACAAGCTGGCGGAATTCGGTTTGCAACAGTCACCGTTTTACTCGTGCTGTGTCATTTTGCTTCCGCAGAACAGTGTCAACAAGCAGCCGCACACCAACCAGGGTGGTTTAGGCAAACTTCTGAAGAACGCCAATGAATTCAAGGTGGATCTTTACTGTCAATACCCCAAATTGAGCAAGGTCCCGAGCCTGGCTAGACCACTCGAAATTGGAACACCGCTTGCTAGAAAAAAGGTTGCTGTAACATGGCTTGGGCGGTAAAGTCGGGAGTGCTGACACGGAGCGTAGGTCATCGAGCGCACTTGCAATCACATTGGTGCGCCTCAGACGCCTGCATAGATCCAAACACTGAAAACTGTGAACGATACCCAGGAAGGGGACGTACTGCGGGTGGGAAGCGGTGGTGTGACATTGTCACAAATAGGGGATCTGTCACGTCACACTAGAAACACGCAGGCAAGTTTGTTCAAGACGACGATAATCGAAATGTGCAACTCAACGTGTGCTCGTCAAGGCCTTCAAAAAAGACATCAAGACGCTTGTGTGAGGTAGTATGACTGCAAAATTACAACCCCCCTCGGTCATGTCAAGCAACCGGGTAGACTCGACACACTAGTGGGACCTGACCACAAAACGGTCCATCAAAAAGTGTCCCCCCGCCGTATGATTGTATTTGGAGTGAAGCAAGACACTCACTCAAGCTGTCTGACTTGGCCGGACCTCCAGACCACCGTGGCATGGTGCCGTGATCCACACCTCCACACGAGGGTGGTGAATAAAACGCTTTGAAGCCGCAACAGGCGCGAGCGAGACATCAGTAAGTGCCGAAATGAACAAGACGTGTGTATGACTTGCTGCGACCAAGAGAATGGAATTTTTCACCGTACGGCTGCGTTGACAAAATCTTCAAGATGACCCATCCTCAAAATGCTGGTGCTGTGGATTTTTTTTTGCGGTGTACAAGGATCGACTGGTGAAGTGCGCAAGGACCGCATGACTTTGCTGATCATCAAGCACGCCGTGGATCGAACAGATCATGATGGTGACTTTATACGCAAGAACCGTGCGATGAATGCCGCGCAAATTGTGCTGGTCCAGTCTTTGCAAGACAAGAGCGAGTGGAATGGCTGGTCTGGGACAACTCCGCCCACGGGGGGATTCCCCCTCCACATGCCACAACTTGTCCAATTTTTTGAACCTCAGCGAGCTCATCCGTCCGCTACTCTTCATGACCGTATTTTTTTCCATGGCGACTCGATAGCTTTTTTGGCGACAACTCAACGCGCCGATTATAGCTGTCGGTCTCGACAGGATACCAACCTTACGAGGTCTCTGGGCCTCAGAAATACCGCGAGTTGGATTCCTGAGCGAGCGAGCAAGGCAGACATTCACTTTGGAATTCTGCAGTCTCCATGCCAGATACAGCATTCCCATTCATCCCCCCAGCTATAAAAGTCGCCATGGTTCAGCCAACGTATTCACCCCTCACCCTCTCCGCGCCCTCTCTCCATTCGCTCTCACTCGCATGCAAGAACCAAAGAAAGAGATAGCCGGCATCGTCCGCACGCTCTGCACGACACGCGATGCGGACGAACTAGAAGATACTGTCAAAAAGTACTACACCCAAGACGCAAAATTTTGGAACCCGCTGTGCAAGGCCAACTCCCGAAACGAGATTCTAGGTCTCTTTCAATGGTGCCGGCTCGCTAGTCCAGAGACGGAGATCAGGGTCTCGAACGTTAGTGAGTGTTCGAACCTTGGAAGTTGACGGGCCTATTGGCTGATGTTCGTGTCGTGCACAGTGTATGATTCCGACGCGAACGTGCTTGTCTTTGACGTCCAAGAGAAGCTCAATGTTTGGTTTATTCCTCTTCCCAGTAAACCTGGCAGGTGAGTCGATGTCCCTGTACAGTTTGAAGGTGTTGATTAATCGCCCCTTTGGTGTAAAAGGATGGTCGTCCGGCTTCAGTTGCGGAAAATGAATGGATCTCACTATATAATGTGCGAGGAAGACCTTACTCATCCTATGGTAAGGTTTATACAATACTCTGGCCCTGTTTGGTGACGATGCCATGTTACTGCAGGATCAAATTGGATTCCTCGCCTCTCCACTTCAGCCCCTTGCAGCAATCTATCTCCGGCTCGGTTGCCTTCTCTCAAATTTGGGCGCGTGTGCATTCAGGACTGTCGGATTAAACTCGGGCCTCCAAGGTGGTACCGTTAGTTGCACGGGGTTGATGGAAGCCGCTGGGTTGGCCCGAACACCGGGAGACAAGGCCAATGGAAGCGCTAAAGATTAGTGCAGATTCGGAAAGGTTGTGTATCAATAATATTAGTATCATGTGTTATCAGCTTGTATTACAGAAAATTGTGTAGTGATGATTTGTAGTAGGACGCGGAGATTTCCTTGAATCCGCTTGAGACAATGTCATCCTGGTCACCATCCACCCCATCGTCGTCCATCCCGCTTGACTCTGACGAAGACTCGCATCTTCTCTCTCAGTCCTTGCCATCCCCCGATCCGTTTGACGCGTCGTCCCGCATCCACACTGGTCCTGGTGGTGCAGATCTATCTCTCTCGGAGCTCTCGTTATCGGACAAACCATACAGTCGCGATGCCCCCCGCTTCAGCCTCCTCGCACCGCCCCCTGCCCCGATCCCCTTTACTGCCGACCAGGGTACTATCATAGAGGGTGAAGAGTATGAAGAGCCTGAGGGAGAAGGCCCCAGTGTTCACGACCATGATGATGCCAACAGTACCATGGTACAACGCGTCATAGCAGAAAAGACTCGCGAAGAGAAGTTGCAAAGCGATTTGTTCATTCTCAGAAAACTCAATGCTTCGTTTGCGGTCCTCAACGATGCTCTCCAAGCAACAAACGGTGCAACCCAGGTGTGCCTTACTTAGCTCGCTATCTAAATCAGAACCTGACATATCCGAGGTCAGCAAGTTGCCGAACAACTATCACAGACTGATGCACTGCTGGACAAGTATGCCAATATGCTTGCAAAGTCTGAGACCGTTACCCGCATGATTTTTGATGAACGGTGGGAAGGTGCGAGTGCTGTGAGTATACTCACCTGGCGTTGTATAAACACACGGGGGAATCGATATCTGCGAGAGTGTTACTGACCCTGACATCTATCAGGACGAGGCAACGTTTGCCAGGGAACGCGAAGAAGCTCTTGAACGCGCACGAATCGAGCGAGAAAGAGAAGAAGCGGCAAGTAGAGAAGCTGAGGAACGTGCACGCCGGGAAGCAGAAGAGGCCGCACAGCGGGAGGCAGAAGAGCGTGCTAAACAGGAAGCGGCAGCGGTTCTTGCGGCCAAGGCGCCTGCAAAGGGCCGAGGTGCTGGCGTTGTCAGTAGCGGTGTTAGGGGAGTGAGAGGAACCCGGGCAACCGCGACTGCCATGGCATCTCGTGGTGCGAGGGGATCGTCAAAGACTGGTACGCCACGGCATCCTATTTTGCACCAGAAGTTTACAGGAAAATATAGCACCCACGCCTGCATCTGCTATTCCTCGTACAAGGTCAGCTAGCGCAACGGGCAGCGTTAGTAGCAGTGGTGGCACTCGGGCAAGTTCTGCAAGCAGGGGTTCAGGTGTGCCAAGGGGTGTTCCAAAGAGAAGCTGAAAGATCACTGGTCCCTCGGCATGCTTTGAGGTCTCGTCCCGCATCCTTCGCAGGTCGGTCTGGCTTCACTAAGTTGATGATCGAGACTCAAGATCACACAAGTTAGTCACTAAAAGCTGGAGCGTTGGACGAGCGTTGGATAATAATCCCCCGTTTCTGCGCTCTCATTAATGGAATGCGTATGTTCCTCTTAATATCATGTGGATGTGCAATACCCAGTGTCCAGGGGACCTCTCTAACATACAAATGGCCACCAACTCGAAAGTTAAGCTCGTCAGGAACCTCGGATACAGGCTGGTTCCTGAAGATGTCTAAGGTGGACAAACTTCAGACCATGACACGAACTCATAGTCCTCAGTTGAAGTTGCTACTGTTCGTGATCTCATTCGGAACCTCTTGTTAGCCAAGCAAGCTGTAGGAGGGATATCTATTTTATAACGAGTTCTTCTTTTCCCCAAGTTGCCAATGTAACTGACAGCTGTTGGCGTTCATCTCCCTGGTCATTCTCAAAGTACCATTACATCGATTCTTTGAGTTTCAAGGGACGTTGTTCGAATCCCTGTTAGTGTCCAGCCCAGCATTTCTGGACCCAGAAAGGTTCAGGCAAGTGCCGGCCCGTACTGGCCCGCCATTGTATTAGTCAGGTCACGGTTCTGAGGCCGTTTATCACCACGTTCGGTTCATTCATTCGTTTTGTCAACTCTTAGATGAGTATGAGTGGCGGGTCCCACATTTCGTAACACTCGCGACATTAATGCAATTGTTTGTACGCTCAGCTCACTGCCAACTGGCACGCAAGTACCATGGAATACAGAAAATAAAGCAAAAGGAAAATAGAAACCAATAAACACGTCACCCCCATCGTACATCACCCGACAAAACTCTAGATGCTCATATAGGCACCTATACATTCCAACTTTCGACTTGCAAAGCCCGCAATGGAGGGGACGGTCGTCCAAATGATGCTCTGGAGCGCCCAAAATATATGAGCGACCGAAAAACACACAAGATCAATAAACGAATGAAACATGCCACCCGTCGGACTCTGGATGTATTTTTCCGACGTATCCTGCCTATCCTGAACCAACGAACACGATCCGCATACTGACGGGCGAAAGGAATGGCAATTCGCAAAAAGGTACTTACAATGCGGCGTTCACCGGAATCATGGCGCCCTTGACAATAGGAGAACGGACATCGGTTTCCGGAGCTGTGCTCTTATGTGATACATGCATGAACTCAGCGAGTTCACACGGATGATCCCCACCCATATGCCTTTTTGAACGAATCTTGACTAGGCTGTCAGTGTCCTGTGTACGACTGGTTATCGCGATGATTGGAGAAACGCAAGCATCAACGTATCGAGAACTAGCGGGTCTGGAGGGCTCGACCGTCGGAACCGACAATGACGATGGGCAAGTTTCGTGGGGGCAATTCGGAAGGCAATGAACAACAATGGCGCTTTGTTCGTCTTTTCCTTCGCAGGGCACTAGCTGGACGTGTGATCTACCGTAATTTCTTGGTCTGGGACAGTGCCCCGTAGGTCGCTCGGCAAGTTCTTTGTCCCGCACGGAAAGATCAACCTCCTTTGCCGTGCCTGCGCGGTGATTTTCCGGCAGTTGAGCTGGTTGTGACCTGAAGCCCGAGCAGTGATCCTCAAGTTCCCGCTTCGGAAAGATGGGAAGGGACAAGCTCGGAGTAAGTCTCGAATACCTCCCGCGATCAGCTCTGACGAATGGACTGTCCACTAATGAAATGTGGGATCGAGGTTGCGGAGTGTCGTCAATGGGTTTATGGCAAGCAACAGAAGATGCGTCCTGTTTAGCAGGACTTGACGGTCGTGTCAAAGGTCGGGGTTTGACCTTGTCTGGATCAAAGACACGAGATTCCGGGAGCCAAATGCGAGAATCGACACGCTTTGGATCAACGAGATCGGCGAGGCTTCGATACTCTACACCTTTACTCTTGGATGGTGGCTCCGGATGCAGAGGTATACACCTCGAGGCCACCGAGGTGTGTTCCTCGGCACCGGAATGTGAGGGCGACGGTGTGGAGGGAAGCGAGTCCCGGTCAGACGCTTCGAGCAGGACACCAGTACCTGATTGGAACAAGTACTCGTCGGAAGCAACTGAGTAGGCTCTCGAGGAACTGGAAGTGAACATGAAATGTGGTGAGGGTCGTACGACAGGAGCGTCGCAAGGAATTTCGTCTTCGTCTTCCGCGTACAAAGGTGCATATTGCGTAACATTTGTTGGAGGCGAGGAAGATGTCGAGCACGAATCTGTTGCATCCCGCAGCGTTCGCCTGAGCTTCACAACCCGCGAGCGAGCAGATGACGAGAGCGACACCTGCGGCGCTATCGATTCGCGATGGGTGTCCTGTATCAAATCCATGGGCGTCCTCAACAACGCGGCCCCCTCCCCGAGGGGTGATAGTGGTGCGTTCTTTGACTTTCCAGAGGCCTTATCTTTCTTTCCTGTACTTGGGTATGCCTTAACTTCTCCTCTCGCATTGGCAGCTTCGAAAACACGAATAGCTTCATCTTTTGAAGGAAAGCTCTGATAAATTGCACCTCCAGGGATGTTCCTCGTCTTTGGCCCGGCTTCAATCCTGTCGATATGTCACGCGTCACCAGTCGATATTTATCCTCGCCGTGTAGCGTTGCCAAGGGGAGGACACGCACCAGCTTGGATATATACCGGGCACGGTGCCAACTATGACCACGTACCACTTTCGCTGGTGGACCATGTAAAAGAAAGTGAACAAACAAATTACTAGTAGTGTATGATCAATGTCACGTCGGAGGCTATTGATTTATGTGTTCAACATTGAACCCGCTCAATATTGCTTCTACGTAAAGGTGCCCTTAATGCGGTGCTAACAAGCGAGCGTGGTCATACAGCTATGTATCCACCGCGACTTGATCGTTGCATTCGTACATTCCAACATAGGTGAGAAATCACGTCTTGCAGCATGTATGGTACCTCTCTCCAGAAATCTCGGTGTCTGGCGAATTTGAGTCATGAAATCACAAATGAAATGAGTTGACTCACGGTATCAAATCCCAACCACGGGAGCCATATGTAGAATAGTTGTAATATGCCCCCAAGGTGAAATACGCGGCAAACGCCAGAACAAGCCTGTTCACGCGATCAAATGAGCCCGGATGTCAGGATAGCGTCAAAGCACCCTATACGTACATGAGAAAGAAAAACCCAAGACCACTGCCAACGTTCTCGATGGGCGTGTCTTCTTCCTTACCGCCGCCACCACCCGCATCTTCATTCGGTGTCTTGGTGGTCCCACAAGCCACAGATGAACTCCATTCTACCAGGACCTGCCCATTGTCATAAGATGAAAATTGCGGTTCTGTCGTACTCTCTGCACACGTCAACGAGATCTTGAGTGACTGAGGAAGCGCGCTTGAGGAGGAGGGTGGGTAAGAAGCACCGTGAAGCGTGATAGCAATACCCTCGGGTGCTGAATAGCCCCGTTAGATTCGGGACAATGATGATTTTCGGTTACCGCACGTACATGACAATGCATAAGTTTCAATGTCGGGACTTGACGATTGCACGATGGGTACGACCGCCGTGATGCGATCAGGATTATCTATCTTCTGGTTTATTATGGTCAGGCATGCCGTTGTGCCTGAAGGACACTGCACGAGCTGCAGTCAACTGAAAGAACCGTTCCACTTCAAGCATACCTGGTCTTCCGAAGCCCTATTTTCCACCTCTGTCAGATCCGCACACAAATCAAACCTCAGCTCGTCAATATAGGTACTCGGGGGCGATTCTCTTGTGCGACTCAGAACGTTGGTGCCTCCGAGTTCTGATAAATCATATTTCCGCTCCCCTACAGAGAACTGACAGTCTTGTGCAGCGGCGTGCAAGACGGTCGAGAAGAGAAATATGAGCGAAAGAAGGCGGAAAGAGCTGGATGTTGCTGGTCTTCTTTGTATTGGCATTTGAGGTCGACGTGGATGGTGGAGGAGGCTGGCATCTAATGATTACATAAGACACGCGTGAACGCGTAAGAACATCAAATTAGGCAATGGCAAAGGTCAGCTTCACTTTGGACGACTTGTGGACGAAGACTATCTGGTGTCATGGCGGGTCTAGAGGGACTCGTCCCTCTCATTTACCACGAGACTCAGCAATCCGGTTCAATGCTTTGTGCCCAACATGCACTGAATTCGCTGCTCCGTACGTGGACCGCAGCTCTCAGCGTTATCAGATGTTCACCTTGCTTCGTACTTTATGGCAGAAGGGAACTATGTCGGTGGTATTTCGGAATGCTCTCCATCACATCGCTTACTCGATCAGTCTAGTTCACTGCCCCAGATCTCTCTGAGCTTGCACGCCACCTAGATGAACTTGAGCAGAGCTACAACGAAGATATCAGGGGTCAAGTTAGTACAAACATGGATGATACAGGTATTTCTCTAGATCAGTGCAGCCAAGATGTCTCTCACTACCGTTTTAGGTTTTTTCTCAGTGCAGGTCTTGGAGAATGCACTCCGCGTGTGGGGTTTAAGGTAAGAGCGTCTAACCACTTCCACGTACAAATCGTCATCCCACGGATAGTCTTGTTCGATGGCGTTCAGAAGCCATGAGGGCCTATCAAAATTATCCGCAGTAAGGTTTTGTGGTATCCACCTTGGTAATCAAACTCATAGTAGCCCATAGCGCCCAGCTTGCGTTTGTGCTAAATCAAAGTCAACATTGGTACACCCTTCGTCGCTTCGGTGCTTCTGGAGAAAGCGGTCACTGGTTCAATTTAGACTCAGCCAAGCCATCCCCTCAATGGGTCAGCAAAACGTATCTCGGCATGTTTCTCCAACAGGCAGAACAAGATGGTCTGTCTACAATCCTGGCATGGTTCTCATTTATTCTGATAGACTGTAGGCTATTCTATATTCGCAGTAGTACCCGTCGACCCCTCAAATCCGCACCCTCTCCCTCGTACCGATGCGGATGATGTTGCATCGACTCTCCCCGAACCATCATCGGCCTCGTCTGGCCCCCGGGTCTTTTCTTCATCTGAGCCAGGCTTCGAAGATGAAGACATGGACCTCCAGGCCGCTCTGCAAGCGTCCTTGGCCGAGCCTGAGCGCGGAGGCAGTACGAGCAGTGGTCCCTTGAACAGACCGGAAATTTATCCCTCGCCTGTAATCCCTTCTTCTCGTACCTTTCCAGGATTTCCCCCTGAATTCGCGTCTACCGTGCGAGAAAATACAGGCGGAAGTGGACTGGGCATCCCGCCTAACCAGGATCCTTATGGAAACGCCGATGTTGACCCCGTGAGCGCTTCCATGGAAAGAAATCGGATCATCATGGAGAGGATCCGTCAGGAGCAGGAGGCAGCCTTGCGAGAGCAGTACGAAGGCGAGATTGCACAGTTTGGTCAAGCACAAGAACGCCATTCACGTCCACGGCGAGAAGCCGAGGTAGACGATGAAGCTGAGCTGATTCGAAAAGCAATGGAAGAATCGCTTGCGGAACATCGTCCGCGGGGGGGCGACGATGTGGAGATGACGGAGTCAGATGACGAAGAAGACTATGACGCACTCGCGGCGAGGCCAAACACCCATGTGGAGAGAGTTTACGACGACGACGATGCGGAGCTGCAGGCGGCCCTCAAAGCGTCTCTAGAGTCTATGCCACCTGGCTTCACTTTGCCACCGAGCGCCGAATCACCACCACCACAGCGGTTGACAAACGTACCTCTCGGCGCGGAGACAAGCATTGTGGAAGAGAGTGAAGCTGAAACCGAAACCGAAACCGAGATAGGGACAGACGCGGAAGGCGTGAGCGGTGAAACGAGTCAGACATCGAGGGAAGAAGTTAGCATAGAGGAGATGCGCAGACGTAGGTTAGCGAGATTCGGAGGTTGACGATGTGCTAGAGCGAATTTTCTATTGATACAGCCTGCCTGCATTATCTTGATCACCAACCCAAATGCTACTTTCGTATCCTACAGGACCTGCTACAGTGACACAAGAAACTGGGATCAACTGACTGCTTTCTGCTCGATTTTCCCGAATGCATGATATAAACATCACCGAGCTCAGACCAGCCGTCCGTGCGTCAGTCCCAGTAGGATCGTGCCATTCATTGTAATGTCAGAATTAAGCCAGTACAATTACAATAAACTATCAAGATGCCATTACATGCGCCGAAAGCTATATTCAAGATTCTGGCGGCGGCGGAGATTCCTGATCTCTACTTCGCTGGCGTTTGCGCACGAACCGCAAATAACGGGATAATCTTGCGGGTGTCCTTGATTCGCTATTACGATTGGCCGGAGCTGCCTCACTTCCCGGCTCTCCGGATATGATCGTCTCCAGTGCATGAAAATCTGATCCGATGATGGTTCACATCAGTTTCTGACACCCGAGTCACATCCGAATCCCGCCTTACCTTGTCGACATATTGGACAGGAGCCTGAAAGTTCGAGTAGCCAAGGGTCCACGCAAGATTGGTGAAATCGATGCTTTCCTTCACATGGCAGCACCCGTAAATCGTCCCCTTCTTCAAAGTCAACGATACAAATCGGGCACGTCTCTCGTCCAATGCTCTCTGGCATCCGTGCATCTATCTCACGGGTAGATGCGGACATGCGGGACTTTCCGTGCTCCGCAGCGTTTGTGTGAGGTGGCAAGCCGGTTTGGTCGGTTCCCTCAGACGCCGTATTATCTTCCATTGGCCCCTGATCAGTAGCGGAAGCAGCTGTCCCCTCTCGAGGGTCGTGATAGTGTTCATCACCCCCTTCCGTAGGGCTCAGCTGGGCCAGCCGCACAGAATCGGTCGAAGGCACAGGAGCACTGGACTCGGTCTCCATAGGTGCTGATTCGACGTCTTTGTGGCGGGGAAGGCCAGACTCTCGATCGTTCGCAGAAGATCTAAATTTGACGATCGGGAATGTATCAAGAATCGCTCTCCCAAGACCCCCTGCTCGGCTTCGTCCACCGCCGAGTGTGGGATCTGCCGCACGAGGGCCATATCTCTCTGGGTACCTAATGGCCCTGATGGCCTGTCTATCCGTAAGTAACCTGTGTCGTTGCTACTTCAAAGTGAAGTGACGTACTCCTGATACAATCACAGCACAAAATAGGGCAGATACGCAGCCTGTGATAATATACAAAACTATCCTGTGGAAGAGTTAGGAGTATCCAACTACTTGAGCAAGTCCTCACATGGCAACCCCTGTGTTTTGAGAATTACTGTCGATCGCGCTTATCGACGCTCCAGTTTGATTGGAATCACCCTGCAAACTTCCACCAAGTATCCCGGAACCACTGGCATTGTAAGTAGGTACGGTGGCGAAGAGGAAACCAGGAGCAGTCGGGTAACCAAGTGCGATTGTGCTGTTAATTGCTCCAGCAGCGTCATTCAACATCGTGGCACTGAAGAGGCCGTAATACGCTTCGCTGGATGGCCCAAACTGACCAAATTCGTATTCGATATGCCTAAAGAGATCCAAAAGTTTAGCGTAAGTTGAAAGGGAGGTCGGAGGAAACAAACCAAGAAGTGTTCGAAGTCTGGGTGGTAAAGATATCGAGAACTGAATTCTGATAACCCGGATTGATCACACATGTTTCGGAGTAGAGAGAATACAGTATCTGGTTCAGAGCAATATGTAGCCACAGTACTACAAAAGATGTCAAACTTACGGCTGATTTTGCACCACGATCCTTTGCCAAAGTGAAGACATCGTCTTCGCCGGATGAGCTTGTCGAGTTGGCGTCACAAGAAACAAAAGCAATCCATGGCGTGGTCGCTACGGCGGCCCACACTCAATAGCGATAACATGAACAAGCGCACGCACGCACTGGTTTCGTTACCTGCACTACTCTCGGTGAAGTGAACGAGAATGCCCTGAGCAGGGTTAGTCAGACGAGAGTGAAACCCCGTTAAACACGCACCTGAACAGGGTCATTGCCTGCTTCAAGTGCGGGACCGACTGGCTGTCGTGTAACATACTCCAAGTCAGACCTTGTGAACGAAAGTCACATTAGGGATCGGCTGGCAAGGGTACCAGTTAGATACCTACCCATTCATGTACCATTGTAAATGAAGCATAGATGCATTGATTTGACCAGTTCCTTGAACCGTACCGTTGGAGGGCTGAGCAGGTATGTATCCGCGCACGTCGAGCACATGAAGGAGTGTGACTAGCACGGGTAGGGCAAGGGTGAGGAGGAGGCTTTGGGAGACCATTGGTGCTAGGTGATAGACAGTGAGAGACGGTCGACCTCGACCTCGAGCTTTCGGCGTGGTGCATTATTAATTACTTGCGACCGAAGGCGCGCCTAGCTCAGGTCAGTCCCTATTTGGTCCTTATTCGGCTAATTCATGATGGACATCATGATGGATATCGTCGTATAAAATATAGTATACAAGTCGTTTCTGTACGAATCCACAGCACAGTTGGCGTGTCAAATGCAACAAGCTAATGACCTTGCAAACAGGTACAAGTATATAGCGGAAACTTTTAGCCTTCGCGAACGACCTCCTTGACGGCAGCAGCAAAAATTTCACATCCCTTATCAAGGTCCGCCTGTGAGATGTTCAAGGGTGGGATGAACCTGATGACCTCGTATAATGAAGTAGTCAGGATCAGTAGGCCCTTGTCCATGCACCGCCTCGCCACACGGGCTGCGAGTCCTTTGGGGGCCGACAGATTCAAGGCTGGATCTCCAGATGGATATGACGGAGAAGCAAATTCAACTGCAACCATTAATCCCGTTCCGCGGATATCCACAATGTTTGAGTTGACCACAGGGTCATTGCGAAGATGGTTCAATGACGTTAACAGTTCCCGTGACCTGAAAAGAATGTGAGCAGAATGCACACACACAAAGGAAGACATGTACCGTGCGTTAACGTTATCCAGAACCTTCTCCTTTTCAATCGCCTCGGCCACAGCCACAGCAGCAGCACAGGAGACTGGATTACCGGCGTATGTACCCCCCTGTGGAACGAGATGAGCCACGAACTAGCTTGGCGAGAGGTAATGTCACCATCGAACCGGGTTTCAATCGGTCTGTGAGATCCTTCCGGCTAACTACAGCACTCAAAGGGAATCCATTTGCTAGACCCTTTGACCCAGCAGACATTAAGCTTCGATTCACCCAAGATTCTTCTTACTTACCTTGGCCATTGTCATGATGTCTGGACGAACACCACTGTATTGAATGTTGAAAAGTTTACCTGTCCTGCCAAAACCACTCTGGACTTCGTCGATTATTAGCAGGATGTCATGTTCGTCACAAATCCTCCGGACGCCTTGCAAAAATGCAGGAGGGGCAGGAACATAACCTCCTTCACCTAACACTGGCTCAATCAAAATAGCAGCAGTATCTTTTGGTGCAGATTGCTGTTTCAAGATGAGATCCAGCTGGTAGAGAGATAGTCTGACGAGTTCTTCTTCAGTAGTGCTTGGTGGAAGTCCAACTTGATGCCAGTAAGGAAATGGCGTGCCGAACACGCCAGGCTGGACAGGATAGAAAATAGAGTGTAAATCAGCAGCCCAGCAAAGCAACTCACCATCAAGGGGAAGAAACCTTCGCTGTACACAGTCTTGCTTTTCGTAACGGCCATGGCGCCATAAGTGCGACCATGGTATCCACCTATGACGACGCAAAGTGAGTGATATACAATAATGGTAGAAGGACGAGTGCATACCCTGCATGCTGATGATATTTTGCCGACCCGTAATCGAGCGTGCCATCTTCAGGGTCGCTTCAATAGCCTCTGAGCCCGAGTTCCAGAAGTAGAATGAGTCTAGTGAGGTGTCAGGCATGACTGGAAGAAGCTTTTCGATGAGGCGAAGGTACGGGAGGTGGAAGGCGATACTGCACTGAAATACTATCAAAATACAGGGAGAGGTAGCGAGACATGGGAATTACCTGGCCATGAACGAGGTTTGTGCACTGATCCGCGGCAGCTTTGCTGACCTTTGGGTGACAATGACCTGGATGTGACCATAGTGTTGGCCTAGCACTCCGGAGCAAAGCAAGGACTACGCGCGCTTACCAAGGTTGGTTACACCGATCCCGCAACTGAAATCGAGCATCCGCCGACCATCCTCAAAAGTGAGATATGAACCCTCTCCTTTGCTCATGACGGCCTCGGTTAATCGGCCAATGCCCGCAGTGACATGGCGTTGACCAAACGTGACTAGATTGTCTGAAGAGGTCGCCATACCCCTCGCATCGCGTGTGAAGCGAGTGGAGTGAGCACCGTAGAGTCCTCGAGTTCTAATGTAAATGATATCAAATGTAGTCAAGTTTCCGCATGGCACCGGACGTACAGTCTGAGGTGTTTGCAGGAGAGCGTTCGTAGCATGTTGTGGTCGAGATATAATGTGGAGAAGACAAGGAGTAATCGGCTATTATTTACACGGGATACCAAATATATCAGAGTAGCTTGCCGATGGGTGTTAGCCCATCAAAACCCCCATCATAATCGTATACCATCTGACCACGTAAAAACGTCCGCAGCACAACCCCCTTGAGCACGAGTCCCTCGTACGCAGAAAGCTTGTTTTTGAAGTGTAAATGTTCTTTCGACACCTGTGGTACTTGTGTCAGACAAACGGACGAGCGAGCTGCAATCCATTCCTCCCCTTAAACTCGGCTTCTGCATCCCAGACCACAAAGTCTCCATCGAGACCCACGACCAACGCACCTTTGACTCCATCAAGCCCCGCGTGCTCCGCCGTCCGTTTGCTCATCCACTGAATAATTTGGCTGAGTGTGGCTCCTCTCTCGGGCTTTCTGCCTTCGGTCCACAGTAGACTCAGACCAAGGCCGAGGCTGTTAATTCCTCCCCACGCTGCCATGACATCTCCTTCTTCTACTTTCTTTAGCTCCAGGACGCAGGGGCTGTGGTCAGACACTACGCAATCGATATCTCCATCCAACAGTGCCTTCCAGAGTTGGTCACGATTGGATTCACCGCGAATCGGAGGACAGCACTTGAACTCGGGGTGTCCGTTGGGAATCTCGTTCGCAGAGAGGCACAGATAATGAAAACAGGTTTCTACTGTCAGTTTCAACCCCCTTTCCCTTGCAGTTCGGATGGCATCAAGGGTAGCGGATGCAGAGAGGTGTACGATATGACACCGAAGCGATGGGTATTTTTCTTGAAGACGTGTTATCAATGCGATAGCATTTACTTCCATATCTTCAGGTCGTGAAGCCAAGAAGGTTTCATAAAGCGTTGGTTTTGACATGGAGTGCGAAGGAGTGAGACCGAGAGGGTTCTCCAGTTCTGCGTGAAATAGCAGGACAGTCGGTTCATGCTGGTTGTCGTAAGATCAAGGCAGCGGTGCTTGACTGGATTTCCTAACCTCTATTTCCTTCATGTGATCCCGTAGGTCGTGTTCGGAAACACAAGGGAATTCCTATATGCACGTTAGTGAGCATCGTACTCTTCATGAAAGTGTGTGGTGTACCTCTACTCCACTTTCTATCAGAAAGCATTTGAAGCCTTTAACTCCGCAGGAGATAAGAGGCTTGAGATCTTTCTAATCCATACTCGAAATCCATAAGAAAAGGATCGAGGTTAAAGCAAGTAACTTACATGGTTCCCCGGAATGGCCCCTCCCCAGAATGCGACGTCGGTCCAACACTGACCTTGCGCGGACTTTTGCTTGATCGCTAGGTTTTCCACCGTCGTTGTGGGCGGTATAGAATTCAAAGGCATGTCCACCACAGTCGTGATGCCACCTGAGACGGCAGCCCTTGTGCCAGTCCAGAAGCCTTCCCAGTCGGTCCGACCCGGCTCGTTTAAGTGTACGTGTGCACTTGGGAGGTCTGGCTCAGTCAGTGGACCTAGAAGTTGTACATTACGACTTACTCCACAAGCCCGGGGAGTACGTGCTTGTCGCCGACATCGAGAATCTGGCTGTCGGAGTCATGTTTGGCTGTATCTTCACCGAGATAGTGCAGATCAATGGACACGATCTTTCCTGACGTCCGATCGACGGTGATCGTGGCAGGCTGGGGGTCGCCATACGGCAAGAGGACGTTCTTACTGGTAACTTTCAAGTACTGAGTCATGGCGAGATAAGATCATGTTTCGGTTAGCAAATACTAGTACTAGTAGTACAGTACCACGTGGTCATTCTCGGCGGCGGCGACGACGACAACGACGACGGACGTGCTCGTGCAGAAATGACCGACGGTGCAGCGAAATCTGCACTCGCCCTGGATGACCTGACTTCTTCACTAAATTCGTTGCTCTCTCCCAAGGTCCCTGCGCTGACCGCTTTGTCTCCCTCAGACTCGGTCGCGGAATCAGATTACAACGACGTCGCCATCGAGGACGATTCACACTTTTCAACCGTCCTACTCTCCGAGCGTGCCAGCATCTCGTCAGATGTCGGCCAAGCAGCAGCCATTCTGGAACGACGGACGACAATATCGTCGACTCCTTTCAAGGCATTAAGGTCCCTTCGACAATTTGCACACAAAAGATCAGTGTCAAGTATCACTGCAGACGAAGTATCTGGCGATAACATCCTCGCACGCCTGGGGATTCAAAAAGTGCACGAAGAAAACGACCTCGACGTGCTTCGTACCGCTGGTGACGCTCAACAGAAACTTCATGAAGAGTTCCTTCGCCTCCACAACGAACGGCGGGCAGAGGCTGCCAACAACGATGAAACTTCCATTGATTGGGGTTAGTCTGTGCTCTAGCCAAGCAGACTCTGGCTAATCGTGACATCGCTTCAAGATTTCTGGGGCGCTGTCATCTCCGGCATGTGGATAGCTATACTATAGGTTTAACACAAGTTAACACTCCTATAGACTATCAGGCGTACGCTGCTGCCAACCCTGAAAAACTCGCCAAAGCAATCGAAAAAGGGGTGCCTGGTTCACTGCGAGGGATGATGTGGCAGCTAATGTACAGGGAACACCAGATTTCCCTAACCCTCGTTAACAAGTTTGTGACAGGGCAGCATCCAAGGACACTGAACTTGAAAATACCTATCTGGCGTTGCTGAAAGAGACCAGTCAACATGAAAAGGCGATCGCCAGAGACCTCGGGAGGTTAGATCTATAAGTTGTTTGGGATAGAGGTATACTTTTCTGAAGCGCAACCGGTAGAACGTTCCCCCATCACGAGTTCTTCACAGATGATCAAAGCATTGGTCAGGAAAATTTATTCAATGTCCTAAAAGCATATTCTCTGCAAGTTTTCATTCCTTGAAAAGTGTGATGCACGCCTGCAACTTCATGTTTAGATATGATCCCCAGGTTGGTTACTGTCAAGGGCTATCCTTTGTCGTTGCCGTACTCCTGTTAAACGTGAGTTCCTCTCATGTGTTGTGCATACAATCCCAACAGTTATTGCGGTTAGATGCCAGACGAGCAAGCATTTTGCCTCTTGGTTCGCCTAATGCATACCTATGATCTCCGGGGACATTTTCTGCCTGAAATGCCAAAGCTGCAATTGCGGCTCGTAAGCTCTATCACCTTCCGCGTCATGCCCCATCCACTAAACTTTTGTAGTTTCAGGTACCTTCGGGCATGCTTGAAATACTGTCGTTCTGAATTCATGCAGTTTGATAGATTGATCGAGGAGCTCTTGCCTGTGTTACACCTGCATTTTCTGCGGCAAGGGATTAAATCGAGCATGTTCTGTTCGCAATGGTTCCTTACCTTGTTCAGTTACAGGTGAGTCGGCGCATGAACACATCTAGCGCAGACTAGTTGAGAAGGCCCTAGATTCCCACTCGACATCGTGTTTAGAATATACGACAATTGCCTTGCAAGCGGCATCGAGGCAATCTTTGCGTTCAGCATTGTATTACTACAAAAACATGAAGATATACTACTCGCACTCAAATTCGACGAAATATTGTCATTCCTAAAAACAAGAGTGTTTGAACGATACAAGGTGAGTACGCTTGTCTCCAAATTCAATAGACATTGAAACGTTTTATCACGACAGATCGAATCTTCAGGTGAAGATACGAAGGGGGAACAATGCGATCAACAGGCCAAGCATAACGTCGACGAATTCGTACAAGACGCTATCTCCTTGAGAATTACACCGTTCATGCTGGATGCTTATGCACACGAGTACGCTGACCTAGTGAGAGCACGGGAAGCACATGCCATTGAAATGGATACACTTCGGAATAGTAACCGGGCGCTTGCTGCGAAAGTGTAGGTTTTGGTGTCCCTGTGGCGGTTGATTACCCAATTATGCTTTCTAGCAAAGAGCTCGACACGAGCCTTGCTCAACTGAATACCGAACATGTGGAAGTGTTAGTAAGTTACTACCTTTCATATTCTGCTTATTGCGTCTCACCAGACTAACCGAGTAGAACCAACTCGTAATGGCTCGTCTCCGCAACGAGGAAATAGAAGAAGAACTTGTTCGCTACAAACTACTGTCAGATCTGTCTCTCCTAGAACTGTGGGTGCGAGGCTCATCCTACTTTCTTTTTGCTAGTTATGCAGAAGCAATGCATCAGAACGAGGATGCCATGTCATCCAATAATAGGCTTTCCAGGGCGCAAACGGACCGTAGAGGAAGTGGACATTCGTAAGCGCTAATCGTCCGCTTTGGATAGTTGTCATAAAAATGCCGTTACTACTGTACACATACCACCGGAGCCAACACCAATCTTGATGCGCTTGTTTACATACGACTGCGGTCAATCTCTGGTGTACCCTTGCGCCAACTGAATCTGCACATGGTTGCATGGTTATTCAATACTGCTTTAAAATACCGCTGTTCGTTGGCCGCACTGACCTCTTCCTTGCGAATGGTTCGCAACTCGCCTGGAGCCGTGGCTTTGCCCATAGCAGCACTCAGTGCGACCTGGGCAGTGCGAGAAATGGCTGAATGATTAGAGATCCAATACTTGATTTCGTCGGGAATGATTTCTATGACAGCGACTCTGGGATCCCCCTCGTCGCCTTTATGCACGCCATCTCCGAGATTGCCGATGTAGCCAGTTACACTGGTCGGCGACAATCAGCTCCGGGAAATAAGGTTGAGCAGTTCAGGAAGCTTACAAGCTAGACCAATGCTTATGAATGAGTTCTTTGTCTTGAGTAACCCGAGCTCTTCCAGAATAAGATGCCCAATCGGTCGATGAAGGGTCAAAGAAAGAAACATTGACGTGAGAGTCGTTCTCGATCTCTTCAAATTTGCAAGAGACGTTATTTGCGAGGAAAAGGAGATTCAACTGGGAATCGCCAGAAACTGGAAGGACAAATGAGAATTGAGACAATAGGAATAAGGACGATTCGATCACACCGTTCGCAGGGGTCATGGCACGGGAATGAAGGTTACCATTGGGATCGCGAGTGACAAGCATCCCGACCTTAGCAGCTTTGACCACTGTCTGTAGATCTAAGGAGCCAAGTGGTGAATAATGGGACTCGCACAACACAATGAAGCGAGAACCTGAAATCCTCTGGAGGAGTGGGACATCCTTGCTTTCCGCGATATGCGAGTACGGGTCAAGACGAGCTCGTTCTTCGGGAGAGACGACCATGATAGGAGACTGTTGGAAGTTGAGGCTTGGCTTGACTCGACTCTTATATACACTCGCTTAGTGGCGTGACGTCATTAAACATTGTTTCCGGTGCGTCATGCGGTCAAGTCTTGTTCCAAGTCATAGTCCGTTGAGAATGGAATGTCACTATCATACCATACAGGCGATCCGTGTCTAGGTGAGATAGTCAGTTCAGATGATAATATCACAAGCAACGCGCGGATTCGAATATCGAGGTACATGGACAAGGTCATGAAGAAACAGAAGGGGATGGTTGTGAATCCCTATTCAGAGTTGGAACCTGGTCTGCTTCCCATGTACCAGGTACCAACACGAATGGGAGCAACCACGTAGCGGTCAGAACAACACCATAGCCTGCGATTCGCTTAGCTGTAACTCAACACGTGGCAAGCAAACGACCATGCCTTTATCAAAGCTCCTAATCGCGGTCCAACCCCATGCGATAAACCCGCCCATATAGCCCACATAAGGGACCAGGTGGCGAAGAATGACCACGCCAGGACGCATCTGTGGTGGGAGCAGCGCAACAGGCAGATGGTCCATGAGCCACTGAAGAGCGGTCGTGATGATTGCAGCACGTTTTACCGCTTCGAGTTGCCTGTTGTTAAGAACATCCAAAACGGGGGGAGGGAGATAACTAGGATGGACAATCACATCACAGCCATCGCAAACATGCTACATCACTTACATTCGGAATCCCCACCACATTGTCTGGACGGAAATTTTTGTGAGGGAAGGTAACCAGACGCGATACTCCCTCACAGGTGGTGAGGCACCTGCAGGTTCAGTGGCAGGAGGGAACTCTGCTGCGTCGGTGGCCTCCGAGACAAACTCTGATTCATGAACGCTAGACAACTCCCCACTACCGCTTGCTAGCACTTGATCAATGGACTCCAGAGGGAGCGGGGCGAAACGTGGCTGGGGACTGCGGCCACCGCCACCTGCGAGCGCTCGATCGATGGACTGTAAAGGGAGCGGAGAGAAACGTGGCTGAGGGCTGCGACTACCACTTCCTGTGAGCACTCGATCGATGGACTGTAAAGGGAGCGGAGAGAAACGTGGCAGGGGACTGAGCCCGCCACTACTCAGCACTTGATCGATGGTCTCGAAAGGCAACGGAACGAAACGTGAGAGGGGGCTGCGACCGGGACTACCCACCACTACTTCATCGAAGGATTCTGAAGGTAGAGGAATGAAGCTTGGCTGTGGGGTGCGTATCTCCTCTCCATCCCCATTTATAGATACAATTTCCGAGCATGCGATCTCGACTTCTGAGGTGTCGTCTGGTTCCAGTGGACCATACATCATGATGGAGTTGTTGTCGTCAACGCAATCCAAGATTTGGTCTTGCGAAGGCTCTGGGTTACTTTCAAGCTCGGTTTTCTTGCCATGCGGTGATCGCAAACGGTCCAAGGCAGACCACAATGGTTGCCAACCGTGTTCCAAAGGGCCGTTTTCAGAATGCGGTGGTGTCAAAGAAGCGACAAGATGTGGGTCTCGTACAGGAGAAGGGGTATCATCAGCTTCGGTCTGCGGAGGAGTAGACGGTGTGGTTCGAGAAGATCCTGCGCCTATAGCAGGCGAGAAGGATGGGAATGGAAATGTGGAGAATAAGTCCTGTATTTTCTTTACAAACGTGCCGGGCTCCGAGTCGGGAGGTGCATCAGTCACCACCGAATCGGTATTCTCACCAATCATCGGTGTGTCTGTGGGTGTCTGAGCTGCATGAAGGGTCTGCGACGACCATTCGACGGAATCAGCCTTGGTGTCGTCGTTCGCTGCAGTCCCAACATGAGTTGCTCGATGTGTGAGCTTTGTGAAGTACCCAAAAGTTGCTGTCGTTTTTTGCTTGGACATCCAACCAATACCAGTCTGTTCAAGGCCTCCCACCGATGTGATTTGCTGGGTTGGTTGTGTCTTGCTCAACGATCGAAGGAGATACGGGGCAAGGTAAGGTGCGTAGAACACGAGTCGTGGCTGTGCAGGATCTATGTACTATACAAGACATGCTACCAAGCAAGCGCCCATTATTATCAAGTAGATCCAATGCAACGCGCAGTCGCAGCAATGCGAAAGTTCATCGGAATGACCGTGTGCCTGTTTGTAAATCAGCAACATGAATCAACTTGTGTATCGTGTATCAGTCTCTCACTCATAATACTTCTGCACTCCATCACCTTCCATAATCATCACGTCTCCCTGATATCCCAGCGTGCGACTGAGAAATACGTATTACGCACAACCTAGTTAACACTCACATGACGGAGAGCTAGGGTTAATGCATGAGCACCCTTGCTTTTCGGGGTGTCCGCGATCACATGCGGGCGGAAATGCATCAATGCTGCAGACCCCAGGGAAAGAGACGCGACAACCGGTCCTAATCCCTTTTCACTGTCACTATGGAACTGAGCACAGCTCAGTAGAGGTTTTTACACTCATATCGAATAGGTGACACTCACGGACATCTTCTGTCGTTCCATGTATGCTGCGCTGAGAACCTCGTTGAACGGGATATCAGTCTGCAGCGCAAGGCTGGATCTCTCCTTGATCACCGCCAAGGCTCGTCGGACGCAGTCAGGCGCTTCGTGGAAAGGGACCGTGTTTCCCGTCCCACCGACATACTAAGTCAGGCGTCAACATTGAGCAACCCGGGCGCGTCACGACTCTGTTCAACAATACCTGGTATGGCTCACCAGCTGGTATAAAGATTCCATTATTGTCAAGTTACGTCTGTATGACACAAGGGCTTACAGTTTTGGGAGAAGTAGTTGGTGAGTAACTGTCCACGCGCTGGTCAATATCGCGTCAGTATGCGTCGAGGTAGCCGGTGGATGATGTACCTCTATGCTGTAGAGAACATTAGGTAATGGTGTACTGGAGATTTGGTGTACTCACGTTTCGCAGTGGGTATCGACGAAGCTTCAATTCACCAGAAGAAGCTTGTTGCTGATATAGTTGGAAGATGCTGTCAGCATCCCCATTCGACAACGGTGTGCCGAGAATGAGGTGTATTTTGCCTCTAATCAGATGAAACGTATTACTAATCGCAGAAGAAGGAAACGGCGATACCTACCTGTCGTATGGCAGGATGAAAGTGAGGCGATTAGTGAACCCTTTGTGCACCCCAAGATTAATCGGTTCAAGACGGCAAGCGACGATGCCTGTGAAAATGGATGTGAACGAGAAATGGCAGCTGAGGGGTGTTATGTTACCCGATTCTTTCCCGATTCGTGAGTGCAAAAATTCTTTGTGGGGGCGCTGGTGCCAGAACTCCTTTGGTGAGCGTACCCTGCCGTTGACTACATACTTGAACTAACCCGCCAACCTATGTCAGCAACCCACGGAAGCTGTATGACTACTTACCCCGCAGTTAGAACATTCCCAATTTTCCCACTTATACCTGTTCTTTGCGTCAAACATGACAAAAGTTCGTGCTGTCAAACTCACCTGCATGAGAGGCGACCACATTTTATGCAATGCCAGCCCTTGCTAAAGGCAAATGTAGTCGTAACGCCACCTGGTGTCTCAACCACTCGAGCCGGTGTTAAATTCGGTAATCTTTCGAATTTCTGGGGTAACAAGTTTAAAAACTCCTCACGGTAATCTAGGTGCTCAGATTCTTCGTCATCGACAGTCCAAAACCCATTGCAGAGGGGATTCAGGCACATCCAGCCTTGTTTGTAGACAAACGGACTCTGCTCCTGACAGCTTTTGCATTCGACGTCCGAGTCTCCATCAGCATCTGTGGGCTGCGACGAGCCTTCTGGGAGGCATATAGCGGAGATTGATGTTGGTGGCTTGGTGGCTACATCCGTCGCTTCCTGTTGCGCCAATGATGCCCACCAGGGATCACCTTGACCCTCGCACCATTGGAACGCGAATTTCCACCTGACGATACGTCCTGACCCATCACGAGCGGATTGACACTCCGCTGGTTAATGGTCAGATTATATCGATCAAAAGCCTGTTGAGTACTGACCCCATGCATGAGATATCCAATACAAACCAAGCACAACGTAAGTATAGTTGCCCGAAGTGAGATCGTAAGGAAAGAGTGCATATTTATCGTCGGCAAGAAGCACGAGAGGCCGTCTGTCCTTGTATGTCTTTAGCAAAGCACGAACTGACTTATCCGAAGCTTCTTGGTCTTGATCCGTCTGGTAGCGTTTGGGTCCTCTACGACAGTCAAGTACTGACTGTGATTTGCCACCCCTGTCGTAAAATCTTAGTTACGCCCGAGTTCGGTACACAAACGTGAAACAAACCCGTGCGAGATGATCAATTTTCCACCGTGGTGGAATTTATCCCGACTGTAATGATTTCAGAAATCTAGAACAACAATGACGAGAAATGCGCACCTCGCGGCGTACGCCCCAAGGAGGTAACCCTTGACGATGTCATCCTTTGAGTACACGCCGCTGTGATAGGAACGAAAATGCTCGAAGGACTCGCAGACCTCTTGACGAGACTTATCAATGGTTAGTGGCTATAAGTTAACTAGCAGGATAAAGTGACTCACCTGAGCCCATATACGTGGAGGAGCTGGGAGGGGGGGTTTGGCTGCAACCATTAAGGGCGCAGAAGTTGCAATAGTGACCTGGACGTCGTGTACTTCGTCTTCATCGTGTCCGTCGAAGTCATCACATTCTTTGTCTTGTTCTTTGTTTTGAGTCCAGTCAGGTACGTCTGGCCCGACCGCTTCCTGTAGAACAGCTAGTGCATTGCTGGCTACATCTCGCAAAAGTTGGTCGACATGCTCGATAGATTGGGTTCCACATGGAACTCCTCGGACAGCAGTGCCCTTGCCAAGCGCTAAACGTTCGCTGCGTAGTTTTTGGGGGAGAGGACGTAATGCCCTAATGTCCGGGCCAAGAAAATCACAAAAGTCAACCGACGCGCTTTCATGAGATACCACGGAACCTGGTTCGAACTCAGGTCGAGTGCGTTTCCTCTGCGCCTTTGCTTTCACATGCAAATTTTTCTGGGTTAATGGGGGTCTGGTGACAAGAGGCCTCGGGGTTATCGCCCGTAGGTTGCGCGCGGACCCGAATACCTCTCCGAGTTCGTTATCTTGAGTTGACATCGATAAAAGACGCGGTCGCTTATTCGCTCGAGTCGGGAGGGCACTGATCGATCTTACTTTCCGCAGGAAACTTCCCTGGGACCGTTGGTTTGAGACATTCAAAAGCTTCGCGTCGTTGCGCTTGCGATGGAATCTGAGCGAGGCGTCACGTCTACCTTTATTGGAAAGGAAAACGAAGTTGTCAGATCGCGAGGTTCTCCGGGCTGATGGAGGCTGAGAGCTACTGGTATCCTCACGGTGTCTTGTTTTGGGTCCGTGGGACGAGCTCTTCTTGATCACCTGATTTTTGGCCCCAAGCAACTCGCGCGAGTGGCGAGATAAATTGGGCGCAAACTGGTTTGGGCAATGAGATATAGAGTTGGTATCAGTGACTGCATGAATCTTGGACGACTCCTTATCGTCCTCGAAAGCATTGGAAGGTGTGACGACTGGTGTTTTTTGAGAGCTGAGTTTGCGTTTCTTCACTTTTCTGGAAGCTGAACGTTTACTTGATTTCGCGGCCTTGCTGCCTTTTCCTTGGGTATTCTGACTCTCTTTGAGCTTGATAGCGCCGATGCCACGTTTGAGGACAGAGATTAGATATTCCTGGGCCTCGTTGGCGCATCCCGGTTTCAGCTTTCGTGATAACTTGAATTGGTACTCGAAGAAGACCTTGCAAAGCCCTTCGCCTTTGTCTGTGACCTCGAAAGAGCTTGCTTCCGAGCTAGTGCCCTTGAAGACCAAACATGCCCATGCCTTGCTTGCCAAAGTCGCCTGAAGAAGAGGCATCGAGACTCTCGATGTTAAGGATGAACTGCGAGTACGTACTTGGCCATCCTCCCGCATTGTCTCGATAAAACTAGAAACAACCAATTTGCTTGCGGAACGGCTCCCACTGGCAAGAGTTTCCTCATACATGGTGATATGACTGCAAAGGGGTTCATGTTGCAAGAGGGACGGATCGTCGACGGACACGGGCAGATTCATCGTGGCCCGGCGGTTGGTGCGGGCTCAACGCACAAACGTTTGCACCAACAAGTAGATAATGTAACGCTCACCTTTTTAGCTGTTCAACGCAAATTTCTAGGCTCAGCTGGAAATTGGCTTTGTTCGCCGCGAAACGTATCGAGCTAGTATGCAGTCGATGTCTGGCTACGCGCAATCTAAGTTGCGACAAATGAAATTACATTTATTTTGATAGAGCGTGCTGAAGAGCCTCGTATACGTCTGCCTCTATCCGGGCTTCCAGTTTGTCCTCCTCTGACCCATTACCAGTAGCAACCCTAAGTGCTTCCTGTAGGTTTGCGCGAACAGCCTTAAACCAAGGTATCAGTCAAGTAGGACATTCCGAGAAAGAGCACCAGACCTCGGGTGAGAAAGACTCGAGTGTAGCGCCCTCAACCACGTTAATTGTCAATTTGTTACCGGGGTGAACGTTTGCAAAACCACCGGACACTGCAGGATTCAGAAACGAGACCGCGGATATTGTTATATTGCCTTACCAAACCATTTTTTCGATGTGTTTCCCGTCTCAATAACCTCCACGATACCAGGACGAAGGGGCTCAATAGAAGGGACATGGTTTGCGAGAACACCCATATCTCCAGATGCAGCTGAGATGTTTACTTGGACGACATCTTCAGAAGTAAAGATTGCCTGACAAAGACTGTCAGAAGCGTCGAGACGAGCCAGTGTGACTGACCTGATGGGGAAGAACGAGTGAAAGCTTGATTTTATCGGCAACCTCAGCGTAGCCACGTCTTTGAAAAATAAGTGCTGAGGGCACGCGTTTGGCGACGGACGAAAACAAACGCAACGTAGACATTTTGTATGGATGAAGTAGAAGTAAACTGAAGCCTACTTGCAGTTCGGACAATACCGGTAAACACATCATCACGTGTCCTTTGACGAAAAATAACTTTAACCCGGGTATGTACACATCCATATCCCTATACAAAATTCTACCCAGAACCATTGCTTTCATGGCTCAAACCTCGATTCGTGTAATCCATTCACATGGGATCGAGCGTAGTCATGAGGCAGAAGCTGTGGAACACGCAGGACGCCCCTCTCGCTGGAGACGAGCTGTCAGGAATTCTGATGCCCACTTTTACACAAGAAACGTACATCTCATCAACTGCGACAATGAGGTCGTAATTAATCTCCTGGCTGACCACAGAGTCGTACTTGTATGAGGGGTGCGATCGAACAAAGTCCCGCATCCACGTCGCCGCGGTTAGCAGCGAGCCTGGTGCATCTCAAGGTCACAAGAACTGAACCAAATAAATATAAACACGAACCGTTTGCACGATGACGGATCAAGTCAACGTATTTGTTGATCTGCAGTCTTTCAGATGAATCCATATCGAGCGTTTCAAGGTATGCCTCGACAAGGCCAAGTAGTCCAGGAAACGTAGCACCCTGTAATATGACTGGGAAATACACAGCACAGCGAAAATGCACTCAACACCAACCTTCCCGTTAAAGATCTCCTCCATCGACATCTCCTCGTATTCCTCCTCGATGGGAGTATCTACAAGAATGGGTGGAGGAGGGGCGCGGGGGAAACAGTTTCGTAATTTCCGTTCTTTGGGGGTGATACCATCGTGCCATTCGACGGGGGAGCTGGATCCAGACGATGACGGAGTGCTTATTGTGGGTGATATGTAGCCTGGTGGCAACACACTCTTGCGGAAAAAGAACTTGCCCTTACGAACTGCGTCTCGCTTTTGCGCCCGAACCATGTTCTCATCGACCTGGGCAACATTGGTCGCGACAGAAAAACAGGAAATAGTGAAAACGCACCTTAGAGATAGGAATGTAAAAATTGAGGTTGAAAGCAAGGATAGCTCTAGACAGGAGTACAACGAAAACGGCAAATGCGGCGTTCTCAAAGTCGGTTAGCTGTACTTCCATGCTGCGGAACTCGACTCGCCAACCAATGGGAGATTTAGGTGGCGGTGGTTTGAAACGGAGAGTTTGCCAATTCGTGGATTGGAGGTTCTTGCCAACAGTATTGACATCAAACGTCGCAGATGGAGGGCAGTCCTCACCTCGAAATGATCATTACTAGTCTCGTCGTCCTGGTTGATTGTTTCTGAAAAAATTACCAGAGGATCGCGAATAAATATGTGTGCTATATGTCTGGAAAGCAATTCATCGATGCCTTTAACCAATATGATCATGGGGTTTCAATAAACAATTCTGTAACTCCACACCCACCATGGTTGACGAGGCGTGTGTAGATTTCTTGGTTGTAGGGTACATCGGTGTCGTTGTATGCTGGCTTATTGTTCCAATCCGTTGATAAGTACAAGTCAACGCTGTCGTAGCGCGACTTTGGAATGATATATTTATTTTCCTTGAGTGGCTGACGACGGTGGAATCAATTGGGGAATTGACGCAAAGAAGTTAATTAATTTACCGTGCATCCGCGTTCTTCCAAGGTGCGATCATCCACACTGCCGGCAATAACGTTCCAGCGGCAGTCAACGTCCGAAAGATAGCCACGCCAGATAGGACTAGCAGCAGTCAGGGCCAACTGCAAAGATGAATAAGCGATGATATACATCTGGCTCGGAATTTGTATACCATAATTGGGCCGAGTGGGATCAGGGCATCGTACATGCGCCTCGCTTCCTCAACATTGCAGCTCTGGAATGTGAGTTGCAAACAACAGCAACCCATGCCAAAGCCCATCGCGTCCATGTAAACATGATCTATTAAAGCTGCACCGTTCTTGGCCTCTGTGAGGTGAGGCAGACGTCATGAGCCATTTTGAGCCCTTTTCGCGCAAGAGGAACCTCACCAGCATCTTCTGCATACAAAGAACGCTGCCACGGAATAGTTGGATCAACGAACGGCCTCGGTGTCCTCTCGTCAATGAAAATAGGAAGATTAATGGCAACTTTAGAACCTCTTCTTCTCCTAATGTTGGCGGTAAGGGTGCTATGACAAATTTAGAAAGGGACCGAGATGACCGAAAATGGACACTGACGGGAAACGTGCGTGTGGATTGGTGATCTCTTCTGGTAAAAATAGGCTATGACTCGACTCCGCGCCGTCAGCGCTGAAGTTGGGATCGGTAAAGACACCGGGAGCACCCAGGCGAGGGAAAGAAGTGAGTGTGATAGGTACCTCGTTGGCATTAAGATACCTCCTGGCGAGCAGGCGTCTGATATTCAAAATGAACAGAAAGTAGAGTGAAGGGAGTAAGGTGCTCGCCTATAATGCATGTTGGACTCCACGGAGAGTAGATCTTGGATGGAACCTGTGTATGGGGATCCGGGAGTTGACTCCAACATGAATCTCCCATACTCGGGGTGAAAGGTGGGTATTGAGATTCTGAGGGGATTGTTTTGCAGGTGAATACAGCAAAGAATTGCAGCTTACGAATCTGGAGCATCATGCTCTAGGTCAGAGACGATTTTGCTGAGCTTGGCGAGAATTTCGGTCTGACGGAGAGACAGTTTCGCGTTTTTTGTCTCGTCGTCAAAGGCGATGACCATGTACTCAATCTGAAGAAGATGAATGAGGGCGGACGCCAGCGGTGGGAATGGAGTGAGCGATACCTCGTCACCCCAGAGGAGTTCGTCTCCGTGCCTGTCCTTGACTCTGTCCCAGGTGTGGAGGAACTGGGTGATGCCATGTTCCCTGACATGGTCGGCGTACAATCTTGCCTCGTCCCATGTGAGTGGTGTTCCCAGATACAGGAGGCCCATGATGTGATATGCGCAACGGATTGCGCAACCTCGGAGTATACAAGAACAACCGAGGGAGTGAAAGCTGGATTATAACGGATTTCTCGCATTTGTTTCGGACATCCTTACTCATATCAATCACCACCTGATAGCGATTTGTAAGATAGTTCTAATCTAAGCCGGGTTTAGACCGAGCCTATCATCGTTAGCTTGGTAATGATTAATGGCTAATCTAAGCGAGCGAACTACGGGCGACCGAGCCTGAAGGGCCTCTAACCGTTTCCCCCGTTTGTAGTCCACTTGAGTATTATCTTTAGTGCAAGCAAAACGTGCCTCAGCGCACGTGTCCATGCCTCCTCCTGGCTGAACTGCAACTTGACCGACGCCTCCCCTATCTTGTCCTTGACAACTCTGGTGGAGCATCAGCCGTCGTTCTCATCTTTATCGATATCCCACTCACTGGTGTGGAAAATCGACACTCGAATCCTGGGATTTGACATAATCCATTAGTTGTTTCAGGCATTCTAGGAAAGCAACCATCGCAAAATCGAATCGCCGGTTGTGCAGTAGCCGACCAAAATGAAGATCACCCGAACCATATAATTCGTACGTTGTCTTATCCCCAGTCGTTCGTTCTATTCGCGAAAAGGAACCCATCGGGATCAAACGATAGCTGCAAATGCACGTCAGTATCGTTCTCAATGAACCGCAGACAGCATACTTGTCAAATGTAAAATCTAGTTTCCGCGCAATGGTATATAGTAGTAACAGTGTCTGCCCCCATGCCGCATTGACCTCGGGCCATTCCACCTGTACCACAACAGGTGAAACTCGTTAAAGAAAGGCAGCAGAGTCACCTACTGGAACACCGGGCACTCGTCCCAGTCGGAGACCATTTATGGTTCCAAACACTCCATCGTGACCGATGCAAAAGGCATCGTTGTAGACATTGGTACGTTCCAGTTTCTCGTACGCGGCATAGTCCGCGGCGTAGGCTGCGCGCAAAGACGAAAGGAGAGTGGCTTGACCAGCAGAGACCAACTGATGTTCGTTGTGCGCACGCCAGAACCTACCAAGTCGTCAGTCTCCGGAGGTGAACATTGTCGTCGTCTATCGGGAACACTGACTCGGCTTCCTCCTCCTCCAGGACACTTTCTTCCAGCTCCAACGCACGTAACTCCTCATCAAGTTGCTCTCTTTCCCGCTCGACTAACCTTAGTTGCTCGATTGCGACACGCTCTTCCATTTTCAGTTTCTCGATCCTCATTTCTGCTTCATCTCTGTCCGTGTCCTGGCTCTCACGCTCCTTCTCCTTCTTTAGTCCCTTTTCAAAGGCAATATAACCATCACGCTCCTTTTTAGTTTCATCCAATTGTCTTTGTAAGGAAGAAAGAAGGATCTGAGTGCATTCTGCACAAAGTGGATGATCGATGTCAGCGCGAGTGGTCAGCAGATTAAAGAGGCGCATGGTGGAACGCAAGTGATGTGATATGGGTGTCGGATTCGGTTGATCGGGTTCTGTTTGCGAGGGTGGTGCTGATGGTGATGGCGCCGGCGGTGGACCTTTTGATTGAGCATTACTGGAAGGAGACACTGTGGGTCTTGGTGTAACGTTAGGGGGCGATGGAATGTTGTGTATGACGCTGTCTTGCAGCAAGACAAAGGACTCGTTTGGAGCCGGGTAGTTGCGTTGGGGTTGCTTCCCTTGTGCACGCGAGGAAAGGGGTGGTGAAGACCTGGTGTTGTCATGATGCTTTGCAAGCTGCCATGCGGCTTTGGAGGCGGGAGAAGAAGGGAGGTGGGCCAACTGTTCGGCCTCTGTCATATACCTGACACGTGTTGAGGGTGCCGGTGAGGGGGATGCTGCAAGCGTGTCATACTGGGACGGTGAAAGGTCTACCAGCGACGCGTCAAGCTGATATATCCCGAATATCCTGAGTTGTTATTGTCTGAATGAAAGCTGAGTTGCATACCTGCAGTGGTTCCTTGCATTGCTGACAGACGTAGTTCATCGCGATTGCCAACTTACAAGTCGAATATGTGGTGACAACAACGGATATTCCTGCACGTGCCTCTCAATCCTTGTACGGTCAAACACCCCTCGCTGCGGTCTTGACCCCGACCAGCGTCCAATCGACCTTCGGAGCCGCCTGCAAGTGAATCATCAAGGTCAGCGTTGGCCCATGTCACAATTTCATGGCAAATTTATACCATTGGCCTCATGGAACTCTCCACATAGCTCGCATGTATACATTCCTCTTTCATTGATGGGGGACTCATGCAGAAAACATGCTCCTCGTTTAACGGCAAACATGCGCCATATTTTGTCATTCATGGTTGTCACTTTCGTCGAATCCCCCCTATGCTCATGCACCTTTCCTTTGGAAACACACGCACCTTTCGTTCAACGATCCTCCGAGTTGTTACTCGAAATTTACTCCTTTGGCTCTGAGACGGATTCCCCTTATATCCTATGGCAGTCCTTGATCCCGTCATACGCCTGATGGCACCCCCTGCATTTCCGTTGCCTGGAACCCACCGACCAATGTGGCTTCGACGATGCACACAAGCCCATTCTTTCCGATCATCCTCCCTAGGCGACCACATGGCTACGCACACCCACATATATAAGAAATTCTACGTCCCAGTTCCTCAGCTTATACTTAACTAGTCGCATCTCGAATTGGAATTGGCAAGCTTCCTATTATCTGTGGTTACTCATCACCAATCCATGTATAGATGGCTTCTCAACTCTTCGCGCTTCTCATTGGAATCGACAACTACAAGTCTGGACGTATCTGGAATCTCGAGGCCTGTGCCGACGACGTCCGGCGCATGAAGCAGTGGCTGGTGCATGATTTTCAAGTTCCCGCGTCCAATATCGCTCTCCTTGTCAACAAGGAAGCTACCAAACGCCGCATTGAAGATGTTTTCATGAGCCACCTCGTCAACAATCCCGCGATTTCCCATGGAGATGCCCTCCTCGTATACTTTGCCGGTCACGGCAGCAGCATGCCCGCGCCTCGAGATTGGTGCGAGGGTAAACCCCGCCACGTTCAGGTCCTCTGTCCGTATGATCATGACACGAAGGGTCCTGAAGGCCGCGTTGCCGGCATCTCCGATCGTTCCCTATGTTCCATGCTCGGCGATCTCAGTGCCGTGAAGGGGGACAATATCACTCTGATTCTGGATTGTTCGTTCTCGTCCTCTCAGCTTGCTGGGAACGCACACGATCGGCGTGGCGTTCGATGTACTCCTACTGAGAAAGCTCGCAAGGAGGATCTGTTCAGTGGTTTGTGGAGGGGCGCAATTGGGAAGAGATTCAACGGAGAGCATGGATTCTACCAGGACGATTCCCCCACCCATACACTCCTGGCAGCGTGCAAATCCGACGAGATGGCGACGGAGTGGAAAGAAGGGGGCAGGTTTACTCAGGAATTTCTGGCGATGAAAAAGGCAGTCCCCCTGCACCAGCTGAGATACTTCGAGGTCTCTGAGCGTCTTAATCCAGCCAGTCACGCCCCCCAGCACCCAGTCTGCCTAGGCCAACACAAAGGTCGTGTTCTTTTCAATGGCATTCCTTTCGTCCCAGACACGAACTTCGTTCCAGTAGAGGGGGACAAAGACGGCCTGCGTCTGCACATGGGCGCGATTCATGGTGTCGTAGAGGGTACTGAATTCAGCATTCACTCCCACAACCGCTTTGGATCGTTGAATCCGTCACTTGACAGCTTCCGGGTGTATGAAGTACATCCGACATGGTCCCTTGCGAGACGTAAAAGCATGAATAAACGTGGCGGACGAGGGTCTTGGGCACGGATTACGCGGTGGAACGCGCGCACTCCTTTCCGAGTTTACATGAAGAAGACCTGTTCATCTCTCTTCCGTCATCTTTTCTGTCGCCCAAACCCCGATGAATTGGATGGCATACCCGTCCAAGAGGGCCTCAACATTGTCGAGGTGGAAAACTCCACGTTGGCAGATATATCTGTCGGAGTGCACTCCCGAGCCGTTCGAGTGCAGACTCTCAACCAACTTGCGCCACCCCGCCGTCCTGTACTGACAATAGAGAAGAAGGATAAGGAACGATCGGCACTTATACTCGACGAAGCCGCTCGTTATCATATGCATCTTCATCGCACAAACCCCGAGAATCCCTTTCGAGATCACCTTCAGTTGGAGCTTTACCTCGTCGACCCTCAGAGCCAAAGACGGCTGGGACAAAATCTTTTAATTAACGGAAAAGCTGATCTCGTGCCCACGACGGACAATTCATACGCTGTTGTCCTCAGAAACCACTCTGACACTGATCTCTGGCCATATCTTGCCCATATGGATTCCAACGGAGTCGACATCCACCTTCTATACCACCCACGACCATCTTCCCCAACTCCGAGCCTCCCAAAGCACGGAAGTCTAGAGGTCTTACTTAGATCCCACTCTCTACCTCAGCTCGGCTCCGGCTTCCTAAAACTATTCGTATCCACTTCATATACCTCCCTGGGAATCTTGGAGCAGAGTTCGACCCCCATCCAACCTTCCCATTCGGAGAACCTCATTTCTCGGTCTTCTCAATTTGGATATAACGGACAAGCAAGCGGACAAGAGTGGGACACTGCCCTTGCCATCCTGAAATTTTCAGATGCAACTTGAGGCAAGCTCCGACTCCTCGGACAACAGGAAGCATGCACATGTTCGATCCCGAAGCTGGACTCGGAAGGATCTATATGCCTATGTAGTTTCAACGGATGTGGTTCTATATTTTGCAAATTTATTTATGTTCCATATAGCGTGGATGGATGGATCTCTTGATTGAAGTCGGTGACAGTGGACTCAGCCCTCATGCACAGCCACATCCATCGTTCAGCTTGCTGTCCTTGAGCTACTAGAGGTTGACTTGGACATCTTGTGAGGCTATCACTGTTTTTCCCGATTTTATCATCAATCAGGCTTGAAGGAACACCACTGTATGCATGAAGTCGGAGGGTGACACCCAAGATTCAATTCCAGAGCCCTCTCAAGAGTCTGCCAGTCTCCTCAAGCGCCTTGCCGGCCCTTCGTCCACCAAGGCCGGGTCCGTTTCGAGGGCTCCAACACATGATCACTCAAAAATACTGACATCATATAACTCTGTCCAGGTTGGTCCAGAACCAAAATGAGATCAATCGCATCATTGCAGAGGTTTCGAAAGGCTCCAAATTCTACGAGGCAAGCAGCTCGTTAACGCGCTTGCAATGACAACACGAGTGACCTTGCTCTGTCAATCTTAGAATGAGAAGAGGAAGGACAAGGAACTATCTGAAAAGATTCTCAAGATTCTCAAGCGACGCGATGAAGCCTTGAATGGTATAGATATTCGTGCGTGATCATCTTTCCGAACATTACTGTTAGCTCTCTCAGACATGAATGTAGATGCGATAGAGAGACAGGCGGATCATATTGTGAGTGAGGGACACGTAGCCGCGGTTGTAGTTTGTGGACCCTCTTTCACAGATCGAAGAACTGGAAGATGAGCGTGACCTCAGCCAGACCATCGTGCATGTTGACATGGACGCATTTTATGCCAGCGTGGAGCTCCTCTACAACCCGTCTCTTGAGGGAAAACCGTTTGGTGTACGTGTTCGATGCCTTAACTAGCACACCAATATGACAATACTCGACACCCTCCAGGTTGGTGGCGGCGTGCTGTCCACTGCTTCTTACGAAGCGCGCAAGTACGGCGTTCGTTCGGGGATGGCAGGTGAGTCTAAGAGCATCGCTACTGACGGTCTTCACCAACAATGTTATATAGAATTTGTCGCCAGGAAACTCTGTCCAGATCTCATTGTTGTTGAACTCAATTTTCAACGCTACTCTGAAATGTCAAAACGATGTATGAATATTTTCCGAAGGTATGACCCTGATATGATGTCTGCCGGTTGCGACGAGGGGTACCTGAAGTGAGTGGAATGGTGACAATATATGCTGATAAACTTAAGCACATAAAGCATAACACAATACTGCATAGTCCATCAGATTGATGCTGAAGCATGTGTGCAGGAGATGCGGGCTGCTGTTCATAGTGAAACGCAGTTGACGGTGAGCGCTGGTATTGCACCTAACAAGGTTTGAAACTGCCGTGATACGCCCTCTTGAAACTCACCCAGATGCAGATGCTGGCAAAGGTTGGTAAATAATCAAAGTTATTTTGTCAATCGCTAAGCATCATATAGATATCTTCCGATAAAGTGCGAGTGGTTCATAATCTCGGCAAAACACCTGCTGATTCCCTCTACAGAATAAGCCTAATGGACAATTTCTTCTTCCCTTCGACTGTGACTCCATCAAAACGTTTATGCATGACTTGTCCATACGTAAAGTACCTGGGGTAGGCAGGGTGCACGAGAGACTACTGGATGCTATTGGTATCAAGGTGCATCTTGAGGACGATCGTATTGGACCCTCTGACTGCTCACCATGGCTTTCGCATTTATAGAATTGTGGGGACATTTACACCCACAGAGCAACGTTGTATTTGATGGACAAGCAGTTTGGATTGCGATTTTTGCTCAAAACGTACCTTGGGATCGCTTCTAACGTAGTCCAAGCAGGAAGGCGAGAAGAACGGAAGAGTTTAGGTGCAGAGAGGTAAGGATATATTGGTCAAGTGTTCTATGCATGTCAGATATGCTATCAGGACATTCCGCGCTTTGAGCGATAAACAGATGATCCTTTCAAAATTGGAGGATGTTGCCGATGAGCTTGCGAGGGACATGGTCTCAGGTGGATGGACAGGGAAGACTGTCACATTGAAATACAAACTCGATACCTACCAAGGTAACAATTCTGCAAGCTTCCAATTTCCTTTGGACTGACGCGTCTTCCTTGAGTCTTTACAAGGGCGAAGTCGTTTGACCGCTGGGTTAGCCAGAAGAAAGAAGATCTCTTTGCGGTGAGGGCGTCATTCCCACCGATTCACAGTTCCTCTGATGGGTGGTGGTTTGTCAGATTGGCAAGGAGCTTTTGCTCCCGGAACTTCCGTTGACAATCCGATTGATTGGGTTACGAGTAACAAAACTCAAGGATCTACATGCTACGGAGCCCGCGGGTGGGATCAAGCGTGTAAGTACTGATAAGACTGATGAATAGGACGACTCCTGAACGGTACCATTCTATCTAGTTTCTCGAAGCTTCGAGTTCGCCGCGGAAGAAGGTCAAGTTGGAGGTGGAGGTTGGACAACCAGTGCCTGAGGAAGAGGATGATTCAATGCCAGAATTCTATGAAGAGGAGGAGCCCGAGTTGGACGACCTTGGACACGATGGTCATTCCATGGAAGGTCCTGGTGATACGGTATCGACACCATTGAAGCCGCATTTCAAACCACGTTCAGGTATCAATACTCGATCTCCTTTGGGGCCAAGTTCCAGAGACGCACTCCAACCAAAGTTGGGGTCGGGTCTTGCTGGTGAAGAGATGATATCATCAGAACTTCATACCTGCCCTATCTGTAGCAAGCAACTGAAAACAGACAACCAAGGACTCAATGCTCATATTGACTTTTGTTTGAGCAAGGGAGCCATCTTGGAAGCACAAGCTGAGGCGAGCACGCCGAAGAAACTGGGTCAAAAACGGATATTTGGCGGGGGAGTGTAGTGTCACGTGACTGTAGTATATCTGCTGTAGTAATAGCAAGTTGGATATGAAAGTATGCAAGCAGCATGTCACGTCCTCTGCCATTCAGTTGCAACTGCCCGGGCAAACACCAAGTTGCTCGCCCGTTCCACAGGGACTCTCGCCAATGTTGCTCAACCATCACACGTTGAACACTCTCGAGAGCGTGTATCCATATTGTTACAGAAAACGGTGACCCTCCTACCGCGAACACTCTCCACTGCAGACGGCGCAGTAGGACCAGAGTCGTCCCTTTTCTGGAGCAACATACTCGAAAGGTCTATTTCCGAGCTAAGCTCTGGTTCGGATCCGACACCTTCGAAAGCTACCATCACCGGTGAGTTTTTCTGTGATTGTCTAAATCATATGTTCATCCTAGAATTCTCGTGGCCTCTCTACATAGTCTGTGGTTTCGACAAGTGGGCGGGCTCACGTGTACTGGTCACGGCCCTTTTGGAAGACCCTTTTTCTTCCGATCCTACTTATACCGATATTTTACGCGACCGCTGGAAGAATGCTCCCAGCTGCGTAAATATCGAGTAAGCACCCCGTTCTTCTACTAGGTCGATGCCACACAAGACGTACACAGGTATGGTAAACCCACCGCGTTTGGTGGAGAGCTCTCAAGTCCATCCGACTGGCTTCAGCGATTCCCACATGCGATTCAACTCACCGAGCTTCCCGATCTTTCATCCTTGTCCAACATCAGCGACGAGACGGACAGTCTTTTGCTGAATAGCGACGTCCTTCTCTTACTCTCTGATCCCGTCGTCACTCCCTTCTCCGACTTGGCTGTCCGGGCCAAGCACCTGCTCAATAGGCCGAACACTATTCTTGTTCTCACCTCAGGCTCGATTCCTGACCCACACCGTCAAATCGTTTCCCGGACGTTGTCCAAAATGGGGTGTCAACCGGGGCAGATTCTATTTGTCGACCCCAGGCAAGCGCTGGACGCGGTCACTGCCTTGCAAGCAAACCCAACATCGCCCTCTGCGATTGACAAGTACCAACGAGACACTCCTGGATCTCGAATATCCACCGTCACCGTAGCAATCAATGAGATCCTCCATCCAGAGAGTCCGTCCAACACATCTTTGATGGAACTTCGACAGCAAACGGCCCTTTCACAAGCTTATGGTTCTCTTTCTGCAAGCTTTGGGTCAGTCGAAGCCACCAAGAAAGACGTTGAGGTTGTGGCTAGTAAGGTTGATGATTTGTCGTCTGAAGTGCAAAGGATCCGCGAAAGTGCGAGACACGATATACTCGGCAAACCAGGAGAGGACAACAAGATCGAAAAGGCGTTGTCTCTGGTTGCGAAGGAAATGAACATACTGCTAGGATCTCTCACGTTCTGGAAGATGGTCTGGCGGGTTGACGAGTTAGGGGCTCTTGTTTCTGCTGCAATCCAAGGACGGTGGTGTAAAGGACTCGAAAATCAGGTAAGGAGCATCCAAGTTAACTCAAAAGACCTCGCGTTCATTGCAAAAATCAGCTCATTCTACATACCGGACACCTTGAATCCGCTAAGCGAGATTTGTCTGTTTCTGCGTCTAGTCTTGTTTCCGCTTCTCTACCAGCATCTCTCCGTTCGCCTGTCCTTGAAAACCAAATTGAGCAATTGAAGCGTTTACCCACTAACGCTCTTACGCCAAGCAGTCTAACGCAACCGATACACAACCGCCAGAGACAGTTGATCCAACACACCACTACAAAGTTGCACAGAGAAGCACAGCGCGCTGTCCTTGGTGCATTCGGTAGTGTGTTGAGCGGTGGAGGTCTAGGATGGTGGTTAGCATTCAGCGAACATATCCTTAGCCTGGGAATGGGAGCAGAGATGGGGACGGCGGTAGGCTCGGGTGCGTTGCTCGCAGTAGGCGGCATCCGGTGGGCAGTTGGAAAGTGGGAACGGGCAAAGCGGAGATGGTTACAAGATTCGACGAGGGTTGGGGAGGGTCTCATGCGTGACCTTGAGGTATGCCTTTGCAAATTACGCGTTTCGTATACTATTGCTGACATCACTTGTCGGTAGAATACCATTCAGCGGACGGTGGACGACAATGTCACTATCATAGCTTCGACGGCGTGCAAGGGCATGCAAGAACTGATTGACCGACGCCGCAATGAGATCCGCCAAATGCATGAAGAACTATGTGACTTAGACACTGAGCTCCGCGCATGTGCTCGATTTCCTGCAACATGGACGCGGCAAAATCTACCATTGGTAAAGCAAGTAGATATAGAATAGATGACCATTGTTTCGTAGGCGACAGATTGGTGGTGGTGGTATACGTGGTGCAATAGATAATCCTCCCGTCTATGATCGTGTGATGGTAATCGTTGGTACGAGGTCAGCTTGTGGAGGCCTGTTTGCGAGGCTCGGTGGTCTGACAGTGGGGGTGTCCTCGGATTCGCTGTCATCTCCAACTCCAAAAAGCTCTTCACGCTCGTCCCAGACATCCGCAAGACGGTCGGATTTGTGTGGCTTTGGCTTGGACGGTAACGAAGACTTTGCCGAGGAGCTGGTAGGCTGAGGATTAAAGAGAGGGATAAGCTGTACCCCGGATGGACCGGCTTCGTCGTCCGAGTAATCTTCTACATCTTCTAGGTCGTCTGTATTCAAGGGCCGGTATAAACGGGCAATCTGGAGCAGACTGAACGAGATGTGGGGAAACGAAGCGAGAATGAAGCGTACCTCCCTCCTGGAACGATAGTGTTTCTCGATATGATAAGACATGTAAAGGCCAACCGTCGAGCCAATAATATTGGCCTAGCGAGTCCAAGAGTTCATAAACGAGCACGCCTCGAGGCTGACGAGAAGCACGCACCACTACGTCACCAAAGTCAAAATGATTATGCTAGACGCTACATGAGCAGGGCGTCATCGTGAAGGGATCCAAAGGACGTACGGGTAACAATGACTGAACGATTTCGCTGATAAATCCACCAAAGAAGGAACATACGACCGCTGTGAATATTAGGTTGGCATGCCGCCAAAACCAGATACGTCTGGCATCTCTGAAGCGAGGTACGTTGAGGGGTAGGTCTTTCGACAAGATGTGCGGAAAGCGTACTCATCTACGTCAAAGATGAAGTAAAAGACACCCGTGGCGATGCAAAAGCAAGTGAGATGGAGAAACTTGTCGTTGAGCGGTAGCGAGCGGGACAAGTCGGTGAATCCAACGAAAGCAAGGAGGAGCATGATGAGGAACGTAAAGAGCAAGAACCACTGGAAATGAGGAGGGATTGAGTATGACGCGAGAGACGGGGCGGTGGACGAACCGGTCGTAGACGGATGGGAAGGTCGTACTTTGGCAGGGAGATTCGTTGGGATTTCATGATGGCCTTTCCGGCTCTCTTGACGAGTTTGCGGACATTTCTTGAGGGTGAGGGGGACGAGGAGGAGGAGGAGGAGGAGGAGGCCATGGTCGGTTCGGAGTGGCTGACTGCGGGAAAGCTCACCGCCATGTCGCTTTCTACTTGCGAGATTTCCGATGCCCTCATCAAGCTCGGATCTCCACACGGCGGGTTCATACCAGACATTCACATCTTATCCCCTGCTCAGGATGTTCGCATATCTGGCCCCGCCTACACCGTCCAGATGGTCTCCGCAATGGACCAGACAGCTCCAAAGCTCTCTACGCACTTTGTAGACACCGCACCACCCAACGCCATCATCGTCATCGACGCCCCTCCACGTTCAGTTTCCTTCCTTGAATCCATTCCCCGAGTTACATTTTGATATTATTGTTTGCAGACTTAAAGAATGCTGTATGGGGTGGTCTCATGACTGCAGGTGCACAGGCCCGAGACGTCCTCGGCGTCGTCATATCTGGTCGGTGCAGAGACCTAGCAGAGCATCGCGCCGCACGTTTCCCGGTGTTTGCACGCGGTCACTCGACTCTTGGGCAATCGCCCTTTGTTCGCCCATCAGCCGTCAACGTCCCACTCTGCATCCAACCGCGAGACAATCCAGGTGGTCCGGATGCATTTCCAGCGGTCATGGTCGAACCCGGTGACTGGATCGTTGCGGACCAAGATGGTGTAGTCTGTGTCCCCAAGGACATGATGAACAAGGTAACAGAGGTAGCCGAAATTGCACGAGACATCGATGCCAGAGTGCTCGAGGATATCAAGGCAGGCAAGGGTGTTCAGGCGTCGTTCAAGTTGCACAGAGGACGTTGACCCACTCGCGGTACTAGCTGCGTCGTTGACATTCTACTACATAACAGAGTCTACTAGGCGAAACATGGAATTGTTGCAACGTTGTGCATCGATACAAAGTGCAAAGGCCATTTCCGTCAAATCCAGCACAAGTATAGAATAAAAGTCTATTCGAACCAACACATTATCTAGTATGCAGTTTTACTCAGTGCTTTCCATACAAATTAGAACAAAGGCTGACAGAACCATACATAGCGCATTCATACACGCAACCCTCCTTTCGTAGTGAGACTGGTCTTCAGCACATGAACGGCAAAGCGGAAACAGGTGTGAAAAGCCCAAAGGAGTGACACTTTGTTGACCCGGATCAGAACATCGCCATGAATGCCGCAGTAGAGTCAACTCACGAAGAAGAATAGGAAGCCAAAACAACACAAGCATTCGGTCATCTGTATAAAGTGTCAACGTAGATAGTCGAGAGTCAACATCTTGCTCACGTTTCTTTGACGTGTGAGTGTGTGCTTTCACAGGTATATATTCGTACGCGTCGACATCCGGTGCCGGTGTCGAGGTAACCTCGTAGCCTACACGTCTAGATGGACGATCCAGTACGTTTGATGTTTGGGATATAGTAGGCTCCAGCGTGCGTTCTTGGAGTTCCATTTTGTCTGTTGCAAGCTGTTCCTTGGTTTCTCTCGGAGTATACATTGGTGGGGCTTCGTCAGCTACCCGAGCGCGGAGAGTTGCAGTTGCAATAGCCACGGCTATCCATTTCTCCCATGTTGCCCGGAGTTCCTGCGCAGTACTGTGCCCAGTCGCTCGCGAGTCATCCTCTTTACTACTCGGGACTTCGTCACGCTGACCATCTCGCTTGTCGCCAAGGAATGACGGCCAGCCAGGCATCGGAACAAACACAGGGAACACCATTGGTATCTGCGGTAGTGCGGCCCAAGGAACAGTAGGCATCTCGGGTAGATGAGGCAGCGGAAGCTGCGGCATGGTAGGTATGATACCTTGAGGAGCGGGAATTTGTGCGAATGTCCGTTGGATCAATGCGACAAACGAAGCAGCTTGCTTCTCGTCAGAAGTGGCATCGAATTTCTGCTTCGTGATATCCTCCGTCTTGTCTGGGGTCTGTGAAGGTTGCGATACCTGAGGGCTTTCCCTCTCAGGTTGTTCGTGGCTGTCGCGAGATCGGTGGCGACGGCGACGAATACCGTGCGTATATCTCCGTTTAATCACGACGGTCGTTGCTTCTTCGTCACTTTCCACGTCCCCTAGATGAGATTCGCCGTCCTCATCCTCAATGCTGGCGTAAGGCAGGTCGTCTTCTGAAGTGCCATGGTCAACGATTTCCTCGAAGAAATCGGACAGCGAAATGTCTTGAGGTGTCTTCCCAAGGGTGTTGACAATCTCCAAGTCTGCACCAGCAGCTATGAGGAGTCGAGCACAATCCTTTGATTGGACCAAAACTGCAAGATGTAAAGCTGTATATCCATTGCGGTCACGAGCATCCAAGTCGATGCAATGCGCGATGAGGAACTCGGTCAGAGAGGTCATCTTCAAGAATACCGCCAGGTGGAGCAAGGTTTGTCCGCTCGACGTAGTGTGAGACACGGCAACTGCGGGAGGCACGCCGGAATGCTTCTCTACAGTGATATCAATGAGTGACAAAAACCTTATGACGGCAGCCTCATAGTTATGCCTCTCTCCGAGGCGCAAGAACAACAGAGGCTGGATGTCTTGGAAAGACGCAGAAGCGAGTTGCATCGTGTCGCTAGGCGGAGAGTTGGAGACGGAAGGTGAGTCCTCGGTGCCCGTAGATCCAACTATGCGCAGTGCAATGTTTTTTGCATCCTCAATCTTGCCGGTCATCTTGAGACCAACCACCTGGAGAGCAAGCTCCATTCTAAGGTAAAAGTTATAAAACGTCTCACGAGGATCTCTTGGCTCACTCACAAGGCGCGATCCGATTCATCTGTGTAAGTGAAAAGAGTGGGAAGCGTGGAGTTCTTGGTCTCGTCGAGACCTTCAAACCATACTGCAACAACGCCGGGACTAGACCGGGGAGGTAAAACGCAAAGGAGAGTATTATCACTCCATCTCTGGGTCGAGCTTGCAACGACATCCCCAAAAACACAATTAAATTGAACTGCCGGATGGAAGTTTTCACCAAGAACGGTGACTTCTATGCCGCCGTGAGTTGGACCAGACGAAGGGATAAGGCGGTGGATCTTGGGCAAGGGAAGTGATGAAATGGGTGGGGGAGAGCTTGGGTTGAAGAAAAGAAAGGGTATGGATTGTGGGGGAACGATGGCGGTAAGAAGTTGTGAAGGTTGTGTTACTGATGGGGTATTAGGAGAAAACAAGTCAGAGGGCAAAGGAAAGTGGGAAGATGTAATAGTGGAGATGCCGTTCGGAGGACTGAAAATAGTATTACCGGGAATGCTGTTGGGTTCGCTCGAGTTGAATGCAGATGGAAATTCTCCGTCCGTTATGGATGGTGCTGAGGGCTGAGGATTTGGTATAGGACTTGAGGATTGCGGCAGTTGCGGTGGGGTTGGGGAACGGGTATTGGGGGTTGTATAGGGGAGCACGGACGGAGAGTTGACAGAAGAACTCAGACTAGTAACACTAGCCTCCCTACAGAATTTTGACTGGTTGCTGCGACCAGCCGTGTCATAAGGCTTAGAGCGTGCCTTTGGTTGACCTTTGCCATTTCGAGATGTATGTTTCAAGAGAGAAGTGTTGTCCGTGGGTGGAGGCAAGTTAGACCAGTCGACTTGTGCTTCCAAGGCAGGGGTAGACGGGACAGTTCCCGACTTGATAGTTGATTTGTGATCGTCAGTAATCATAATTGGTGGTGTCGTGCCCGTTCCGACCAGGCGGCCGTTGTTGTCCAACAGTGTGAAGTGAATGTTAAACCCAACCTTCTCCCGGTGATGCCTGCAATAGCAAGTGATTCGGACAGGAAGTACGGCAGACCCGGCAGAAAAGTCGAGTACGTCGGGACAATTAAACTGAATGATGCTCGTCGTGTCTTCTTTGACGCTTCTTGGGCGCTCACAACCATCTTCGGGAGTGTCCGAATCCGAACGAGCTGGTCGCACACGAGCAGCGAGTTTGCGAGCTACACGCTTTGCCTTGACAACAGATGTGTTAGGAGTGTATAAGTGGGACCCTGGAGCCATACCTCTCTGTTCCTACAACTTCCACAGCTGACGACAGGGTTATGTGGGGCAGAAGCGCACGTTACAGACGCAGTTAGGTAAAGGATGTCCACTAGTGCAGGATCTTGCCGCGTGTTAGCACGTAAGTAAGGATCGCTGATACGATATAATTACCTATTTTTCCTTCTCTGCGGGTACGCCTCTTGGTAGACGTTCCGGATGGGAGTTTGAGCCACTTCCAGGAGCCAACTCTATCGTACTGATTTTGCTCCACGGTAGAGGTGCTTGCATGTGCGAGGTCGACAGTGACGCGCACCTGCGTCTCGACACGCGACTTTGTACCGCTCTCGGGGATGTTGGGAGTTAAGATGACAAGGCTGGTCGTAAGGAGATAAGACGGTGAAGTGGGCGATGGAAGATAACATACTTGTAGCACGACTCCTTCGGGGGATAAACAACCCTGCGGGGGATGGAGGCTGGGTCCCGCTTGCACGTCCGCATGGCGGGAGGAGGCACGATAGGGGTGGAGTGCATTTGCGAGAGAGGAGGTATAGAGAGACCAGACTCGTGAACGGACCGTCGGAGTGATGTCAGAAGGGGTTCCAGCGAGGATAGCTCTGGCTTGGTGGCGTTTGAGGGCGAGTGGATATTCGAAGGGGGATTCTCCACATTCGAACGTACAGGGCTGCAAGGAGAATAGATAAGACGAGGAAGAAAAGTATGGAGATAAGCATACTCTTCATAAGCGTGCTCCTGGATGATATCGTCGAGTTGGAGCATACGTTCGTTGTCCGACTTTTGGCAAGGGTCGGCGTCCCAGACATCGATGTTCTTGGAGACGGGCAATGAATGATACCATGAAGGGAGTTCATTGTGAATGGTTACATTGTTCGGCACATCGGAGGTTTCTGGTGTTACTGGGGACGATGAACGAGAGTCCATTGTTGTTGCGGTGGTCATTGACACCGACGGTGACGGCGAGCGCAAAGGACGAGCTCAGCGACTGTGGTGCCGAACTGCGGGGGGACAACGACAACACCGAGACGGGAGATGAGAGACAGCAAGTCGGATGCACCGCGACGAGAAACCCCAGTCACCGCCACTGAGCCACCCTAGTAATACCCCGGAGACTCTGCTTGGCTAATATTTTCCCATCCCTTGTCCGAGTTTTGCGCGACATTTGACTTGTCGGTCGTTGCTCACCATGAAACGCGGCGCAGAGAAACAACTCACAAGGGACGACGACGACGACATCGAGGTCTGTATCAACTTCTAGTTCGCAGTTTTCGTCGTCTCACATACACAAGGAAATACAAGATCCTCAGGAATCTCAACTGGCGGACGAGTCTGCCCTAGCCAAGAGACAGTATGCCCACTCAACAGCGTCCAAACCATGTAGTTGACCCCATTTTCAGAATACGCGCTCTTCCTAAACGCGCCTTGGTTACTGCGAAGTTACCATCTCTTAATGGATTGCCACCAGCTCCGGCTTCTGATGTAGAAAAAGTAGTGAGTGAGACGCGTATTCTCTGATCGCCTTTCCTCACATCCCACTCAGGAGGCTATCCCTCCACCAAAGTTTGGCGGCTTCGTCGGTTTCGGAGCAGGCACTGCCGCCTCTAATCCGTTCACCTTCACTGCCCAGCCACCACCTGTGTCTGCCTCTGCATCCGATGTCGCGTTCAAGCCCACACAATCAGCTCCTACATCCAGCTCAACCCTTGTGTTACCATCATTTAGAGCGCCTAAGCCGACCCCTTTGGATGTCAATGCATCCCTTCCAAAACCTGCAACACCCCCCCCAGCAGAGCAGACGGATGCTACGGCATTCAAGTATTTCAAGTCTCTTCGAGGTCTCAACGCTTCCTTTCTTTCCGCAATATCAGCCGCAGTCGAGAAGGATCCTTTCTTCGATGTTGCAAACTTGGTAGAATCTTACAAGAACCTGCGGACTACAATTCAGTCCGAGTTTGATAGTTCCTCACAGCCGTCTTCAATCCCCGGTTGCGTTCCAACTAATTCTGTCCCCCCTTTTGGTGCCAGGGCACCACCAGAGAAAACTACCTCCTTGTTTACCACGCCAAAACCGTCTGGTCCGTCTGCTCAAGCGTCTCTCAAACTCGCCTCGACCAGCGAAAGTGGTGCAAAGACCAGTGGTTTCACGCTCCCTCCATTCGTACCACCCACAGGCTCTGTACCTACGCTCACATCCAAACCGAGTGAGACCTCATCGATCATTCCTCCCGAACCTCCAAAATCTGCTTTCGCATTTGGTGCTTCAAAAACACCTACTTCAACATCGAATGGGCAGCCTACATCTGGCTTTTCGTTTGCTGTTTCCCCCAGCGTTGAGAATCCCATTCCCCGTTCTTCGAGCCAAGAAACTGAGGGTTCATCTGCCATCTCATCGTCACGACCAGCCTCGGCTGCACCTAGCCATGCTTCCAACAGTGTGCCGAATTTCTTCGCCAGCACCAAACCTACGAGCGCATTCGGCACTTCTGATGCATCATCCAGACCAACGCCAGTATTCGGCGCTTCGATCTTTGGAGGCAGTACTACGACCGAATCCAACAAACCATCGTTGTTCTCCCCGCCACCTCCTGACAACAAGGATAGTACCAAAGTCAACACCACTCTCTTCGGGAGTGCGACGACGACTTCGTCTACATCGACAAGTATCTTTGGATCTTCTTCTGACAAACCTGCCAGTTTCTTTGGCAGCGCTTCCCCGCCTAAAACTAGCGCATTCGCATTTGGAAAACCAGGTGGAAGTATCGGAAATCCCGTAGGCTTCGGTTTCGGTAATCCTTCTTCACCCAGCGCTGGCGATACTACGACACCAGGGTCGTCAGGCTCAGGATTTAACTTTGGGGTACCACCTGCGAAGCCTAGCGAAAGTTTGTTCTCTCCCCCTCCTACTGACAAGTCGACCGAGTCGACCCCACAGCCCGACGCGGAAGGCAACGAGGAAGGTGGGGAGGAAGAAGCGACGAAGCTGTTGCCGTCACATATCCACGATGAGGAAGGCGAGGGCGAAGAAGACGAGGAGACGGTGCATGTTGTCAGGTGCAAGCTCTATCGACTATCCAAATCAGATGATAAAAGCGAATGGAAAGATCTTGGAGTCGGTTCGTCTTCCGCAACTCTAGACCAAACCAGCCTTGATGTATAAGACCCTGGTTAACAGGAATGTTCCGGTTGAAGAAACACAAAGTAACTAATGTTCGCCGTGCCCTGATGCGGAATAGTAATACGGGTAGAATCCTCATTGTCAGTGTACCGTGCCATCTCTTCTTCTCTTTCTTACCGCTCGGCCCACAGAACTTCCGGATATATGGAGGTCTCAAACCTTCGTTGGCAAAGGCCTCAGTCTCCTTTATCGGATATGAAAACAACACGCCAACATCTTTCAGAATCCGAACCAAAACTGAAGAACAGGCCGGAGAGCTGAAACAAGCCTTGGAACGAGAAATTGCTGCTGTCCAGGCGACAGTGTGATTTTTGGTTTGTTTTGCCTAGTTCCGACTTTTTTTTTTCTATTTCGCACAGCATTACAACCTATCGCTACATCCTGCTTTGGTATTCTTCTGAATCATTAACGATGAGTTGCTGAGCGTCTATTTGGCATTGAAATGACTTTGTGCGTTATGCCATATTGAGTTGAGAACAAAAGCTTCACTCAGAAGCAGTTCAACCTCATGGTCTCCCCAATCTTGAGTTGGAGGTGATTGCAAAAACATGATTATGCCCTAGACCAAAGGAGTCAAAGTGAGCAAGGTTCGTGAGAGACACCTTTCAGCTTGCCTGGAAATCCATTTGCCGGAGCTTCGAACTCCATTTGACAAGAAAAGCAGAACAGACATAGAGATGGAATTGGGAAAATGCGTCAGCCCCCTCTGCCTAGTAAAAATCGTCGGTCAGCGAGCCATGACAGGGAAAAAGCCCATATACCGACCAGGTATGTATCCCACATGCGAATCGTATTCTGCACACTGATTTCTCTCATAAGTAAACAATTCATCCAACGGAATGCAAATTGCATAAACTCGACATTTTGAGACTCGAGATGCGTGTAGAGTGGTGCTGTTGTTCATCGAACTCATTAATATGTGGAATGTTGCCTGGGGAGGCTGCACGGACCATCGATACGCGCCACAAGCTCCGACATGCGTTTTACGCTACGGTGTATGCCTGGTTGAGCGGATATGTAGTTGTCTTGTATACCATCCAGAAGTCGGGAGAGGCACCAAAATGAATCGGCTTCAACGGCATTCAAGACTTTCTCTGGAAGTAGGGAGGTATCAAATTGCTCCGGATCCGAATCTTTTTGGAATGGGTACGCGTCAAAAACGATAAGAGTTACCGGCAGTGGCAAACTTGCCGATATATGCTGAAAGAAAAACTTGAAAGAAGGGTGTTACCAGATCGTTTATCCCTTGAACATACCCGCTCGCCGGATGACGTATAGCCCAGACGTAGAGTATCCGCTCGAGGCTCTACTTGCAGGAGTGTCAGAAAAATTATGACAAACGGTAAAAGACCGCGTACGCGCTGTGTAGATGCCTGCATCCAAAGCTGTACACCAGGTCGCGTCCGTGGGACGTCTATTTCAATCTGGTGCCAAATCTGTTGATCGACGCCTTGGCGGTCTCGAGCGAAGGCGAGCTCAACCAACGAGAGATACTCCCCACGCTTGCGAGCGAGCGAGCCTGCACGCAAGTTTGGAGGTAGAGGTATATATCCCTTAAGAATACATTAATGGACTGATGGCCATGAAGCATCCGTACATACGAGAAGTATCGGCCAAACAATCGGTCTAAGGTCACTCGGTGTCCCGGACCATGCAAGCTTTCGGAGATCAGCTAAACGAACATCGTTGAATGGTGTCGTTAAGTATTGACACAAACCACTTACAGATGTTCAGATCCTCCTTGCTCAGGCAATCAACGAATTTCAGTCGTCGATTGCTACGAATGGACGATTCTCGAGAATGTTTCCCAGAAGAACTTGCACCGTCACTAGAACCGAGCGATTGTGGAGGTGAGGATGGTTGCGGAGTCGGTGAATGTAGGAGCCTGCCAAACGGATCTGTTCGTTTGCTTAGAAGAGGACGGCGACGACGGAGATTGATCTATACCGTTCATTATTTCCTCAGCATCAGGTTTGATCGAGCCTCGTTCTTGTCTGATCTTGTTCGCAGCTCGAGGTTCGACAATCTCTGGATCAAAGTCACCCACGATCATGTCGCCATCCACGTCGGCATCTCTGTGGAGGTCAGAGTACTTTGAAGCCGTGCCGTCCGTGCTAGTTTGCGAAATGCTCGATTTTCTGACCATGGTCCATCCGCCCTTGGCTGAGGCTGGTTGACTCGACTCGAACTTGGGAGGATACGAGCTCGGGCTTGGGGGGTTGAGGTGAGTGTAAGATTGAGCAAGGGTGGAGGAAGAAGAGTTGGTAGGAGGTTTCGGCACAGGCTTTGGTGGCGTCTGAAACGAAGGTTGGCGCTTCGACTGGGTTCTCCACGAGTGCGCTATGGTGGAGTGACGTGGAGATTCCGAGTCGGATGCGCTGTCCCAGACGTCGTCCTCGGCCCAGTCTGTGTTTGATTTTGCATTGAACGATGGGTGAATACCGATGTGTGGACGCGCTGGGGGAGGCCTCGCCACCATCGTCCTCGACGGCGTGGACGAGCTCTAGCAAATCTACATCAGTCCGTGAGAAGAAACGTGCTTACGTGATATCCTCACGTGCAATTTGGACGCGTCGTGTTTCAAAGTTAGAAATGCCAACTGATCCCAAAGGTATATGCAGCTACTGCAACGTCTACGTCGGAAGAGACAAGTTAAAGACGTGCAGTCGATGCCGGTTGGTCTTTAACCCATAAATACGTCGGATCTTCCCCCTTACTTTCTTCTGCTAGCTTGGTGCGATACTGCTCCAAAGAATGCCAGGTCGCCGCGTGGACGACCCACAAACAGAGGTGCACTCCTGCTTCTGTGCGAGACAGACTAGCCTATGATCCAGACGCAAACGCGTTACACACGGCGCTCTCTAAATGGGTCAATAGTTGGAGGGCTGACCTACAAAACTGGGCGATTTGTGCCATGGATTTAGCGAATCACCCAGAAGATCGTCTGGCTACCCACAGGCAAGGCACAAATTTGTTTCCTGACGAATTGTCCCTCATCCAAAATTCAGCTTGGTGATAGAACTGCTCCGCCGTCCTAATTCTCAAACTCCGTCCCTTTACTTCAAGGTAATAGCACGAGATTCTGGCCCACCTTAACGTCGTCCTAATTGCTCTCCAAGATGCACGGTGGCGATGTCATGACACGCGAAACCTTCCTTACCCGCCTCCGCACGCTTGATGAACTCGGCAATGAGATCGTTGCTGTTGTGAACCAGCGACGTAGCAGCGATACAGCCCAGATCATCATCGTCTGCCAAGATTTAGTCCGAATCTTGTGGTTTTCTCTTCGCGATGGCGGGGCCTCGTTAAGACAAGGCGATGCAGCGCTTTCTCGAGCTCTTGCTCACAACTGGCAAGAGAGATTAATCGAAGCGATTGATACTGGTAAACGTGAGTACATGCAGATCAGTCCAAGTCCAGCACAGCATCTCTTACCCCTGTTCGTTCTTTTGCACCTGCAGCTTCAGCGCTCGAGAGCTAGCTGGAAAGTGTCCCATTTACTACATACACAAAGTCTTGCATATATCTCAAAATACCATATGTTTCCCTCACGAGGGTGTCATAATTATATAGGATAAATGGATATAACATTTGTATATAGGCTACACACGCTCAGACGGTACTGACTCGCTTCAGGAAATCTTCTTCCGACCAACCGTAGTACTTCTTTAACTTCCTTCCAAAGTCCCGCAGATGCTGTCCGCGTAACGTCGGGTCAGGGTGCGCTTCACATGTTAAAGCACGTCAATTACAAGAACACCAGAGGTACAAGAGAAAACGTACGCTTATGAAAGGTAATAGACTGCGGGTGGACCATGTTATCAGCTCCATACGTTGGGAAATGGTAGATCTTACCCTGTCCCCGGGGTGCGGCGGGTCGAAGCGAACAGACGAACCTGCAGTACTGGGATCATACTTGAATCCCATCTCTCGCATAACCTGATGACATCAATCACAAACCATGGAGAGTATATCACAAAGGTTACCTTTACGAAATTATCCCACTTCAACGACCCAGCCTTCTCATCCGCATTTGTGCGCATAAGTTGGTGCATGTATCCGGCGGTTTTTTTCCCTAGATTTGTGAACCACCCAAACTTCTTGTTGACAGATGGATCACTTTCATTCTCTTTATTCGTCTTTCCCTTTGAACTGAGCTTCGAAAGGAATCCCCTTTTGTCCGAGAAAAGAGATGGATGGTCGGGACGGGATTTAACCTTCTCCTTTGGTGACTCCACATCCTGTAGGTAAGAATGGGCGGATTGCGCAACAGTGGGCTCAATAGGCAGCGACGATGTTGACATGTATGCAAGCGGGTTGTGCGAGGCATTAGATCCAGGAAGCTTGTTTGAAGGCGCTTTGGTAGGAGTTTCAGTGAGCGTACTTGGAGGAGGATTTCTTGGTGGAGTCGAAATGATGGGTATAGAGTCCTCGTGAACTGTAGGCAGCTCATCGGTCGCTTTCTTCTTTTTCTTCTTTGGTTTCTTCTTCTTCTTCTTGCCTGCTGTGGAGGGAACATCTTCCTCATCCTCTGCGTCCTCGACAGTTGCGCGATAGTCTTTTGGTTCCTCAGAGACAGAAGCTAAGAACGGATCTTGAGGAAGTCGAGAGGCATCTCAACATTTTCTACGTACCAGGTGGGCGTTCTTTGCTTGGCGCAGGTTGTATGGGAGGGACTTTACTGCTGGCGGCATCGGAAGTCTTGACAGGTCGCGCAGAAGCAGTGGTCTGCCTAGCCGAGGCCTTAGCGGTCTGGCCTTTCTGCCCGAAGAACCCCTTTCGCGGTTCAGCACGCGTAGTAGAGCTGAGTTTCGGGTCAGGGGAAAACAAACGCCCTGCGGAAATGTCAGTGTACGGGGTTCAAGAACGGTGTGTAGACATTTCACCCCTCAATGATCCAAGGAGTTTGAGGAAGGGATTTCCTTTCCTTTCCTCTGCTAATGTATCAAACTCGGGAACAGTTGACTTGGGATCGAAGAAGTCAGGTATCGCCATCGCAGTGTCCATTGCTTCCCTCAACATGGTCCGATAAACCTCCTCTTCTTCGGAATCATAGTCACTCTCGTCGTCTTCGTCGCTTTCTTCCGAATCATCATTCTCGGAAACAAAGATATCGATATCCTCGTCGTTCTCATCGGAGCTGTCTGACACAGACTGGAGCTCAGGCATGGAACTATTGCTGTCATCATCAGCGCGCCCGTCCGTGATTGCAAGGAGCTTCTTTGGTTTCTTCTTCCCACCAGATTTTTTTTGACCCGTGCTCTTCAAGAGAGGCATTGAGGATTGCTCGTTGTCAGAGTCGGATTCGTGTGTACGAAGACTAGGCATGAACAAGGCACTCCATTGAGGAGTACGGCGGCGAAGTGCTTCGTCCAGCCGCCAAAGGGAATCGATAGACATATCCGAGGTTGCTTTGTAATTCTGGCAGAGGATCAGAATCAGGGATTTGAGCGAATCATGGAAACATACGAGGTTGATAAGTTTCCACATATTATCAAGCACAGAGGGATCTTTGGTTCTTTCCAAAGGGCTGATGATGTCCTTGAAGTTGGCATATGATTCCGATGCTTGTTTTGAGTAAATCTGAGCATCAAGCCACCTTTCATATTTCTCTGGCATTTGACGTGGGAGTGATTTGAGTTTGTCGCCCTGAGGGCCTAAAAGAGGGCTGTCCAAGAGCTCCTGTAGTTCCAACGAAACCTGCCACTCTCTGTGTGCGACGCGCGACGGAGCTACAGAGGTAGAGACTTACAGAAAGGTCACCGACAGCGTCCCACATTGACTGCGGGAACCTCTTTGCCTCTCTCGGTGATTCATCGACGGCGTCGTGCAGGATGTGATATAGGATTCGCGTCGGATAGGGTGCTTTAGGGAAGCAAAGCTCGATGATGATGGAATCTAAGAAGGACTTGCAGGCATCCTTGAGGCCAGCCCAGTCGAAACCTATGGAAGGCTCGCCAATGCGCATGTTGTCCACCTTTTTGAAGTACCGGGAATAATGAGCTGAGTAGAGAGTAAAGCGTAGAGATCACTAGCAGGGACTGGGATAGCATACGTGTGGTCATGGCAAGAATAGAGAAATGGGCCTGTCCAAGGTCCACGAGGACGCTGACTATATCGCAGAGGACCAGGTATCGTGAGCGTAAGTTGTCATCGTCTTGAAGTTGAGCGCGTGCTGTTGCGTCATTCAAGCCTAAATTTTGCAGGTCACGGAGGATGTCGTTGACAAGTTTCCATCCCGAAGCGACCATGTAGGCATTGTGTATCCTGCAGGAAAGGGAAAGTGGGTAATGTACAAGTGAAGTGAGGAAAAGTTATACCTTGTCGATACGACTGAGGCGATGTGCGAGGCATTGCGGACATGTTGCTGGCCATCCTTGGTATGGAGAGATCTTGCGACCAACTCTGCTACGATCATGGCGTAGAACGAGTCGGGGTCCTTGAGATCGGCGATGTCATCGAGGTAAGCTAGAAGAGAGTGAGGGAGAGAGAATGAGGTGTGTGTGATCGTACCATTGTATTGCGAGTCAGCAATTTTGATGCACTTGTCCAGTTTGAGGGGCGCCATGAGGGCAGTACGTGATTTCTGAAACACGAGGTCCTCTGGGGAAAGAGGTCGGCAGATAGGACAAGGGTGGAGGAGGAGCAAGTACCTGCTAAGAGATCGAGTTTTTCTCTGCCGGTCATTCTTCCGGCGAGCATGACTTCGCCCGTCCCGCGTGCACCATACTTGCCGTTGCGCAAGACGAGTGCGCGAGAAGTGGATGGTTTGAGGCCGTTCTGATCACGCTTTCCCTGACGACTTATCTGCACATCTCTTGGGCCCACTCGGACGAGATCGCGCGAGGATGGTGGTTTGGTCGACTTTCTCTTGGACATTGCAGTGGATCAAGTGAGTTGGCAATAATATGTATCAGCATCGCCACAGAAGTCACTCCTACTGTACGACCTACTACCTTCCTCTCCATCCTCTGTTCATCTTGCTGGTCATTAATCTCTAGGCAAGTCTCAAGGCTGAAAATAGACGACGACTGCATAGAGACGGAATCTCTGCCCTGGTTCGTTGATTAGATTGCGGCAATGGCGCAGTTTCTTTTGTATAAAGTACAACCACACCGGGCCATGTTTTCCCCATCTCGAGAGCGGGACTCTGCCTCCTTCTTTTCGTGACAACTCGGAGCTGGCCTCAATAGCCCTCACTCCTTTCTTCCTCTCCGTCATTCACTCTAATGGGAAACCTCGTCTGGCATAACTTGGGTCGCCTCATCTCCATTACTGCTAGCATTTGTGCGTAGCTGAGCCATATCCTTCCATCTTGTCTGACAATCACACTAGATGCAGTTTGGGCAAGTTTCTGGGGCATACTCTTCCGCAAGTTCTTCTGGGACTTTCTCGGTGGCATTCTGCGCAACCCGGGTGGTGTGCAGTCCGTACTTGTCCTGCCAGTGTCCGGGATGACAATTTGTTGACAACTCACCTCACAGACCTTCCCCGAATGTCCACATATTCATCACCATCATCGTCAAGTTCCCTATCGTCCAAGCTGCCACCATGGTTCTTGGCTTCGCCATGATTGCACTAGAGTACCCCCTTCCCGTCATCAAGCGGTCGCCGGTACATCGTAGCATACCGCTCAGAGTTGTGATACTCATCCTTCAGTCGTCCCTCACGGTGCTATTTTATCAGGTGGGTCGAGTGGCTTTTGGATTTCCGAGTGTTGAACCACATGGTGTAACAGGGCACGAATGCTTGTCTTTGGTCAATCATAGCTGCTGTCTTCTACATCAGAGCACTCACCCTAGGCGAGCATATAGAAGACCCACGACCAGGCAGGAGGGAACAGACCAGCCAGGCATGAGGTTCAACTCTTCCGCGGTCTGACGGTCGTGTATTCCACGTTTGGCGGCTCGGGTAGCCGTGGTTTTGGTGCTGCTTGTCATCTCTTATTGGATACCATTGTTCTCTTCGCTTTCGTGCTTCTTTGTATTCGTTCGACCATTATTGTCGTGGTACTCGTTGCTTTTGTTATCAGATATGGGACATCGTTCCCCACGACCACAACAACCATGCACCCATCAGATATCATTTCCGTGTTAACTGAGAAATTCAACAACGCAAGCGATTCTAAAGAACGCATACTTTTCCCATCCGTGGTCTACCCGCACCAGGATATCGGTGTGGAGGTGAGATTATACAATATCCTGGCCCCATCATCATTCATCCGTCGAACCAGTTTGAGTTGCGACTGTGCACCGCCTTGCAGAACAAGCCAGTCTCCTCAGATGTAGCCAAAAAGAATCCCTTCGCACCCCCTTATGATCCACGGCTATACCTGGGCGAACTGTCCGTCCAAGATGGGGACAACGAATTTCACTACGTCGTCCTAGTCAGTCAAAAATCGTTCCACTTTATCATCTCGATCGTGATCAATCCAGCTAGCTCAACAAATTCTCTGTCGCCCCCTACCATTTTCTGTTGGTGACCAAGGGTACGTGCTCAAGCACACTCGAAATCGTCTATCCAACCGTCATCAAAAAGAATTTCAGCCCCAGACCTCGCCCCTCTTGCCGCATGATTTAGCACAGACCTATCTCGTCTTGCTCGCCGCCCGACAGGCAAACAAACACTTCATTGCTTTCTACAATTGCAAGTGTATTCTTTCTTGACATCCAGTTCAAACTACACTAGCACGCAATCAGGCGGGCCAAACAGCGGTGCGAGCCAGCCGCACAAGCATATCCAACTCATCCAAGTTGATTCCGACGGCCCACCTATCGAGAAACTCGCTAGGAAATCAACGCTCGAGGTTCCTGGTAACCGAATTCATAGCGTACTCCTGACGCAGAAGCTAAATAACCCGTATATAGGAAAACCCTTTGCGATTTCCTCGCTGCCTTATGCCAATCATGTGTTTCGTCTCCCTTCTCTCTCGGGAAACACATCCGTAGATGAACTGATCCAAGCGGTCTTCCCCCCATTCCTGTCGCTTCTCGACCTGGTCATATCCACCGTACGACATGACCCAGATTACCCGCCCGGCACTCCTTCTTACAACGTCATCCTTACCTTGGAACATATGCATCTGATACCTCGACGCCACGAAGCATACAAGATCGAGGAGACACAGCAACTGATCAGCGTTAATTCACTTGGCTTTGCAGGCATGCTACTTGCCAAGAGCGAGTCGGAACTAGAGAGTATGAAGGAGGAGGGGATCGGTAAAATTCTTCGAGGGGTCGGTCTCGAGAGCGTGCATGAATTGCAGGTCGCTGGCACGTCACTCGAAGCACCCGAGGATGCGCCTCTTGCCTCACGTGAAACCTAGCGAAGAATCGCTTGTATAAAGCATGAACATGAAAATTGTATCACATGGTGCTATGTCGATCAACGACCAAGAAATCCTTTCACCCTCCATAAAGAGTCGATGGACTCGAGCTAGAGAACAATGTCATGAGTCGTCGGGAAGTACTACCGTGCGGGTTTTCTTGTTACCAGATGAAGGAATCCTTCTTCTCGGATGACCTGGCTAACGAGGGTTTCCAGGTCAGTTTGAGACAGCTCATATAGAGAGGGGTGTTTGCTCAGGGATGCAAGGAACTGTGATCTCTCGTCATCCGTATTCACCGTTCCTGGTGGTTCTTGGGACATTGCATCGGCAGACTCGCGCGCTACACGTCGTGGAACAGGGGGTGGAGGCATATCTGATGATGATGAACGCTGTGATGAACTTGGCAAGGAACCCTGAGCTGCGTCACGACCACGGCTTTTGGGCATGCTATCATTCCGATGGTCCACCTGCGTGTCCGCTCTGTAGGATGCTTCAGAGCATGTCACGAAAGCGCTGTCATCAGAGGACAAACTCGTCCCCACGGAGGACATGATCGAAAAGGACTGATTGTCCGGAGGGTCGCTCAACATGGTTGACGGGATAAGCCTAGTATTGATGGGTACCGATGCGATGTTCTGAACCTCAGTCAACCTGGCACGCTGCATAGGCGCAGGACCTGATACGGACGTCGCGGTCCGCATCAATGAGGCCGAGAGCATAGTAGAGTGTCGATTAAGGTGAGCCGAACTAGGAATCGCCTTGCAAGGGCATACAGACTTGATGGCATCGATGAATTGTGACGCGTCTTGTGGACCCTTGAACGTGATTTGGAAGCGACGGTACGCCTGGCAGATTAGCGTGTCAGGTGAGGACTGGTCACGAGCAAGACGACAACTTGCTGGTTGAGAACCCGGAGGAACTATCCTTGGATGCAGGTAACGGATGCCGACTACTGCATCGCGGTATACTGCTTTCAGAGGAAGGCTCTGGTCTGGTTGGGCACCAGACGTTTGGAATGTCAGTAGAGATGAAAATGAGAGTAGTTCCAGGTCTTCCTAGAGTCGAACAGTATCAGATGGGTGACGGAGAGACGAAGCTTATCCACGAAGAACTCGAATTGTGTCTCACAAAAACAACGTCCCTCTGGTCAACATGCAAGTCACTGGGCTCTGTATGCATGCTCCACAATATTTTCAAGCGCATAGAGACTAATTGCCCGGAAGGTGACTTTTTGGCCTCCAGGATGATCTTCATGACGGGGTTCGTGAAATGCTGCCATTCAGGTTCTGGTGGTACCTGAGCGCTGATAGACGACGGGTAAGAACGAGAATATTTGTTGAGAACATACGATGCGGTTGTGGTGATGGAGTGCGACATTGATCAAGATAGTCGACTAGTAGAAGAGAGTCAAGTGCACTCTTATGTAATGCGTAACTCGGATTTCATTGCGCTTTGAACGAATACAAAGATACAAACACAAGCAGCGTCGAGAAAATCTAGTCACAGTATGCGCCTTGGCTCGCCGGCTTTGCAACAGAGAATCAGCAAGACAAAGACAAGATATACTGACACCACTCACCGCGACGTCTCTTGCATATCGGTACAGAATACCTCTCTTTTCTTTGAGCGCACTCTTACCCGAAGCCTCCCACTCCTCCTTACGTGCCGCCTTTTCACCCTCTTCTACTATCCAATCGATGGTGCGCGATGCCGCATCAATGATGACGCGATCGCCATCCTTAACCAGAGCGATAGGGCCACCCAAAGTGGCTTCAGGAACAACGTGACCTAATCAGAACGATTGTAAATACCTGAAGCAACGCTTCAAGCTGAGCGAAACACACCAATGATAAATCCTCTGGACGCCCCTGAGAAGCGTCCATCTGTAATGAGAGCGGTCGAGTTACCAAGACCAGCTCCCATTAAAGCAGCAGTGGGTCCTACGATCAAATCCAATCAGAAATCAGTCGAAGTGACTCAACTTCCTGAATTCACCTAACATCTATAGACGAAGGCTCAGAAAAAATGCAGAGTAGGCAACAGAATAGCCGACCTCAGGCATCCCAGGTGCTCCTTTCGGGCCTTGATATCTGAAGATAAGGACAGTGCCTGGTTTAATCTCTCCCCTTTCGAGAGACGGATAGAAGTCATGCACACTAACAACAAATTTAGATGATATTATGGAGTTCCCGGGATATAGTTTACCTGTCGAAGCATTTGGCAACACCCTGTCATCTTTGACTCAAAAACTGGACGTCGGAGTCATATCGAACGAAAAGACGGACCTCAAATCTCAAGCCCTCTTTACCTGTCAATTTAGCGACAGCAGTTCCAGGCGCCAAACTTCCGCGCAGAATTGTCAAATGACCTGTCGATTTGATAGGGTCTTCCACTCTCTTGATGACGTCCTGCGTCTCAAAGTCGAGTTCTGGTACGTCCTCAAGATTCTCCGCGAGTGTCTTTCCCGTGACCGTCATCTGACTACCGTCGATCAGATTGGTGTGCTTAATAAGATATTTAAGCAGGGCTGGGATTCCACCAATCTTGTGCACGTCTTCCATGTAGTACTTTCCAGAAGGTCTAAGTCATGACCAGTTAGCAATTCTGCAAATACAACTAAACGCATACTTGAGGTCGGCAATGTAAGGCGTTCTGTCGGAAACTTCCTGGAAGTCGTCGATGGTAAGAGATACATCGGCGGCTCGCGCAATAGCGAGTAGGTGAAGTACCTTTCCTTTATGAGGTGCATGAAATACAGAAATTTGGTACACATACTGCATTGGTTGATCCACCAAGAATGTTGACGATAGTAATCGCGTTCAAGAACGACTGGCGGGTAAGAATGTCCCTGGGTTTCAAGTCCAGCTCTAACAGACGCCTCATGTACTTCGCAGCCCTAAAACACTCCTGGATTTTTTCTGTGAACAAAATATGAGTGATTCATCTTCAACTCAGGAATCTTCACTCGCCTGGGTAAACTGCTGGCGTACTGGAGGAATACGGCAAGGACATTCCCAGAACCTCGAGGGCAGAACTCATGGTGTTTGCTCTGCGTCATCATAACAAGGCTCGCAAACAGCAAAAACGTCGAGATGAATACACTCACGTATACATCCCGCCACAAGCACCCGGACCGGGACAGGAATGCCTGACTACGTCAAACCGTTCCTCGTCGTTGATGAGGCCAACCGCATATGCACCTGATAGTCGTGGGTACCATGGGAAGGGGAAAGAGTGAAATGTATCATACCGTACGACTCATAGGCGTCCGCGATGTTAACAGTGCCACCCTTTTGGAATCCCATCGAAGGACAATCGACATGACGAGTACCGACTTGGATAGTTCCACCATAAACAATGATAGTAGGACGATTGTGACGCGCAGCAGCCATTAAAACTCCAGGCATGTTTTTGTCACATCCAGGGACGGAGATGTTGCCATCATAATGTTGCGCCTACAAGGAAAATTCGTATTCGCGCGGAGGTATCACCACAGAAAACATTGGCCAACTCACTAGAGTAACCTTTGGTCGTTGTTAGCCATAGTAGACGAGTTTTTCAGAAAGTGACTCACGGCTTCAACAGAGTCCGCAATCAGGTCGCGACTAGGCAGCCTGTGAAGACACAGATAAAATGTGACTCCTTGATCATCCAATAAACACGTACGAGTAACGCATCCCTGTAAATTGAACAGGAATGAGAAGTTAAACTTGATAGAAATGCATAATGCATACCGTCAGTACCCATAGTGATTGCATCGCTGGAAATTGCGATGATATGAATATCGTCAGTGAGAACTAGTGGGACTCCAGTGCGTCGACAGACCTGACGCCGATGGTATTGAAGAGCAAACCAACAAGGCCTTCCTCTTTACAACCCTCCTTGATCTTTTTCCCGAGATCAAGCTTTTTGCGGACAATCAGCCTTGGACTAGCTTGCGGACAAAGTATACTTGTGGGACTTACAAGGTGCATATTGCACGGATTGCCTTGATAGCAATTGGGTTGTCGTATTTTTGTGCGATCTTAATATGCAGCACTCACCCTCCCACCAGATCGGAGAGATACCGATCTTGTGAAGAAAGTCAGGCGATGGCCAAGATCTTTGGGAACACACTCATACCTGAGGTTTGTCCATATCTTCCTCAGTCAAGCCAGAAGCGTAGACTGTGGAGGGCGTATTTAAACATACTATGCATGGAAGGGATCCATATTACGAACGCATAGCTTGAGCTCCACCTCGGGCCTTGCATGTAGCAGTTAGTGACCCTTTCATATCCCGTCGAATACACAGAGAGTGCCCACCTTGTCCTGCGTCAGTAGACCTGAAAATTTGTTGAGCTTCACATTGGTGGAATTTCCGGAGGGCTTGGAAAGGGTGTGGCTAGTGGCAGATCCTGAGGATCAGTGATCGATGACCTGAAGCAATAGTAGGAACTCACATCTCAACGCCGGACATGATTGACGTACCGTGAAAGATAGTACTCGAGAAGCGAATCGTGCGGCGACCTACTTATAATGCTCAGATCGGTCCGAGTATCATATTGCTAGCGTCCCATGACCAGCAAGTTGATAACCCCGGAATATTAAAGTTAGAACGAGTCGGGGCAAAGTCGGGGGATACCGTGGTGTTAGTCGGGTCACCAGACTATCGCCTGGGATACTACCATGAATAAAATCTGATCACACACGCCGAGACAGCGTTGTACATCTCTATATACTGGGGTTGTTTCGACAAGCTATCAACACGCCTGCCTATCTAGAAATCGAAGCCGTGCTGCCGGAAAACGTTCAATCCAGGGTGACTCTCAGGTTTCGCCAACTCTGCTAGGTCGTTACGGTCCTTCGGAATGGATGTTACGAGGAAACAGGATAGCGATAGTAGATTGGCTCACCATCTGTAAAAAGGCACGTCTTAAAGTAAACCAAAGCTGATCACTCGTTTGTTTATCGCCTGTTGACTCCTGCAACTCTAGGGCGCTGAGAAAGTGCTCCGCGGCCTCTTTGTGGGCGCCGATGTTCAGACCTGCAAAACCATCAATGTTGTCCAAGGGATTGATGTTAACCTACTTACAGGCAACTCCGACATTGTAGACCGCACGCGTGTACGTTGGGCGGAGACTGAGCGCCTCTCTGTAAGCACCCAGAGCCTCCTCTGGTTTGTTGCCATTGGACAAAGATGAACCAAGCCGATTCCACAGGAGATAGTCCTGAGGGCGGGTCGATGTTGATGACACCCCAAAAATATGCAGAAAACCCACCTGAGGACGTTGAGACAACGCACTCTCAAAACAGTCCTTCGCACGATCATACTCTCCTTTGTTGTAAAACAAGACACCAAGCCCCACCTGGACGTCAGGGTCAACTACGCCATTATCATATTGTTGTCTTGCGAGCGCCAGGAAGACTTCAGTGAGGCGATCATGGGAGTCCCATGTTGAATGAGACCGGACGGCTTTCTCGACGTCATCATGCATTGGGAACGTCGGGAACCGTGCATGCAACCAGCGCCAGAGCATGTGGTACGATGCCCGGTCATATGACTCATTGGTGAACGAAATTGCAAGCGACTGGGAGAGATCGATGAGCTGCGTATGTTAAGAGATAGCACATTTCGTACCAACATGCCCGCTCCGTCTGCACCGGCGGCCTCTGCCCTACGAACTCCTTCCATCAGAGCGCGCATGCCTTGTTCCTCGCGCTCATCCATGTTTCTTGTTTCTCCCAAGAGTATCCACGCCTCGTATCCGCGCTCACCAAGTTCACCTGTTTGTATGGCGGCTTCCAATAACAACGCAGCCTCCGATAATGACCCATTGCGTTCCAGGAGTGCCTTTGCCTCGCTCAACGGAGATCGGACTGATGTGGAGGGCTGTAAGAACGGATTATTTTGTTCTAATGCAAACTCAATAACCATACGCGTAGAGAAACACAAAGCGAGCCTCACCGAAAATATATTCGGTCAGAATTGGGTATCCGAGCTCATCAAACTTGGGATTGTCATTCGCTTGGTCGGTGAAGTCACCCATTCCACTCTCCCATGCATCTTGCATCGCTTTACCATAATCATGTTCCAGTTCTTCGCGCTGGGCTGTCATGAGCTGATTGAATTCCGATTCCCACTTTGCTAGCTCGTCACCCTGTGGTGTTCCTTGTTGCAAGGAACTGATAAACTGTAAGGGTCGCAGCAACACACAGACACAAATCAATGACTGACTCGGAGAGCTCTGTGTCAGTTTTCGCATCTTCTGATACTTGTTCCGCAGCGGTGGTATCCAATTCCACGATCCTTGCAGAACTGTTCGTGTCAGAGATTGTCAGGGAGGCTACAGCCTGTGCGAATGCGGCCTCAAAGTCCGCGTCCTGGACCTTTGCCTTGCCTTTATCCGATGACATCGTGTGAAGGGTTGGATTGAAGTTTTGGAACATAGCTGGGCCAGTCAAACTGGGTCCATAGATGGCCGGAGGGATGGAATGGTTGTATGGAGCACCGAAGCCCGTATATGGGCGTTGTACTTGTTGATTTGATCTCAGAGATTGCATCAAAGGAGGTATTCGACACCAATACATACCATCCGAGATTTGCTGCCCCTGTTGCTGCACAGAGGGTCCTGGAATGGCTTGATCAGGTACGCCGCTAAACTCGGAAGCCCATGGACCTTGCGCTACATTGTCGCGGAACGCCGGTTGCTGCTGCTGTGGGATTCCCCTGGCCCAGGCTTGGTTGAGATCGAACCTTGCACCAGCCTCGGGCAAGCGAGAAAGTTCGGCATGAAGACCTGGAGATGCGATTGCAAGAGATGGGGGAGAGGACACCATCGGTCCTCCGAAGAACTGCCTTGCCATCTGGACATCTTGTTCTGCGGCTTGAACTGGCGCACTCCCAGGCAGATGTTGCAACTATATGAACGTTGGGTGACTACTACAGACATGAAAGAGAACGGCGTACTCGAGACGAGGAGGGCCCCGCGAGCCGATCCTGAACCGAACGTAGTAAGCCTCTGATTCCCAGTCGTGGCTGGCTAGTACAGACCTGCTGCAGACTCCTGTCCCCTTCGGTGTGCTTGAGTACTTGTGCCAACGGATTTGAAGACACTGCACACTCTGAGCCGGATATTAAGCCTTGTAGTGACATGTCGAGAAGAGAGATGCGTCGAATCACGTGCATACCCATAGAGCGACTTTGTTCCGTCTCGTCATGCTCCGAATAAGAACAGCAGCGAGGACGCTCGTTAGACGTTATGCTACGTCTCCATCACCGCACGCACTGGTGTTCTTGGAGCATCGTGATGGCCAACTCGACGCTGCGTCCCTCTCCGCATTGACCGCTGCTTCCCAGCTGGGTGGTAAGGTGACCGGTCTCCTTGCGGGTGCCCCGGACCAAGTTCCAGGCGTGTTGGACAAGGCAAAGAGGTATGTCTTTCCTTCCAGTCTTACGATCCCTGCTGATCCGCACATCGCAGGCTAAAGGGACTTGACACCGTACTCCATTCCGTCTCACCACAGTATTCCACGCCATTACCTGAGATTCTTGCTCCACTCTTGGAAAAGGTACTTTCTGGCGGTTCCCCATTCACCCACGTCGTCTCCGCGCACACCTCGTCTGCCAAATCAATCCTTCCTCGAGTGGCTGCAAGACTTGATGTTCCCGCTGTATCTGACATTACGTCAGTCGAACATGACGTCTCCTCTAACAGCACGACATTTGCGCGTCCGATTTACGCAGGAAACGCCATTGCAACAGTTCGAGCACCGCCTTCGATACCCATCAAGTTCTTCACCGTGCGATCGACCGCCTTTCCCGCTGCCACGGTAGGCGAAGCGGAAGCAGAAACACAAGTCCTTGATCCCGTACAAGTTGACGACTCCCCTTCAAACCACATCTCCACCTCACTAAGCAAATCTGATCGTCCCGAATTGGGCGTTGCCAGTCGAGTGGTGTCTGGCGGACGTGCGCTCAAAGACGCCAAAACATTCCAAGCTACCCTGTACCCTCTCGCCGATGCTTTGGGGGCGGCAGTCGGCGCCTCACGAGCAGCAGTAGATGCGGGATACGCAGATAACTCATTGCAAGTGGGCCAAACGGGCAAAGTTGTTGCGCCCGAAATGTACATGGCAATTGGAATATCCGGAGCAATCCAGCACCTCGCCGGAATGAAAGATTCCAAGCTTATCGTCGCTGTCAACAAGGTAAATCACTATTTTCTAGAATATGTCTCCGTCTAACATTTTCAAGGACCCCGATGCTCCAATATTCCAGGTGGCTGATGTCGGCCTAGTGGCAGACCTCTTTGACGCTGTACCAGAGATGGTGGAGAAATTGAAGTAGTACTATAGATTTAGTGGTATATTATATGCCATAGAGATGCTCCGAACACTTAGTTCATGAGTACTTTGCGCCGAGGCATAAAAATTAACTTCTAAAGAGCAAACATGCCGCATACTCTCTGGCGGGGAGTCGAACCCCGCTCTTCCACGTCACTTATGACTGACAGGCGGATGTACTATCCGATATACTACCAGAGATCACATAACTCTGGCCCGCCTTGAAGTCACAACCAGTTATGCCATGGAGTACTGCTATACCACTCTGGACGAGACTCTGTGTTGGTCATGTCTTTCTATCGACCACTCAGTGAAACGTACAAACTTACAGGCAGGGTGCTCCTCGTGGTGAGTATTGCATTGTCTCCCTTGAGAGCACCTCATGATCGCACTCAGCCAGTGGTATCTGTCGGGAATGTAGCACAATTAGCAGCTGATCTGTTCATCGCATCACTCAAGCTTGATCGTATTGGTGTATTCGATCCAAAGTATTTGGTTCCAGTGGTTGGTGCGCGCGAAGACGGCATGGCCGGTTTGACCACCCCCATCGAACGTAAGTCGTCGCCACTTATACGCCCTGTCGAGATAGAGTCTGGACAACTCGTATTCCGGCAGTATTCGGCGAAGCAAACAGCAGGGTCGCGATTATTCAACAACGTTCCCCTGTACTCAAGGTAGGTTTCCTAGTTGGATGACATTTCTCCCCATTCACCACCTCTGGCAGTCGTCCAAGCAAGCATTCATTGACGCTCTCCTCGACTTCCTCCGCGATTCTGGCGTGTCGGCAGTGGTCTTTCTGGGGGGCGTAGACATGTCTGATAGAACAGACGCTCAAATGCAGTAAGTAGTATCTCCATGACAGTCTATCATCATCTCACTGGTAGTTTTCCCATAGCTCGCCAACAACGTTCATCCAACCTCCAGCATCTCCCCCTCTAGGTGGTGGCCCACTCGCTTCTCTTGCAGATCTACCAGTTCCACCTTATTCTTCATTGCCTCGAGTTTCTCATTCGGAGGGCAGTTCCTGGCAGGCGCCATTCATCCCCGGTGGCGGTATTGCTCACAGGCTGCTATCATCCATTCCCAATTCATGGCAGATACCAACCGTTTGTCTATTGCAATACGTCATGGAGGGGGACAATAGACCGGATGCGCAACTCCTTGCAACGGTGGCAGCCAAGGTGCTAGGAAATACAACCCCCATCTCAACCTGGACTCAACCCACAGCATGGGCTCATGGTCTTTTTGGCACACCACATGATCAGACGTTATACGGTTAACAGTCTCTGCAGTTACAGCCCAACAAAAGAGCCATCTACATACAACAGTGTCACCGCTTTCCAGCAATCCCAATCCGATCACGACCTTTTCTTTTTGCAGCCTGAGATAGAGGTAGATAAGCGTAGGGATCGACTTTCCCCTTCTTAACATCACCCCCGGCTTTCTGTACAACAACGTTGCCACTCAGACCATCAATACAAAATATCTTTACAGAGAACATACCTTTGCCTTGAATTCGTAGCCAAGCTTGACTTCCGAACGTCGCTTGTTCTTTTTCGAATTCGCTGGTGTCTCGATATCGGCCATTTCAATATCTCCATCAACATCCTCGTTCTCTCTCCTGCGCTTCTTTGTATCTTTATTGAATTTGACGCGTCCGTTGGGCCCGCGCGCAAAACCGTCCACGGAGGTGACGCTTTCCCTGTATGCGCTCCCTCCAAGGTCTTTAGCAGCCTTTCGAGCGCTAACCTCGATGTCCGAGTCAGATTCTTCTGCAACAATCAGTTTCCCGCTTTCCTCATCGGTTTTGAAACGATTCGCATCTTGGCCCGGTTTTCGCCTGCGCTCGGTTTTTGCGTCTGCGTGACAGCTCCATCAACAAGACCATGACAAGATTCATACAATACACACTCGTAATTCGTGAGACAGCACCCTGGAGAAGATCCACGGGTTCATCATCGTCCACGCGAAGGCGCAACCCATGATCGTTGCCTTTACGTTTGGAGCCGACTCCACGTTGCAGTTGTTCTTCGTCGTCACTTTGATCGAGCTCGCTCTCACTTCCGTAGAGAACGTCTTCAAATGCATCACCCGTCGCCACCTTTCCTGAAGGTGCCTGCGGAACCGGTCAGTAGCCAATAAAGATCATACGAGGAATATACTACCTCGTCTTCTTCTTCTTCTTCTTCTTCCTCGCGAGCCTTTCTGCGTTTGGCTCTTTCCTTCCGTTTCTTGATGTTCACAAGGACCTTGGCGGCCTGCTCCTCGCCCGCAGATTGATACACGTCGTTCCATCCAAAGCGTCGTATCATGCGCTCGAAAATGTGGCGCACTTTTGCCTTGAAATGATTCTTGTGGTCGTGTGACCACTTTAGAAGAGCAGGGACCAGAAGGCTCAAATGTGGTCTGACGAGGTCGGTGGGTAGCGTATGGATCGCGAGCTTGATATAACCAAGGGTAGATTTGACGATCTCGCGATTTGAAGAAGACAAGAAAACAAGAAGAGTTGTAAGGATCTCGGTCTGCATCTGTGAATTGACGGTATCTGCACGACGTAGCATGTCAGTGTGTGATGTATGAGGCGCGGCGTGTCCAGACCTTTGAACTCAAAGACAAGTCGCGAGATTGCAGTCACGGTTGCGCTAATCATGTGAGGTGTCGCCCCGGCTAGTCCACCAGCAACCATGGTGATGTACTCATTTATGTTTGCATTTGCTGGATGGTAGACATGAATGTGGTGAGGCCCGTCACAGAATTGATGTCATGGAGGCACAAACCTTCAGGAGCAACATCTTCATCCATACCATCAACCATCTGCCTCGAAACTAAACCGCCCTCGCTCATCTTGTGACCCATACACACGATCAATTCAAAGGCAGCAGATCGAGCTTTTTCCGAAGGTTCCTTGGTGCCCAACACGGCCTCGGGAATAAGGGATGGAATGATGTGTAGTGATGTGGCGGGTATATTTGGTATGAGATTGGCCAGTAACACGAAACGATCTTTTTTGGCCGCAGGTGAAAGACCAGTAGTGAAAGAATCAAGTTGCTGCAGGGTTGCAAGCGTGTCGATTTGAACTTTACCACTGTTCAATACCTTGGCAAGGATTTTGTAGCCTCGTTTTTGCACCCCATTGTCCTTGCAGCATAGCACTTCGTCCGACAGGCAGATCCGCACGAGAGACGATATTTCTTGTGCTTCCAGGCAAGGCAAGAGCAGTATGAGTAGGTCTTGTGTCACGGTGGTCATATTTGCATTCTGTTGCACGGCTGGCGCAGCAATAAACTTTCGGAGGTTCTGCTGGAACAGTTCGATGACTTTGCGGAATGCGTTTGAGATTTCCTGAGGGTCGGCGATACTTGCCCAAACACTGATAACGTCTCCGACAAAACCCCTGCTCTCCCTCTCAACGCTACTAAACAGATTGAAGAATACGGCAAACCAGCTCTCCACCTGAGCTTTTAGGAAAGTAATATTCTGGGTTGCTTCTTCGCGGGTGATTGAACCCCCATCGTGGGAGGGTTCACCAGAACTCTCGAGGTCAGCTTGTGATACAGCGAGATTGGATTCAACCAAAGATTTGAGGCCCTTCAACACTGAAAGTCGAAGCTCGGGTTGTGTGTACAAAAGTTGAGACAAAAGTTGAGAAAAAGCTGGCGTAAGTGCCTGCAGGATAGGGCGTCAGATGGAAGGACACAAAGGGCATCACATTCCAGTACTTGCCTTCTTAAGGTCCGGAGGTGCATGGCAGTACCCTGCGAAGCCAACCCAAACCTGAGAAATGAGAACATTCCAGACCTTTGCCTCAGACTGCCTGCCCTCGGCCTCGGCTTTATTTTGAAGGTTAAACATCCGTTCACTCAGAGGAACGAAATAAGAGACAAAGTGTCCCAAGGGAGATGGATGTGGTTGAGCGAGCATTGGTAACAGGAAAGCGTGCGGTTCACGTCCCGCTTGACTGCAGAATAGTTTAATTAATTCCAAGAAACGCAGGATAATTACGAACCGATCCTGAGGTTCCAGGTTCAGCGGTATTGCCCCGAGCACGACGGCGGGTCCCATAACTCTCATTGCTGTCGATATGGCGCCATCTGCAGCTTCCTTGTGTTCAAAATTCTTCTGAACACGAAGGGCAGCTATTTCCTGCACCAGTGGTAAGAGCAATGTCTCGGCTGCAAGGGTCGATTTGCTACTTTCGAGACGCATTTTGAGACTCAAGACGAGCGAACATACAACATGTAGCAATTCTGGGATGGCCGATGCGTAAGCCAAGGAATTCAAGGCTTTAGTAATTTGCGCAATGACACTCCTGATGGGTGATTTGCCGTCTGGTGCATCCATCACAGCCGTGCGAGCCATGGGCAAAGTGATGCATTCAGCGAGCGATTCAAGAGCCTGTGCAACAGCCTTGCGCGTTTGCGCGTGGTTTGTCTCGAAAAAGGACCATGCGGTTTTCCAAACTTTGACGAATTCCTGTGAGGACGCATCTGGATCTGCAGAACGATAGGCAAGCATGATATCTCCTAGCACTCGCAGCCACGACGGAGCAACAGTGAGATCCGACTTTGGGGGTGGGGACGACAGTACGGCACCCAGTACTGCGGGGATTTGCTCTGTACTGCTTTGAGTACCTGAGTTGACCGAAACCGAAAGTAGCTCGGAAAGAATTGAATAGGAGGACTGTGATAAATATGGGTTGCCAAGTCTTGGCAACGCGATGAGGATGGTTGTGATGGGTGGGATGACCTTTTGTGCCAATCAGAGGCCAAGTCGAGCACTGGAACGTATTGCTCACATCAAGTGGAAGATTGGGCAGAATAAGACGGAGCAGAGAAAGGAGACGCATGGCGTTATCAACAGAGAACTCCCTTGTAGTTGATTTTGATTTTGGTAAAACGCCAGAGCTAGCTTGATGAAGGGAATTTTGCAACCACTCAGCAACGCGCTCGGCATAGGGATGGCGTAGAAGTGGACTTGGTGGATTCGATAACAGGTCGCTGACTAGATCGATGGCCCGCTTGCGCACCTTTGGGCGGGAATCTAGACATAATTGCAGGACGGTCGCAAAGGATTGGCGCACGGTTAGCGTATCTAGTTGTGATCGGTCAAGACAGTGAAAAATAGAGTTGTATAGGGTGAGCTGAGATCTTAATGGAGGGGGATGGGCTAAGAGGGAGGGAAACAAGGGTGCGGTGAGAGAGAGAAGGGTACTCAGATTTGACCGGATGACTGGATGGGGAACAAAAGGTGCTACCAAGGCAAGCAGGTAGAGAACTGCTGGAAGAACATCACCATCGCCTAGCGTGATGTCTTTCTTTTGCAAGGTGCCGTCAAGTGTTGTTATGAGTGTGGCGAAGTAGGCTGTTGGTGTGCGATCCGTGTTGGTCTCTGACAAGGTCGACTCGAGTGCATGGAGGAGCGTTGCGGGTGTCTTTTGGTGTGGAAGAGAAGAAGAAGTGTGCGGTCGAATTTTTTGCAGCGCTGTCTCCATCCTCGTTAGCGTAGTCGTTATGTATCGGATAAGTAGCACAGCCCAACCCAGTTCAATACTTTGCGTCCAGTACATGGCATGGCCCCGCCAAAAGGTTCACCTACACCTTGGTCGTACACTCTAGTTCGGTGAATACGTTTTTTCTATCTCCTTATGCCACTATTCAACGGTCTACTAGCCTTCTTTTTCATTTTGTCCTCAAGATATTCTATGGAGCGATCGTTGTGGAGAACACCGAATACATACCCAAGACCGGAGAACCTTGGTGGGAGAACCTCCCAGGCGGTCTATTTCTACCACCCTTAATCCAACTCCAGTATCGTATGTGCAAATCATAGCAACTCACTGACCGACGCTCTGTACGTCAACCACCACTCCGTCCGATGTTCTTTACCCATTTGCTGTGCAAAGCATCCTAGTCACTTCCATCCCCCCCGGGGTAATCACGAACAATTACTTTAGAGTTCAGTCTGCTGAGCCAGTTCTGCTAGGTACGCAATATGCTGCGCCTGACTGCCAAGTCTACCCAATTCGGGCGCAGGACCTTTACTAGCTGGCTTATCGAGTCTGCCGGGACTGTCCCCGTCAAGAGACGCAAGGACTTTGATAATAAAGACGTCGACAACTCCGACGTTATGGATAAGCTTATGCAGGTCAAGATCATTCACTCTTGCCCCTGAGGTGGAGTACGAGTCATTTAAACCTTGCAGGCGCTCGAAGCCGGCGATGCTGTGTGTGTGTTTCCAGAAGGAATGAGCCGTTATCATCCGACTATCGCTCCTTTGAAGACTGGTGGTTTGTCCGTCCATGGTTCCATCGACTGCATTCGCTGAGATGTTCCTTTTCAGTTGCAAGACTCGTCTCTGATGTGCTTACGCGGAATCGTAACAACCCGGACTTTTCCATATCCATTCTCACCTGTTCCATGACATATATGTAGGTAGTTTCCTATGTGCAGCTTCTGCCTGTCACTCAACTCCAAAAGGCACCGACAGCATTTTCGTTCCGACGTACTGGTTACCTTCAATCCTCCCATGAGATTCACCCCAAAGGTGCGTACAAAGACAGACTTCTTCTTCACGTTCCTTTGTTCTGAATGTTCATATTTCTCGTATAGGATAACCCAGAGCTTCTTGCCCCTGTAGACTTTGCTTCCATACGAGAAGTCACAGCAGGGATGCATCAGTTGATTAGCTCTCAGACTATTGATGCACCTTCTTGGGATCTGATTCGGTCTGCCAAACTCGCTGCTCGTATCTATGCCCCATTAGGGACATCGATGACTCTAGGAAACTTTGTGCGCGTAACACGAACTTTCGTTGAAGAATTCAAACTATCCGAAGCACATGGCGAGAAGTCTGACCAGCATCAACAGGAAGACGATAGGATCAATGCGCTCCGCGACGACTTGAAGGTGATTCGACGCTTTGCTTGACAAGCGACTAGTCGTTTACTAGATCCTATAGAGGTATCAAGACAAGCTTGTGCGCTTGGGTATCAAGGATGATCGCATTCGACGGCCGCTGCGCCGGCGTACAATCGTACTGCGGATGTTCATCCGTCTTACGTGGTTCATTTGTCTGATATCTTTATCGCTTCCTGGGCTTATATTATGGACGCCGGTCTTCATCACGACCTTTTATGGTGTACACAATTTCAAGAAGAGCGGGCCAATTTGGGATACGTGGGACGAAATTGCCCAGTACAAGCTCGTATATGGGCTCCTGTCCGGCCTATTCGTATGGATTCTAGCTGCCCTGCTCACACTCCCCTTTGCGACGATCACTGTGATCTTGGTCCCTGCATTAATGTGGATGACGTTGAGATGGCTGGAGGACGCAATCTCGGCTTTCAGGGCGTTCGCCGCTTTGTTGCGTCTGCTGTGGGTGGGTCCAACTACATTGAAAGAACTACACGAGACACGGGATGATCTACACTCACGTATCATGAATCTGGCCGTGGGGACCCTAGGTCTCCCGCAGAACCCAGAGGAATACTTTCTGGAAAGTGGCGGTCGGGAAAAAGGCCGAGTCAAAAGTAAATGGGAGAGTGGTGCCAAATATTTTTCGGTGCGGAGGAGGAGGAAAAGAGATTGGAACGAAATATTGCGGTTATACGACAAGGTGGATTACCCTGATGAACGGCTATGACGCGTACGAATGTAATGGCATCTGACGAGTTGACGAATGATATTCAATTGCGATGTTGGATTTACCAGCTGGTGATCGTCGACAAAGTAGTTTTGACCTGGGCCAAGTCCAAGGTATGGGGATAGACGAGCGTTTGATGTGTGTACGACGATTCGATATAATATAATAAAACAAGGGTGGAACAGAGGAAAGTCAAGATGAATCTAGCAGAAAAGACGGAAGGCAGGACGCAGAATACGCTCATTCAACCCCAAATTGGCCGATAGGCTCTGTTTCCGGCGGCCCATTTGTGACCGCGGTCGGCAGCAATCCCGGTTACGATCACGGCACAACCGACGAGGAAGCCGACAATCCAAGAGATCGCATTTAACACGTAACCCAAGCCTGTCACGGATAAGTGATGAATGACATTAGAAACATACAGATGCCTTACCGGGTTTAGCATGTTCAAAGGCGTCAAAAGAGTTCTTGGTGTAAAGCTCTGTCACGAGGATGAACGTGATGAGCTGGAAGAGGGCTGGGGAAAGGTTGGTATGAAGTCGACAAAGACGACGGGTTGCGTACCGTGAATTAAGACTAGGCCAGCAACGGCTCTCCAAACCCTGCGACGCCTAGAGTGTGTGCTTACGCCGATGAGCAGGGCAACCAAAGCCATGGCAGCGAAACCGATGCCAAGTTCTGTGGAGTACTGAGCAGAGACCCATTCGGCACAGAATAAACGATTTTTGTCTTCACAGCCGTCCTGAACTCTGAGAGGGAAGGTGCGACATTGATATTCGGAGTATTCGAAACTTCCGTTGCCACTCGGGGCAGGGATGCTAACCAGAGAGCGTTCGCAACGTTGCATGAGACCGTAGCGGATGGTCGAGGTTGCGTTTGGAATGTCAAGTTCATAAGTAGTGATGAGCCTTCAAAGGGGGTGTCAGGGTGATTGGCTGAAAAGACATGTCTCTGGCGAACCAGTCGGGGAGACGCGCAGACAAAATGTTCTAGACTAGGGTGAGCGAGTGTTATGACAGGGGTCAGAAGAGATGCATACAATGACAAGAACGATGAGAACGGCGATAAAAGTGATCACATATGATGTTTTCCTCATTTTCAGAGGGCGGTCGATGAAGGGGAAGAAAAAAAGTAGAGGATCGAGCACTGAGCGAAGTACTTGAATGGGCGTCGGCACTTGCAGTTACAAGCTTACATAAAAATATCCGAATGTCCCGATTGGTTGGTGTTGCTATCTTCTTATCGCACACCACTGGCGCAATTCGCTCTGATATCGCGCACCGCAGCCCTGCGCTTCATCATATTCCATTTTGATCCAACAGCCTGTGGAGCTGCCATCGCTCCTCAAGTCCCCGGGTTCGGATTCTCCACGTCGCGTCCTTGTCGATTAGTGGTTAAATCATCACGTTGTGGCGTGCCCAAACCGTGAAGCCGGAGGTTCGAATCCTCCCTGGGACACTTTTTTTTTTAGGTTTGTTTTTATTTTCTAAATCGTTTTCTTTTACGAACCGAGAAGGACGCGCGCGGGGTTGTTGTTGAATTCAAGCGTGGAGAATGAGTGGAGCCGTGTTTTGATGTTGGTGAGAATTTGTGTACGAAAATTCTGACTCCGGTTTGTGATTGCTTCGTACTGCCTTTGAGTTGGACTCGGACGTCGTCGTCAAGCATATATTTACGAGGTCGCTTCCTACAACCGTGTCTGTAATTAATATTACACAACGAACTGCTCATCCGCGCTCTCTCCAGGCCACCTGGCTTGTTCCAATTCCACCATCCAACCTCCTCTGGTTCATGTCTTTATCCTTTGGCGGTCTTGGCCTGCTCTCCCCGTGGTCCCCCTTCCACATCTGGGACCAATCCGTCCATACCAGAGCTGGCTTTCGATCCTTCATCTGCGCCCTCGTCGTCGTCGCAGTCATCCTCATCCTCGGTGTGCCAACTCCTTCTCTCTCATCTTCCTCGTCTCTCATCATCTCACCAATCAGCCTACCTCACCAATCCGACAGAAATCTCTTTCAGGGCTTACCTTACTGAACAGTCTTTTCGTCAGCACTTGAGTCACTTGGACGATCCTACAGACGATTCCGCTCCCGAACTCGATTGCTCGCTCTCTCGTGCACGCTCACCCAGCTCGGACCACACCAACACGGTGGATCGTGCCACCCTCCCTTTCCATTTTGCTAACCGTGCTTCTGTCTCTCTTCGCACCCCAAAGCACATCTTCCACAGCTTTGGTATCTGCACAATTGCCACAACTCAAGGCGCCGCTGTGCCCGCCGGTGCTCGTCGCGCAACCAGTGCACACAATCACCCTTCTCATCATTCAGATCTTGATGGCTTCGTTTCATCTGATTCCTGGTTCATCGGTGCCTTTGGTCGCTGGTGGCGTGGTGGTCTTGTCGAGTCCTGGTACTACGATGCCATGATCCGTTCCAAGGATGCCCAGGGTTGGAGTTCAGGCATTCTTGGCTTCAAGGCCTTGGACAAATTTCACGATTACAACGGTAAATTCCCCACGATGTGCCACTTGACCTTGTCATTCATCACCTTGACTAGCCCTCCAATTTGCCAAGCTTGTTCCTTGTCCTCGCCCATTATTACGTGGATCGCCACCTAGACTGCGTAATCGAGAACGTTCCGCCGGCTCCGCCCCGCATCGCAATTCTTCACCACCACCACTTCCAAAGTCCGTATCCCTACCTTTGCATGCCGATCACCGTCTCCACGATTTCCTACCCGTGGCACCGCAGTCATCGATTACGGACCAGAAACGTATCGCCGTTCGTGCTCCTCCTGTGGCTCATACCATCTCTCGCACTTCCTCTATTTCTGGCACATCCGACCATTCTCCAACCATCGCGGAAGTTCTGAGACAGATAGCAGCTACACAGTCGTCCGTCCATGACCTTCAGAATCAGCTTCAGGACGCCCAGAATGCCGCCAATCAGTCCCGTGATTCGCTCGAGGCAGAGCTTAGTGATCTCCGTTTGAGAAGGCGCGAAGAAGAGCAAAAGCGGGTGGACGGTCGGGCTCGTACAAAGACTCTAGAAGAAACCAGGCGTCTGGCAGAGACAACCAAACGGGAGGCAGAAAAAAAGATGAAATTCGCCCGTAACGCCAAGGACTCTGCGATGCGTAGAGTGGAGGAGCTGGAGCTGGAAATTCAAGGGTTAAGGGAACGGATGGAACATGATCGCGCATTCCTTGCCGCCGAACCCAACGAGGCAGACACTATAGAGGAAGAAGAACTGATATCTGAGTTAGAAAGGAAGAAGAAGGAAATTCGAGTGGCAGAGGAGGTCGTTGTTGCCCTCAACACCCGTGCACGGGAGTTAGAGGACAAGATCGACGAGAGCAAGTCTCGACTCCGTGCTGCACAACACCACGCTCAGCTTGCCAAGGCATACCCCGGTTCAACTGACATTTCTCATTGGGACGGCAGTGTCGTCGATCAGTCCAACTATGGGAAAATGGATAACTGGTCCTCGTCTTATAACCCATTTGACGTCCCCGTAGATGACGTTTTAACACCGTCGATGGAGTGCGTCCGAGGCGACACTGGTTCAGAATCGAGGGAGACTTCGCGTTCTCCAAGTCTCTTGGGGTTCTCCTCGGGTGCGTCATCATCTCTAGTATCATGGACAGTGATTTAAACGTTTCTCCAGTTCTCCGGACGCCGAGCTGTGCCGCCTTTGACGAGGACATTTCCTGTGCTGATTCAACTCCTGTCTCCCCTCGCTCTGGTCACGGTCATAATGGTCACTTCCAATCCACGCAAGCTACTCTATTCTCACCCTTTCGTGATCCCCCAACTCCTTCTGCGGCGTTCATTCCAAGCAGCTTGATCAGCGTCCTCGACTCTCCATCAGCAGACTGGAAGGGAGGGTTTGGTATCCAGAACGGTCCTTTGACAGTCTCGCCCATCGAATATACTGGACACTCTTTGAAGGCCGAATCTGACCTTGATTCGTCCGATCTTCGTCGTGCTCAAGGACATGGTCAATCGTCTGTGCGCCAGAACACCGCGCCCTATGAGACACACGGATCGGACGACCTTCAGGAAATCGCACGGAAAGGCAGAGAGACCAGTTCAGGCTGGTTTTCCATCCCTAGGAATGAGAAACGCGGTGGTCTCAATCCAGATGCAAAAGTGTTCCGCCTGACAAGATTTGCATCAGACAAGACTGGCAGCGTCGACACGTCCACAACTGCTGTATCCACGTATGATGCGTTGAATCCAACTGGCGTTGCGTCTAGCATCACGTCTTCTACGTCTTCTTCCTTACTTCGTGCGTTTGCCCCTTCTCGTGCGGAGCGCGAGGCGTTGCAGCGAGCACTTGGCGGGTCGACGAACACGAGTCTTGAACGCCTCCCGAGCCTCAGCGATGTGGGGAGTATTCCTTCGTCGCCTGCGCATACCCATGGAGAAGCCCAAGGAAGGAGCATCGGAGAGAAGGATTGTGCACTTCCTGCGTGGCTACAATCGCTGCCGCTGATTCGCAAGCCCAATTTCAGTCCCTGGGAGGACGAGGACCCGGTGTCCACTGAGGTAAAGAGGAAGTAGGTTCAAGTGAGGGGTTGAGAAGGAGGGAAGAACGGAGTTGTGTTCCTGTGGTAAGATTTCAGTCAGTTGCAGACCGTTGGTGTCGTTGAAATAGAGAAAAGCTTGGGAAGTGGTGATGGTGCCGGTCTATTTTTTTAGCTGGTACTATTACTTCGACCGTATATATATATCGCAATGCAAGAATATGTTGAACCATACATACGTGTACTACCACCGTGCGCAGTCCACCGTGATTGATGAATGAATTGACGTCCGAGTACCGCACCAAAAGGGCCTATATCAGACAATATCGTAAACCCTCCGAACTCGTCTGTTTTTTCGCGTAACTTTTGCTAGACTTGGCAGGAAGACAGCGGATGGAGGCAAAATGGCATAATCTCGCCACGTATGATAGGAACAGGACCAGGAAAGTCACTGAGCTGGCACGAGGCAAACGTATGTCACCACCTTGATATAGAATCCTTCCCCACTACTCTTTCCCATTCTCCGGCCCCGCAGTCGCAGCCCCCTGAGGAAATTGTAAGCGATAATCTGACAAGAATTGTCGCAGGCTCGCAGAGAGCGTATAACCGCACTGGCGCATTTCGGCGAGAGCTGTCGCGTACCGCGAATCCTTTGCAGCCACGCAGGCTTGGATGATCGCGGTGTACACCCTTGGAGAGGGGACAAATTTTTGTGTTTTCATTTCCTCGAGGTAGAAAAATGCGTCGTCGTACACTGGTTGGGTCAGGCACAGCACTATGATGTGTTCGTATGTCTTGGCATTGGGTGTGACAGCAGCTTGTTTCAGGTCCAAAAGGAGCTTGTCGCCAAGTTGGCGATGCTTTGCAGCGACGCATCCTGAGAGAAGAGAATTGAATGTCTCAACGTTGGGCTTGCAGTCATAATCGGAGAATGATTTGTATGCGCCGACAGCACGTTGTAGGTCATCCAGGAAGACAGAAGCTTGAATGACTGAATTGAGGGTGAGGACATCTACTGTATTCCCCTCGCGCCGCCATTGGTCGAATGTGTGCCAAATGCTGTCGAGACGGTCTACGTCTTGTTGCAAATACTCGGTGAGCGGTCGTACTGTTTCACTAGTAGGGTTGATGCACTGTTTACGCATCCCGCCGAGCGCGTGCAAGGCTTCCTTGAGCTTGCCGTCTTTGCAGAGAGCTTCGACCAAGGGGGCAAAATGATATTCGCACCAAGGATCGACACCTATCCCCTGGAGTACACGCATGACATCCAAAGCCAGATCTGAAAGACCATGACGGGCGCACGTTTGCAAAACGGATAAGCATGCCCCTTCGTCGGGAGTGAGGTTCAGTGTATGCACGACCTTGTCCCAGCAAACCTTCACACCCTCTGCCTGGAAGTAATTCTCTCGATTGAGACAGGAACGCGACGAATGAAAATGAACGTACATAAAGCATGTCTGCTGAAGATGTGAGACACGACATCCATGTTTCTCCGCCCAGTTTGCGAGGGGAGCGGGACTCGAAGTGCTGAGCAATCTCGATGGCAAGCTTGGGGAGGTCCATATCTGTGGCAAGCTTTACGACATCTTGAACGGTGGTGAGCTGGGGGACAAGTCCAAGGGTGTCCATTTCGTGCATGTATTGGAGAGCAAGCTCGAGGCTCTCCGTCGCTGTAGCACGTGCGATGATGAAGGCGTAGGTTTGTTCGTTTGGTTGGATATCCTGCTTTTTCATCGCGTCAAGGACTTGCCACATGGTGTCCGCCGATGACCATCTGGACGCCTAGAAAAGATTAGTGCTTTGCATGGTCAGAGAGGGTCGAGCTCACGTGCAAAAGATGATGGTAGGACTGACGATCCGGTGGTACTCCCATGGCGGTCATGTCATCGACGACAGCCCAGGCCTCCAAGGGAAGTCCCTCGCGAGCGATGCACGCCAAAAGGGCATTGTAAATGACGAGGTCGGGTTTGACACCCTCTGCTTTCATCTCGCGGACGAGCCGCAACATTGGGATGAGACGGCGGTCTGCCCTGGCATGACTGAGAGCCTCTTTCTGACAACGGCTGATTAGAGTCGACGTCTGATCTGGACGGAATGCCCAAGGCGTTGGTTTTGGGTTGGGCGTGGACAACCAACGAACAAGACGCGGTAGTCGTCGGAACATTATAATCCTAAACGTCGTACAGCCACCACTACTTGGTTCACCTTCAACTGCCACAACTGACATGGTATGGCCTGAAGTTCACGTTGCAGGATAAAGCTTGTATTGAACGACTTCTAGTTCTACTCAGAGGCTATCCTCTCTCGTCGCGGTCCGTTGGCCAGAGTATGGCTCGCCGCGCACATGGAGCGCAAGCTCTCCAAAACGCAGACCTTACAAACAGACATCCAGCAAGCCGCAGGCAAGTCGCACTAGCTGCCACCCATCCGGTATTATGCGAACCACCCCCCCACAGGTGCCATCATGGGCCAGGGGATCGAGGTCATGGCTCTCCGTCTAAGTGGTCAACTCTTGCTCGGTGTCGTTCGAATCTATAGCAGAAAAGCAAAATACCTCCTAGACGACTGTAACGAAGCCTTGCTGAAAATCAAGATGGTTGCCTTTTTCCTTTTCCTCCTACCTCTTCCAGAATAACACCCCCTGTTTCAGGCATTTCGACCCGGGCTTGTCGATATGACCGAGGACCAACTAGCCGTTAACCGAAATGCCATCACCCTCCAAGGCGGACACCTCGACTTGGATGTGCTCATTCCGGATATCAACTGGTGCGTTTTCTCTCTCAACAAACGATGTACGCGACCAACGATGACTCAGGGACATTGATTTCGAGGATCGCATTGCTGAGCCTCAAGGGCACCATGTCGCCCGTCAGGCCGACATCACACTCCAGTCCGCAGAGGATTTCCAACTCGACTTGGACGATCCAGGTTATGGGTTTGATCTCGGCCCCTCTGACGGTATCGGCTCGCAGGACTTTGGCGAGCTCGATCTCGGTCTTGATTTCGGTGACGGTCCAGTCAGTGCCAAGGATGGTGCCAGTACTGTGGATGAAAGCGTTGAAGTGGGAAGAGATGCGCCAACACCGCGGAGCGCGCACGAGTCTCTAGACTCAGCCATGATTGGGCGTAGACGTTTAATGGAAAAGGACATAGACGTCTTTTCCTACAGAAGTAGGGAGGCATCTGAGCACCCTTTTGGTCCAGAGATGGACGTCGACATGCCATTCGGCCCAGACGTTGCAGGCGCAGACTTGGATCTTGGGCTCGATTTTGGGGATGGCCTACCATCAGAGCGGGAAAAGACGCCTGGCCAAACACGCTCTCCCTCACGGATGTGTACGCTTGCTTTCTGATTTCAGTATGCGTGATATTGATTTCATATTAGCATCCCCACTCACGGAACCTCCTCAAACCCCTCCACCATTTGACCTTCATCTTACCCCTCGGGTGGCCCAGCCAGAGCTACCGGAAGAACAAGAGCCAGAACCAGAACTAGACGCAACCAAAGCTAAGCGGAAGCCCAAGGAAAAGAAGCAAATCATCGACTCTGTCATTGAACTGGCAGACGGCCCCGGTGCCAGAGGACGTCGCGGACTTGGCGCCCCGGTAGTCCGAGACATAAGCGATATTCTCGCCGAGCAACATTTCCTTCCACGCTCTACCATGGTCATGCGTCTCTTGGAGATACGCGATGACCCCCTCGCTCATTTCTTACCGACAAAAGTCACGCCAGAGGGTACATTCTTCTGTGCAGGTCCTCCTGGACTTGCGCCCGAGTTATCGGAACTCTTTATGCGTCCAATGCAGGGCGGATTACCCGCCAAGAAGAGAGGGACATCCCCCGATAAAGGTGGGAGGAAGAAACCACGCGTCGAGGAAAGCACACACGAAGAAGAAGAAGTTGAACAAGGGAGACGTGATGCTAGCGTAGCGCCGAGCGTCGCTATCCCCAGTGAAGCTCTCGGTGGTCGTGCCAGCTTTGCCCCAGAGAGCGGATTCGACTTTGGCGACATGGGTGGTGGCGTAGATGATTTCCGAATGGACGTCGGCGGCGATTTCCCCGTAGCCCACGAAGAAGTGGGACTTGAACGTGCAAGAAGTGTTGCGCCCTCGGAGAGGAGTCGGCTGTCGACTCCTGCAGTCGATGCGGAAGAAGGAGAGGGAACTTATGCTGACGTTAGTTCTGCTATTGCCGTGTTCGACGTGCGGTCTTCTCAAAGTCAAGAATCGGCCCCCGATGGTGAGGGCAAGGGTTATAGCAGAAATACCGTGAAAGCCCTTGGGATCATCCGCAGGGATTTGCAGCCCGAGGATGATGAACAAGACAAGATGATCAGCTTTGCCCAGGTGTCTCACAAGGCATCCAGGCGCGCAGCATCCGCGTTCTTCTTTGAGCTACTCGTTCTTGGAACTCGCGATTGTATTGGGTTATCTCAGAGTGCGCCCTTTGAGAACATCGAGGTTCGGGCCAAGGACAGGCTTTGGGAACATCAAAGACACGGTTCAACTGCCCCATCGATGATTTCCGCGATGATCTAGACTTGACCTTAACGCTTACATTTCTCCATTTCTCCATTTATTCTTGATTTTACGATATATATTGTCTTGATTTTGTTGTGCGCTTTCCACAGGATCAATTTATCTCGAGAATGTCTTGTTTTTTTATGTAGCTCCTAGTTACTAGACCTGTTTCCAGTTTCACACAGTTGTTGTCTGTTGAATTGTATAGCGTTCACGTAGAGTTCCCACCGAAGGACTGTGTGTTGATGATGCCAACAAGTACTTACTGACCGACATTCTTTGCTCGTGCAACTTCAGAATGAAATATGAAAGCAATGTACTCCATCAAGGCGATACAAATCGGTCACCCTCGGGAACCAATCGCCACTCCGATGCTAGATATAAAGTTGATCTACTCGCTGATGCTTTGCGCGAAACCAACCCTCGCACCGTGCGAGTAATCGAACACGGATACGTCTGTGCGTCATCATCAGACAGTGGATATGACGCAGACCCAACGAGCGCTTACACGACTTCAACAACGAATCGCCTATAGAGTGCAAACGATCAGCCTCTGAATCCGAAACCAAAAGACGCGCACAACTCAGACGCACCGAGAATAGCGATGGTTCCACCATCGACGATGGACCCTGCTGCGATGATCGCGCCCACGCATGTACTTTTTGCGCATTTGAGCGAGCGACAACAGAAAAGAAGGCGTAAACTGCGGCTGACCTGCCCGAGAGATCGCTTGTGTACCGTCCAAGGTTCATATCGCGGGGATCCAGCGCCAACGTCGTCGCGCCGAGCACGAAGGATACCATGACTTGGGTATCGCAAGGGTAGGCGTAGAAGCCGTCGCCATAATCCGGAGCGGGCTGGGACCCGGGGATCTGGAAATCGGAGGCGCGTAGAGCGTCGGTGGGGACACAAAACGTTGGAGGGGCTCACCTGTTCGTATATGGCAGCCACGATGTCGTCGGGGATGTAGATGAAAGAAGTGCCCGTGTCGATGATCTACATGCGGGTAAGTTGGTTAACGTCGAATTGCTGCTGTCTAGGTCAAACGTACCGCAGAAACCTCGGTAGGAATGAGCGAGTTCACCAAAACGCCGGTCATGTCGACCGTCCAATATGTCTGGGTGAAGTATACATATATCAATAGGTGAGGGCGGGGATGAGCGATGGTAATACCTTGGAGACTACCTGCACCCATGAAATGTTGCTACCCTCTTTGACTTTCGACTGATCGATACCCCCAAAGCAAACCTCGGGTGCCACCATCAAACTCGGTCAGCAAGAACGAATGTGATCGTACCTCGGAACCACGAGGTTGCATCCGGGTCATATAGAAACTGAATAGCGGCGCCGCTAGGTGCGACATCAAATTCTCAAAAAGCGTCAGCTGATGCGAATTTGCGATCGTGCTAAAGGCTAAACCCGCCAGTCCATCACTTGGTGATTGGGCAAAGCTTGGGGAAACGAGATTGGCTGCGCCAAAAGACTGGTTGTACACCTTGAGAGATCCTACTGTGACGGTGTCCTGAACGAGGGTCCCGTCCACGAAGCCTGATCCCTATTGAATGATGATGAACATCGAGGTGTTGCGCGGGGCGGGAGGCTCACGTATGTGACTTGGAAATCTTCCCCTGTGTCGTGGTAAGTGGTACTAGCGTTCGCTTGGAACGATTTAATCGTTCCACAGTCACAGTCGACGGGAACCCAAAGGTCTGTGCTAAACAGGTTGATGGGGTATCTTGTTGAAAAGAAGGGGTGCCCTACCAGCTGAACCCGTATCCAAGTCCATGTCTAACGGCTGTTCCTGGCTGCCAAAGCGGAATGGGCCATAATACTCGAGATCATCAACAGTGTCGGTGTCGTCCAAGAGAGGGATGTTGATGGCTTTATTCACGCACCCGAGAGTTCCAGCGGTGGCCAGTCTAACGGTACTAGAAGATGAATTAGAGGGTGAGTTTGCGGATGAATTGGACTGGGGATTGCGCAAAGCCATGTTGGTCGCGTGATCGGATGCGCGGTTGTAGGTGTCTTGCAGAGAGGGGGGGATGGTATAACCAGGAGATGTACCCTGACCTGCTAGCAGCGCAGGTGCGTTTCTGAATTTCTGGCGGGTTGCAGCTTGCACCGTGAGCTATGGTGTTTTGTGAGAGTCTGAAAGCGATCGAGGAAGGGTACGTACCGTGGCGTCTTTGTCGAAGCTAGGCAAGGACGGTGAAATTTTTGGTAAGAATTTGCGAGACGTTCTGTGATGACTTTTGTGGAGTGGTGTACTAAGGGAATAAGTAGTTAACCAAAGTATGGAGAGGGCTATGCGAACAAGCATCATTGCAGTCCAAGGACAGAGGTGAGAGAGCAGCATGACCGCGTTAAGAGTGATCAGAGATTGAGAATGAGACCATTGCTGGGCTGGCAGTATCTCGCACATTTTGATTCTGACGAAGACAAAGGTAGATTGGAGAACTCTATTGGGAACAAGTTGTGGGTACGTGTTACGGAAATGAATCAGTTTCCTTTGAGTCTATCTTTTGGCGCTGCGCCGAGCTTCTGTGCCTTTTGTGGACCGAGTACCTTGCGACGGGTATGCATCATGTGGGTATACATGACGTAGAGGCCTAGAATAGATGTAAGCGAAGAAGAGTGTGATCACGTGAGAAGACTAACCAGGGATCCAGATCAAGACCATTGCAGCTTTGAGCCAATCCTCGAGAGACCAGTTGGCGTAGTGGCCACCTTGCCACTCTGAGATGGTGCTGAGGGCCAGAAGAGCCTCGCTACCCGCACCGATGGGGTAGAGGACGTAGAAGGTGGAGTAGCGGAGCCAGGTGAGCCAAGCAGGGGGGTTAATGCTGAGGAGACCGAGTACATAGTAGGTGTAACGGGGTACCTCTGTGAGGGACCAGGCCAAGACCATTGTGGTATAGACGGGGTTGGCGGAGGTGGAAGGGAAGCGAGCAACGATGGCCCAGATGAGGATCAGACGGGAAGAGACCTGCATGAAAGTGGTGGGAAGGGGAGACCTGACGAAACGGAGAACGACATGGAGGACCTCGAGGGCGGCGAGGGACTGGACGGGGCAAAGCACGGACCAAGAGTAGACATGAGTGGGTGGAACGAAGCGAACAAGAACCGACGCGAGGTGAGTAGAGAAGGCGTTGAGAGCGGTAGTAGGGACGACGACGGCAGTAGGGTTGATGATACCGACGAGAGTGGTGACGAGGACGAGCGTCCAGCCGAGTGCAGAGAGGGTGTTGAACGCGATCAAATACATTGCAAGTCAAGAGTGTTATGACGTAATATAAAATCATGGCTGAGTCATCATAAAGTTGGTACAAATAAGAAACAACAAATGGCCCGTTTTTTCTTACTAATACTCGCGCCCCTCCCCAAAGACGCGAGTCGATCGCTGTCATCCTCCTCCCGACATGCTCCAGTACCAACAACAGCAACAACAACCACAACAGACATCCGATGCACTCACAAATACAGTCATGCGTCTCCGCGATGATCCACAACCAGCAACACCAAACCCACAGCAACCCAAAACGACGACCCGACAAACCCGCAAGCGCAAGACACCCCCTTCATCCACGCCAGCACCACAACCAGCGCCACCCCCACCACCCCAGTCGCAACCACAGCCTCAGCCTCAGCAGCAGCATCCCCCCCCCCCCCCACCGGGGATCCATCTCGGCCAGATGCTACCGCCCCCACACGCACTCATGCCCCCAGGTATGGGTCACCCATCAATGTACCAGTACGCACCTCCAGACTTTGCACAACCACCGCCACCACCGGGCGATGTCTCTCAACAGCCGCTCAATGGCCAGAGTAGCGACGCATCGCAAGAGTCTCCAAAGGGGGGCGGTCGTCAGCTGAGCCAAAGCAAGCGCGCCGAACAAAACAGGAAGGCGCAGAGAGCATTCAGGGAACGGAGAGACCAGTGCGTTGCTGTGCGTTACGTCAGTCATCTTACTTACCTCTGATACCCAGACGCGTAAAGGCACTCGAATCGCGTTCTCAATTGTTGGACGCTGCACTCGCATCTGCAGACGAGGCAAATCGGCGCTGGGAAGAATGCAGAGCGCTCGTAGACCAGCTACGCATCGAGAATGCAACTCTTCGTGCCGCACTCAGCGGTCAAGCACAGCTAGGTGGTTCACTGGCTCCAGGGCAGATATTAGGCGGTACGCCACCACAGCCACCACCGCAAACACAGGAAACCGGACCTGAAGGGGCAAAGTTGGAGACACCGACGTCCAAAGAGTAGCAGGGAGAGAGAGAGAGAGTGGGGACCACGGACCACATCTGCACGCTCGTATTTGTTCATCTTTTGAATAGTAAGCCCATGCCACGCACCGAAACAGATGTTCGTTTTGTGTACCCCAAACTTGTAGTAGTGACGACGACGTCGAACGACATGATGGTGAGAGGAGACGAAGAGCTGGAATTGCTGACAAGAGCAGCGGATGTGCAACGTTTTATGTAACCACCAAGCTTACTTCATCTCATCCTTTGATCTTTCCTCCAGCTATGCCAGCTTGTGCTCAATGACTCTTTCGTACGCACCCACGACGAATTCTCCTTGTCCGAATGGCGTCCTCGTACGCACATTTCCTCCTCAGTCACAGACTCTGAACCCTCAGGAGCTTGCCTACGTCACCGCGAAAGAGTCGGGCAACACCCCCACAGCCTGGTCAGACTGGCTCGGAAATGCCTCCGCCATCGGCTACTCCCTCTCCATGTTCACCCGGTCCCTACCGCGCATAGGCATCGCACTCGGTGGCCAGGGTTACCGCACCTCACAGTTTGGTGCAGGTGTCTTTTCCGCGCTGGACGCGAGAAACACCACCGCAAAATCATCCGGCACAGGCGGACTCCTCCAGGTCGCTTCCTATCTCGCCAGCTCTTCAGGTACTTTTCACTCACCAGATCCTGCCGTGCAACTTGACAAGCGTCTCACAGGCGGGTCGTGGTTCACCGCTTCGTTGGTATCCAACGACTGGCCAACCCCCTCTGCGCTGGTGTACGGTGACAGTGGTGGTCTATCCGGTTGGATGTTGGACTTGGATCTCCTCGCACCTTCCAGTAACAGTATAAGCGACCCAAGCAACCAAGATTATTGGGGAAGCATCCTTGCAAGCGTCGAGGCCAAGGCTAATACATCAATGTCTGCTCTTCCCTCTGCTTCATCGACCCACGTTGACCCGACCGATTCTAGTGATACCAGCATTACCGACCTCTGGGGCCGAGCACTCTCGTACCATTTCTTGAATCAAACAACCACCTCCAACTTTTACACCAACGATACCCCACATGGCGCAGGCCAGCTTTGGTCACAAACACCGCTGTTACCCTCTTATGTCAATCAGTCGATCCCATTTCCTATCATTGCGGTTGATTCACTACCTCCTAACTCAACATCCCAAGTATCTCTCGATTCCGTAGTCTACGAGGCGAGTGCCCAAGCGTTCTCGTTTGTCTGTTTGGCTAATAGTACTAGTTGACCCCATTCGAGTTCGGGTCATGGGACCCAAACCTTTCCGCCATGGCTCCAACAGCTTACTCTGGCACGCATCTAGTCAACGGACTTGCTTCCGGTACGTCCGCTTGCGTGACGGGTTTTGACCAAGTGTCCTTTATAATGGGTTCGAGTGCGAGCATCTTCAACGTATATAAATCTTGGTGTTTTCATATCCGGCTCCTCATCATCTTGCTTTTCCAGGGCATAGACGGGCCCAGCGACAACTTTACAGGTTTAAACAGCCAGAATAGCGATGTCACAGGAATCCAATATCTTTATGACCAACTTTCATCGACCGTACAATCACGTTCATTTAATGTTGCAAATTGGCCCAATGTCAGTGGGAACTGTCCTACCAGTCAAACACCCATGTCTTACCATTCCACAGCCATTTCAGGGTATCAACCCCGCCACGTTCCAGGACTCCTCTTCACAGTGGCTCTCACTTGTGGACGGCGGTTCCAATCTCGAGCAAGTACCACTTGGGTCTTTGTTCACCAAGGCAAGAGCACTGGATGTAATTGTCGCTGTGGACGCAAGTGCAGACGACTCTAATCAATGGCCAAAGTCAGTCACTGTCGTCGCGTCGTACGAAAGACCCCATGAATTAAATGCATGACAGTGGCACAACCCTTCTTACTACCTCGCAACGAATCTCTTCTCTTCTCTCCTCATCTCATCAAGCATTTCCGCCTATCCCATCCTCGGCACAGGACTTTGTCTCCACGGGAGTCAACCAGAGGCCGACGTTTTTTGGCTGTAATCCAAGTCAGATTCCTCCAGAATACCCTTTGCTCGTTTATATTCCCAATTCACCTCCATTGAACGGTGGCCCTCCCGCATCCAAGTAGGTTCTTGTCCGTTTTCTCCTTCCTCACACTTATCCTCTTCATCGACATCGAGTACCGGAGACTTTCAGTTTTCTTATAGCTCTTTTTCAACCGCCGTCCTCATCAATCAAGCCTTCCAAAACACCCTCGGTGGTTTCCTACCAAATACCACAGATCCCGACCCAAAGTGGGGAAATTGCCTTCAGTGTGCCGCAATCGATCGAGCTCGGCTCAACCTCACCCCGCCACCACCGCGATCAGACCTTTGTACACAATGTTTTTTGCAGTACTGTTATGACCCAAACGACCCACCGAGTGCGAGCGAGCTTCCGGGGAGACAATTCACCTATTCAGATCCAGCCATGACCGGCTGGATCAAGGTAGAAACGTTCTTGGATCGATACAAGGGCACTATCATTGGTGGGGCTGTGGCTGTGGCGTTTTTGATTGGAGGCGGGATCGCGTTCATGTGAGTGTGTTCCGTGTCGATGGTGACATGGTCTTTTGACGATATGCTATCAGTTTCTGGTGGCGAAAGCGGCAAGAACGTAGGAGTCGATATAGTCGCGTGCACGAGTTGAGAGAAGACGACGAACCATGGAAGTATTATGAAAACTACCATGAGATGGACAGGTTATCACTTTTCTAGCTTTTTTTGCTTTGCACGTTTTGCACATCACTATATAGACTACGGACGATATGGACACTTTATTCGGCTTGGGCTCTTGATGACATTAATTGTGCATATCATTATATTTATTTCTTGCTCTCGATACAAAACTGATCATGATATTGGCAAGATAAATAGTCGTACATCATATCAACTCATCCAAAGTCATATCACCAGGTCCAGGTACATGTTCTAATATATGTTTGGTGGGACTTTGAGAGCGCCCATTCGCGTTTTGGTCAGTCAGGGGTTGCCGGGAGACCCGGATAAACAGCGAACGGGGTTTGCTCTCTATCGGCACCATCGAAGATTTGTACAATTCGATTTCGTGACGAAGGTCATCATTTGATGCCGCCAACGCTTCACGCTCGCGCGTGCACACGAGCAGCGTCTGCATCCGACTTTGAGAACGACGCGCTCAGAGAATAACAAACATCACGAACCTGCTTCGTGTCTGCAAGCTCCCTCCGTATCCGATCCACATAGACTATCCTTTGGGCCGGATTCTGATGCCCAAGTATCTCCGCGTTGAACCGGCTCAGACGCTCCGCCTCTTCTTCTGCCAAGTTATTCCGCGCCAATAGTCCTTCCGTCTCATCCAACAACTTGTAGTACGCGTCTTGGAATCGAGAAGCGTCCGCCAGTTCGACGTTCAACCTGCGCGCGCACGATCAGGGACGAGCGTACTCGATCGAAAACGCAGACATAAGACATACTGCTCCATCTCTGTCTTGAGCGCCTCTTCGGCCGTCTTGCTCATACGGAGTTGCATAGACAGTTTTTGCGCCACGCCCCGTTCTTTTTGCAAGGCTGCCTTGTGTTGAGATGTCTGCTCATCGAGCTGTTTCTCCACCGCGTTCACCTTGTCTTGTAGGACATCGCGAGATCGACGCATCTCTGCCAGCGAGACTTGTTCGTTGGAAAGATTGCGGTTTGCCTCTTCAAGCTGTGTTGAGAGTCTCTGGAACTCGACCCTCGACGCTTCGTGCAGAGCCTTGTGACTGGCTACCTCCTCTGCTAAAGCGCGGTTCGCAGACTGTTCTTGCAGAGTGATATTCTCCAAAACGTTTACTCGCAGCCGCATGTCGTCCGCTAGATCTCGATACAACGTATGCGCTGCGTCGTGGTACTCGACAAGAGTCGGTAGAGCATGACCCTGTACAATATCAAGAGAAAGAACTGCAAGTTCGTTTTCCAGGCGTGAAATGTCGTCGTCGCGGCTGTTGGTTCGGCCAAGACTATTCTCCTGGAGTAGTCGAGAATAGAAATCGACTTCTTGTTCAGCATCTTGTAGCTGTCCAAGGAGGAGTTTGTTTTCCTCCTTGATTTGGCGTATGAGATGAGCTAGCTCCGTTACTTGACCTTCCGAGTTGGCGAGCTTCCGCTCTAGACGTAGCGAGCGAGATTGCAGCCCAAGGTGTTCCTCCTTGAGGATGGTATTCGCGTCGGCAGGTACCGTCGAGGATGCGAGTCGCGCATATTCTTCAGCAACGCGACCGAGAGCTACCTTGCACTGCTCCAACTGAAGCAAAAGTTCTTCCTCCCGATCCTGAGACTCATCCCGAGCTGTAGAAGCAGCTTGTCGAGCCTCTTCCTCGTCTTTCCGTACAGCATCGAGTTGCTGCAGTAAACGCATAGAGTCGGCGCGCAGTTTCACGGCTTCTTCATCAGCCTTTTTCTTGACATCGTCCAAAGACGACTCGAGCATCTCTCGCCTCTTCCGCTCCGCCACCAACGTCTTCTCCAGCTCCGCCACTTTCCTATCACGTTCCTTTGCCTCCTCCTTCCGCCTCGCCTCCACACCCGAAAGCGTCTTCTTGACGTCCCCGCTCTCGGCTTCCCGTTTCGCAAGTTGATTACGCTCGTGCTCACACATGCGCAGCTTGGTCCGTAATTCCTTGACCTCGGCCTGCTCAGCAACACTCGTCTTTCGAAGCTCCTGCACGCGCAACTCGTACGCATCGTTTTGCTTTTTCAGCTTGTCCACCTTGTCAGTCTGTTCGGCGTTTGCCCGCGTCAACCGCGCGACCTCGGATTTGTAGCGGTCGAGCTCCGCTTGGTGCTGCAAGACGCGTTCAGAAAGAGAGGAGGGCGCGCGCATTTGTGGCGACGTACGGCTTTCTTGTCGTCTGCATGTACTCTTTCCAAATCGTCGATTCGCTTCAGGAGGACTGCATAGCGGTCGTCCCCTGCGTGTTTCCCGGTAACCGTTGGCGGTCTGGAGTTTCTCGAGGCAGGTCGCGCGGCCGTGTTAGATGTACTGGGTACTTGTGATCAAGTCAAAACAGTAGTTTGAGTGGTTTATGAGATGCTGTACCTGAGACTTTGTCGGAAACCACTAGAGAGATCAAAATGTTAGTTATTCAACGACGGGTGGTTCAACGTGTGTACCTTTGTCAGAGTCGAATCGTGGGCCTTTGTTGAATAACATGTGGGTTCGAAACGAGGACCAAACACACCGAAGACAGACGCGTCGCGACTCAGACTCAAGCACTCATCGACGCCATCAGTCGCGTTCAAGAAAGTATCGTTTCATCGTATGTAACATCGTAAACATTCGTAAAGGTCGTGCACACTAAATAACGAACGAGACCGGAATGTATGGAAAACAGCAGAGCGTCAAGACACAAGAATCAAGGGGGGAGGAACAGCAGTAATGAAGGGGGAGGGGGAAAATAGAGTACTGCATGCCCACTGCAGAGTCTCACAGTAAATCAAGGAGGTGCAAGACAAAAGAGAAACATAAATTAAAGGTCACGCAATAAGAGGTTCTCTCAAGTGATACATGCCGAATAGTCCCCATCGAGGAATTTCGCACCAACCGGGACAATATGCGATACTAGTCCATAATGCATGTCATAAGGTGTGAGTTGACGGAGTCTCTTGTATACCTGCATGAAGAATATTTTGAAAGACAAGGGAATGTGGCTTCGGAAGTGAGGAAAACTTGTAGACACTCCACTCCGTGGATACCAAGAGACAACCGCAAGTACGTGAGGATATGGTGCGTGTGTGCATGATGGATACAGAACGATAAAGATTATCGGCGCATGGGTGTAATGGGTATAATTGAGAGTGGAGGTGGATCCGGGGAAATCTGTTGTACAGGCTGTACATTCTGGATGGCCGGACGATGGTGCGGTAGTGGAGAGGATAAGATAGGGCGATGAGCGGGTATGGGCAACTAGTTTGACACTGCTGGAGATGCTTGTCGTCGAGATATGTTGGTATTTCTCCTATCACGAAAACAGGCGGAACAGTTACAACAATAAATTGCGTGTTCGCAAGCAGACTGCTCCAGGTCCGCCTACTTAGTCCTCTCCAGTACGCACTGTCTGGCGCGACCAGTGCTCAGAGCCCGCCGTCAAGGACACCTCGCACGTCCCTGACCTCACCGAGGTCGGAGAGGAAAGGGCACAGGTCGGTGAGTTCAGTGTCGTGAGGATCATTAAACCACGAAGAGACAGGAACTGCATTATTGGGGTGGAAGATATATGAAGCCGGGGAATTGTCCAAGATGATGGTATCGGCGATGGGTCGTCCTAGTTGCGAGAGGTCCTGTAGAGAACGTCAAATGTATCCATAGTCAACGACGATGGTCCATACCTTGACATAATTACCCTTGTGGTTGTAACAGCTCTCTCGGAATAATCGATGAGAGACGACACGATGGATGTCGAGTTTGTCCAAAACTGGGTCTGCGTACTGTGTGATGGTTGAATCAACCGCCGGTGTCGTGAGTTGAGAACGAGACCAACCTTGCTTAAGCTGGCGGTAAATACCACCACTTCATATATTTCGCCCATCTTCTTCAAAAAGTTGTCTACGCCTGGACGCTTTATGACGTAAACATTGTGCCAATGGTATTCGATTTCTACTGGCACGACGTAATCTGCGTGTTGTATGGACTACCAAGACTGAGCTGGGTGTAAAAATGAAAGCAACTGGTATTTCTCACCTTAAAGCTACTGTGAACGAGGGTTTCGTCCAAGTCCAAAACAAGGCATTTACGTCCGGCGTGGTGAGGTGCGATGGGGGGCAGAAGCGGGCGCGGTATGCCATCCTAGAGATAGGGTTAACGTGATGTAGGGTTACCAACAGGGAGAACACCTACCGGTCCGATTGGGATGCCAGCTCCCCCATTCATTATGAGGGCATCTTCGTCATCCTCCTCCATTGGTTCTCCTTCCTCTGGTTCTGGATCTTCGCTCTCGCCATGAGGCTCTTCGTCGGTAAAGCTACCGTCAGAATCTGTCGTTGCTGAATGCGACGTATCGCCGACATGAGGCTGTGCAGTCGCCGAAGACGCGTGTGGTAGATCCGAGTGCGGGATGGGTTGTGGGGAAAAAATGTCCGACCCCGTTGAACCAGGGGGCTGTACTGCCCCACTTGTGACACCCTCGGTCTCTGATATAGGTAACAACGCTTTAGTTGGAGTTGGGGGGATGACGACTTCATCCTGATTGGTGACTGGTGAAGAGTCCTTGGGAACCGATATAGGTGGCGGAAGCACCTTTTCACGTTCCTTTTCCTGGGACTCACCCTCGGAACGCTGTTTCTCGTTAGGCGCGGGGGTATCTGCAGGCCTGCTCGTGCTCGAATCCTGGGCAGGGGGACGAGTCGCATCGGAGACGTCAATATCGACGGCATGAGCACGGTCGTTGGGGGCAACGCATGGGACTAATTTGCGGACAAGTTTTGAAATAAAAGAGGCCTTCTTGGGGGAATGTTGTGAGCCACCCTTGGACTTGTTGACCCCTGTCGAGGGAGCACGTACAGGAGGGCTTTTGTCTGGAACGGCGCTTGTGGAAGCGGGAGGCTTGGGGACCTTTAACTTGCGAGAAAACCTGCGACTGGCGTTGCTGGAAGTAGCGGTAGAAGATCCGGTTGCGGTGGTATTGGTATTTGGCTGAATGGTGGAAGTGGCAGCAAGGGAGCTCTTGTCTTTCTCTGCATGGCGTGTGCTGTCACGCTCGTCTGGAGAAACGAAGGTAGAGACGGTGATGGACGGGTTCTGTGCGTTGTCCTTGTCTGCTTCGGTGGACGAGGTGGGCGTGAGGTCGTGCGCCTGCGCACCGGGTTCGACGTCGTGTACGCCGTTCCCGTTTACGGATATCTGCGGGGAAGAGACGGGGGGGTCGCTGCGTTTCTCGGTGACCGTATCTTGTGAGGGAGGGGAAGATTCTCCAGGCGTCGCCATGGGAGTAAAAAATGGATGAAAAACGGGGTTGTTGTTGGATTAGAAGAGGGTATGTTGTGGGTATGGATGTGGGAGAACGAGGAGGAGGAGGAGGAGGAGGTGAAGAAACGAGTCCAAGTTTTTGTACGTGATTGACTTCACACGCGGCGGTCTCGTGCAAACAATGTGTACAAGGTCGAACAAGTTGTACACGAGATTTATTATGACAAGCGTCTACTCATCCCCCATCTCGAACAAATAATTTGCTGCTAGCTCCTCGTTCTTGTCGCAGGCAAAATATGCCTCAATCACTGCCTGGCGAGGAAACCCGAGTGCTTCCAACTGCACCTGGCATCAGCATCCTTGTCTGCTCCACGTCCAACAACTCACCCGTTCAATCGCTGCCTGTTCCTCTGGCGTAACGTTCACAACTTGCACCCCCGGATGTCCCTCTCCCTCTCCCTCCCCCCCTTCGCCGCCACTCAGTATATTCATCAGCGCCTCCGGATTTTGTGCAAACGTCTGCGCAAGCTGGGGATTTTGTGCAGCAAGCTGCTGGATCAATGGCTGTAGAAGTGCAGGGTTCTGTTCCACCAATCCACGCAGTTGCGCAAACTGGGGGTTGTCGCGAAGTGCAGACAGGTCCAGGTTGGGGACACCCTGACCACCTAGGCCCCCACTGGCGGCACCGAGTCCGAGACCACCCTGCTGTTGTTGTTGCTGCTGCCGTTGTTGCGCAAGCTAGAGCAGGGAAACGTGTAAGAAAAATAATTGCAAAGTGATTGCAAACATACCTGGAACAGATTCTGAGGATGATCAGAGGCAGGTGCAGGTGCTGACGCAGTGCCAACAGGCGCCGGTTGAGCAGGCGCAGTAGACGGTGCAGGCGGCTGCTCGGCAGCTGTGTGTTCAGGAATGCCCTGTTATGACGCAACTGAAATTCAGGCCTGTTCCATGCATATACCTGCCAACTCACGTTGAACAGGTACTCAACGGCACGTTCGGGGTTATTATAACTTGCTCTGAGGGCGCGTACAACTTGCTCCCGCTCAAAACCCATCTCCATGATATTGTCTATCGTACTTTGGAGTGCCCCCCCAGTGACAAAGTCACCCGTTGCGGATTGGCTGACTGGTGGATTGGGGCCAGATGGAGGCGCAACTGGCTGAGAAGGTGCGGGCGGTGCCGGGGTGATTTCAGGTGCTGCTGGTCCGGCGGGTTGCGCAGGTGGTGGCGCAGTCACAGGTGTGGCAGATGAAGACGAAGTTGGAATAGCGGGTGTAGTAAACGTCGGTTTGGGCTAGGATCGAAAAAAGAGGTGAGATGGTATGGACGAAAAGTAGGGGTCGTTGATACCTTTGCGACCATGAGCACCAAAAAGTCCTTTTCCTTGATCTCGCACGACGCCACTGTCTTGGAATCGGGGAGTACTCTACCTGATCGCAGCGGATGGATGAGTTGGTCAGAGATCGAGAGAGATGAACGCACCCGCATAGATCAACTTTTGCGTGTCGACTGGGTGGCCATGGGCTTCAAAGATCTTTTCTTTGAGTTTTCCTACAGTCTCTTCGCCATCCGCGTCGATCTTGGAGCGTGTTGAACATCGCCATCTCAGAATCGAGTAGTTAAGCTTACCTGAAACACCTTTTGCTGCAGTGTCTTTATCGTTATCTTCATTATGGACCAGAGCAAGCGCAAGTTGGTCTGCGTGACATCATGCGTAGTCATAATTGTCACGTATTGTCACGTCACACATCAGGATGTCCGGGGTACTGATTTGTATGCAGCAGAGGGGGCGGAAGCGGCGCGGCCAAGGTGAACAAGCTCGACAACGACAACGACAACGACCGCGATGGAGCCAATCCAAGGCGACGACTATCTACGCAGAATCGCTGCGTTCATCAGACTAAACGAGAAGGGTCTCGCAGAGGCCGTCTTCCAACGTCGTCGCCGTCCGCGCACCACCAGCTCACAACCCTCCGTATTCAACCCGGTCGGCTGGTTCGTCCCCACCGACGTTCGCAAACCACCTCCACCTCGCCCTGTAACCCTTGCCATTGATACCCATCGTCTATTTTACATTCTCATGCGCATCGAGTCTATTGGCATCGATGTCGGTTCACTCGACGTCACCGTCGACAACCCCTCCAGACCAATGCATTATACACACATCGACATCGGCTCAGCCACAGACAAGTCCGAAACCCTTTCTATCGCATCCTTCCGTTCTTCACTATCCGCCGTCTCCGGTCTCTCCTTGGGTACCGGCTGGTGGACCCGGTCCGAGCAACAGAGCATCGATGCTGAACTCAAATATATCTATAGTAGCTTCACCAAGATCCCCGCTCTCTCGCTCAAGGCTCCTGGACCCAAAGTCATTGTCGAACTTAGAGATGATCCTCCGAACCAGAGTGCCCTTCCGCTCGACGCCTTCAAGAACCTCCAGTCTCTCGAGACTGTCGACATTGATCCCCGCATGTTGATTGGCTGGGATAGACTCTCGGAATCCCTCCGCAGTTTGACTATCAAGCGGAGTGGGCTGGAGGATGTCGCCGACATATTCATCGGGGCAGTACTTGATGACCAGGCGCGTAGGGACGGATCATTCAAGGACCAGATGTCGAGGCAGATCCCTCGAAGACAGCGCTCTTGGGTAAACACGCCGTTGCCCCCCTCTGTCCCCGAGGATGTCGAGGAAGTGGCCACCATGTCAGAGCAGCCCCGACTACCCTCCCCCTCTTCATCTCTCTCCCCTTACAAATGGGGGCTGCTTAAACACCTCTCGCTCGCCGACAATGCCCTCACGTTCTTGCCAACAGACCCTCTCCCACACCTTGTGTCTGTAACACACCTCGATTTATCTTCGAATCTCCTTGTCTCCGTGCCACATGGGCTCTCTGTCCTTCATAATCTTGTTTCGCTCAATCTCGCTGACAACATGATTGATTCTGTTCTGGGGATTTACACCCACCTCGGACAGGTTCTCCACTTGAACCTGTCAGGTAACCGTCTCGAGTCTATTTGTGGTCTCGAACGCCTCATGGCGCTGGAGCGGGTAGACCTCCGGTTTAATCACATTGATGAGAGTGCCGAAGTCGGTCGTCTAGCGACGCTTCCCAACGTCGGGGAGGTGTGGATCGAGGGCAACCCGCTAACGGAGATAGAGGACAGCTACCGTATTGCGTGTTTCGAATTCTTTCACAAGGAAGGGAAAGCGATTTCATTGGATGGCACTGCACCGACGTTTTACGAGAGAAGGGGGCTTATGCCGGTTGCAGCGGAGCAGACGAGTTCCACGAAAGATGTGCCGATACCAGCATCCCCTCCTGTCGTTCCGATCGGGTCCGCGAAGACGAAGGGGAATTATGGCATGGCAACGGACACGGTGACCACCTCGCTTGCTGTTTCAAGAAGACCGAAGAAACGCAAAGCGAAACGTATCGTCGATCTAAACGGAGATGGAAAGCAGCAAGTAATTTCGCCAGGGTCTGGACAGACGCAACGTTCGTCTTCTATATCGCCACAGAGACGGAGCCCGCTTTCGCCAGACGGACACCGGCGTTCATATTCGGTATTTGAGCCACCTGACGGTTCGATGGGGGAGGGCGAGGAGAGCCAGATGAGGGAGGGAGAGTTGTACCGGGCTCGGATTGAGGCGTTGCGATCAGACATGGGAGATGGATGGTTAAAGGTGTTTAGCCAGAGTCAAGCAGATGTACAGGGTGTCCGGGGTCCATAGTGAGAGTATATCGACACGTGTGTCTGCAACGACTTTTTTGAATTCTCACAACCAAGTTTTGCCATTGTGGCCTTCGTCGCTCTTTACTAGTCATTCATCCCTTTCTTTCTTTCTTTCTACCATGGGTGCCAATCTCTCAAAAACGCTCGGTAACCTCATTCGTCTCCCCCCCCCCCCTTCGTTGCTCACAACCAACCTCAGGCCGTCTCTTCGGCAACAAGGAAATGAGGCTCCTCATGCTTGGCCTCGATGCTGCTGGCAAGACGAGTAGGCCGCCCAACCAGCTCGTACATGCACTCGCTCACTCTTTGCCACCCAGCCATTCTCTACAAACTCAAGTTAAATCAGTCCGTAACGACGATACCAACAGGTCAGTCCCCCCTCTTCTCTCTGTCCACCCTGCTCACACGATACCCCAGTCGGTTTCAATGTGGAGACGGTCACATACAAGAATGTCAAGTTCAACGTTTGGGACGTCGGTGGTCAAGACAAGATCCGTCCCCTGTGGAGACACTATTACACCGGCACCCAGGGTCTCGTTTTCGTAGTCGACAGTCAAGACCGAGAGAGAATCGACGAAGCAAAACAAGAACTCCACCGCATACTCAGCGACAGAGAAATGAAGGAATGTTTATTGCTCGTCTTTGCCAACAAGCAGGATCTTCCCGGAGGTGAGTCAACATCTCCTGCATCTCGTATATCTTGTCTTTATGCCTCTCCAGCCATGTCCCCTGCAGAGGTTACCGAGAAGCTGGGTCTGCATCGCATGCGTGATCGTTCGTGGTATGTCCACCCCAGGTACACCTCTCTCTTTTTCCTTTCTTTCTTTGCCTGACCAGGGTGGCAGTTGCGCAACGACGGGTGAGGGTCTTTTCGAGGGACTTCAGTGGTTGAATCAGAACGTAAAGAAGCGTCAACCATGAACATGCATGTACAGCATTGTCTTTCTTCATCTCACTTGCCATCTCACCCAGCTTATAGAAGTCTTGATTCTGTCTCTCAGTCTCGTTGATACCCATGTTATGCTATTTCTCTCACGGCTTACGACGACCCGTTTCTTGCACGCACGACAGACTACCTGATTCTCGTCATGTCCTTCCATATGCATTTGTCTTGCGCAGTTCGCCTCATGCAGCAAGGACGCTTTCTGTTTCATTGTTTCATCAAACTCTAGGTACACCACTTTCAACGCAGCCGTACTTTTCTCTCTTCCATCCCCTCTATGTTGGCTGGTAGTCATTTAATGGGAAGCGCTCCCTTGTGAATCCGTGACGCATGAAGCTAAATGCCGTGGACTTGATCGGTAATCATTTAGAGTCGCTACTCTGCAAGCCTACGCTTGGAAGCGCCTGTCTTTTATCTAATTAGTGTACACCATCTTTGCAAGAATGTCGTGCTCACTCGCGTAGGTCCACATAAATCCGACGTCCGAGAAGCTACCTCGCAACCTTCCATGATGCTCTCACTCCTCCGCGCAACTAGACTCGCTCATTCGCATCAGCTTCGAGTGAGGGGACTCGCCGTCCAAGGCTTCACCGAATCCGTGGGAAACACGCCTCTGGTGAGACAGTCGGGGATCTCTCTTGGCGCTCTTTGACAGCCCTTCAAATACATAGATTTATCTTAAAACGCTGTCTGAACAAACCGGATGTAACATACTTGGCAAGGCCGAGTTTCAGAATCCTGGAGGCAGCATCAAGGACCGCGCCGCCGTCGGGGTCATTCGGGATGCGGAACAAAAGGGCCGGTGAGCAATGCACACTTGCTTTTTTGCAAGGACGAGGAAGGGGGCTGATACATGCTCAGCATACGACCCGGTGGAACCGTCGTCGAAGGGACCGCTGGGAACACTGGCATTGGTTTGGCCCATGTGTGTCGATCCAGAGGATACAAATGCGTAATATTCATGCCCGACACCCAGGTGAGCATTACTAGATCTGCACGTCTCTGATACGATCATCTGTATCTAGAGCCAAGAAAAGATTGACCTGTTGCGCATGCTTGGCGCAGAGGTTTACCCCGTTCCAGCTGTCCCTTTCGAGAACCCGCAAAATTATAACCACCAAGCGCGAGCGTATGCTGCTAAATTGGATAACGCGGTCTGGACAGACCAGTTTGACAACACCGCAAATGCCTACGCGCACTATCTGACCACTGGTCCAGAGATCTGGGCACAAACGCAAGGTCAGGTGGACGCGTTCGTGTGTTCGACCGGTACGGGTGGGACGCTGGCTGGTGGAGGTAAATACTTGAAGGAGAAGAGCGACGGGAAGACACAAGTGTGGCTTGCGGACCCTCCAGGGAGTGTTTTGCACACCTATGTGTCAAGTGGTGGGAAGCTCGTCGAGCGCAAGGGCAGCTCAATCACCGAAGGTCTGTCTACTCGCCATCTATCAGTCGCATACTGAAATTTGTGATTCCGCAGGCATCGGTCAGGGCCGTGTCACGGACAACTTGGCGACGTTTGTCAATGATTTAGACGGATCGCTCATGATATCGGATGAAAAGTCGATAGTGATGTTATACCAAATCTTGGACACCGAGGGTCTATATCTTGGTGCAAGCTCGGCGCTCAACATTGTTGCTGCCGTGGAGCTTGCACAAAGACTTGGCAAGGGTGCGTTCAATGGCCCTTCTTTAAACCGTAGCTAACATGAGGATGCTCGTCAGGGTCGAGCGTCGCCACTGTACTGTGCGATGGTGCATACCGCTACCAGAGCCGGCTGTTCTCCAAGAAATGGTTGCGGTCTAAAGAGTTGTATCATGTTATACCGGAACACCTGAAGAAATACGCAGTCTTGGACTAGTGTAATGTATCATTCTATTGCTGATCTGTAATACTTGCGTTTTCCATGGTATAACTCGTAGAAGCATGACCACGAGGAGCCCATCACACGTGCTATGCCACCGTGATCATGCACAAAGTATCCTCGTTAGTAGCTGTTCCATTTGACTTCTCCCCCTGCGAGCTTGAACCCTCTCGCTGGACGTCTGAGAGGTGTACGCGATCTCGTCTTCAAACAGTCTATTTATCTCCTCCAGAGAAAGCGCACTGGTCTGAAACCGTGTCAGCTGGATGCTTGGCATGTTCCTATCCATCCTGGTACCTCCGAGTCTGAATCATGACACCAGTGCACCGCCACATTAACGATTAATCCGATGATGAACATCGCACAATACCACCTGATCTTCTCCATTGCTGTCACGGTAGCTAGAACGTTGGCGTTTATCAATAGCCACAGATTGCGAGTTCCTCGCGCGACTCGAATGACAATGGTGACGATGCGATACGAATTTACTTACCTTTGCATATATTCCATCTGAAAGTGAAGCCGCGACACAGCAGACTAGGTATGTATCTTATTTTCCATAGCGAGAAGCTTAACCTCGGTCACGACGATTGAAGCATTCATTTTGCGTACTAAACGTGCTACATGAATAAATAGCATGCACCATCAATGGGATATTACAACTTCGAAGACCAGACCCGACAACCCGATCATACTCGACGATGTGGTTCACACACTAGTAGTAGTAGTAGTAGTACCGGCGTCGAGAATTCCGCCGGTCCTCTCTACCAACTGTATTTCTTCCTGCTCAGACCCCTGGTTCCGCTCACCGTCTGCAAACATGATTGTGCTCGCGGCACTGGCGTCGTGAATTTCCGCAGTCCTTTCTATCATCTGTATTTCTTCTCCCTCCTCCTTCTCCCCACCGTCCGCAAACATGATCGTGCCCACTGCAGCGCCATGGACAGACCCTGATGACAAACCGAACGCGGAGTCGATGTCGCTTCCACGTCTGCCTTGGAGATCGCGCGCATACAGTGCCCGCAAATTCAGAATGAATCGGGGGACGAGTATGAATGGAGGTAGATATTCTACTATCGCCAGTAGCATCCACCATCCTTCCACAGGCAGGTCTGGTGTGTCGCCTAGTATGCCGATGAGTGACAACACCAGGATGCTATTCGTCAGAAATCGTCGTGAGCGTGGTTGTAGACGTGAAGATGGAAGGAGGAGGAGACATGGACATACGCAGTGAAGTAGATCATGCCTTCCCTCACGAGGAGCTTCAAATAACGGTTCAGGTGGAAATGCTTTGCTTTGTGCATTTGAAGCAACTCCCTAACAAGTTGGTTGGCGACGAACATGCACATCAATGCACCGAGAGCGATCTGGGCTGCATTCGTAATTTCGTTCCAGATCATAGAACTATGTTGGACTACGCAAAACGAAAAATCAAGCACCTGAGCGGTACCCACTACATGATTGGAGGATCAATAGATATTCTGTTATATAGCATGCACGATATGAACCCATTTTTCACATACCTATGGCCTCATTCTGAATTCTGATCAAAATACACCAAACTAGATCTGAAATGATTTCGATGGCGTAGAATGTGAGAAGAGTTCCAAGGATGATCTTGGATTGATTGTACAATGCCCATACACGGAGGATCATTGCCACTGCCTCGACTGATGAGATTTATCTTGACCGAGATAAAATGAAATCTCACGCTCTGCAGCAGCAATGAAGATCAAGTAAGACCATTGAACAACAAAATAAATTATTTCGCCTTTGAAGTGTCCTTGAGCAGAGTGGACGTTGGAAACACTGAATAAACGCACTTACAGCTGTTCAGATACATGTAACGTCAACTGCTCAGAAATGTTATTGGTCAGTGTAAGATAAACATGAGAACATACGTCTAACAGAAGTTAATATGCTAAGCATCTTCACCAGTAGTATGAATAATCACCTTTGTTGGGCCAGGTATGAAAGGAGTTCCCCCTTTGATCATGTTAGGTCAGCTCAACAAACTCTGAATGTTGAACACACCTATGAAATTAACTCTAGTGAATCGATGAGCGATCAATTAACATTTGTTGCACAAAGTATGGACATACATGAAAAAACACAGACCAAAATAACGGGCCTGGAAGTCAACGACGTTAGCATGATGTCATGGAGACAGTTATGATACACACCAGAACAAATAGTGTAGACACCTTAGTCCATGGCTTGTTCTGCGACCATGTCAGAATATATGAAGTAACCAAGAAAACGGCCTGTTGACCCAAATATACTCTATCTAGCGAGATCATGAACCACTGAGATACTTGTATAGCACGCGAAGATGTGATGCATACTTCATCCGAGAACGTGAGGACTGATAACATTGAGGCTCGTTCAGCGTAAAGAAATATGTGTTACTTACTGTAATCATATCCAACAGCAGCAAGCATTGCAACTAGGAAGAAGAATAAGATTGATAGACGGCAAGTATCAAGGTCAACGGGCATACAAGTCATGCAGTTGCTCATCTGAATTGATGTGACAGCGGACTGCAGCGTGGAAGCCATGAAATTGATTTGCCGGGTACCCTGAAACACTGACGAGCAAAGAATGAGGCGGTATTTGAGGAATGGAAGCTGGAACTTGGAACTGCAGATATAAGCCAGCACCGGAAGGAAAGTATGATACCGGAGACCATTCTGCAGTGTTGTTAATTAGTCTGCATCAAGCTAGTGTGATCTGGCGTTACGTCCCCTGTTGGCTGAAATGACTTCAGAGAAACAAAAAAGTCACTTCTGACCAGTCAAGCCTTTGAGAAAAAACTTTTTTGTAGGACCCTTAACTCCCTTTTTTATCGACTTTTAAGAGGCCTGTGTCGGTAACGTCATAAACTGCTCCACCAGAGGATCTTGATAAGCACGTGGAGGAAATTCGGATACAGTGTTTGATGCGCCCTGGGCAGCTTCAGAGATCCTGTTGCATGAGAGGTCACATGAAACGCAGCTCAAGTTGCGGAAAATACGCAGTCACTATCAGCCATGTCAGAATGCCAGTAGAGTTGAGATGGCGCATCAAAAGAATGATGGAAAGTCACTGCCCATTTTCAGGCTTCTCCCTGCGAAGATCGCAGCCTGCCAACAATGCTGCAACGAGCGCATCTTACGACTTAGTGATCCATGAACGTCACATATACGCCGCCATCACCATTATCCCGTGTTCAATTCGACTCGTACTTCGGGGAAACGGCGGTGCGTTTTTTTTATGGTAATCGGTCGAGCTGATTTTGATTGCTCGTACTCTGGTACTGGATCACTGCCCGGTGAAAAATGGGATCAGGATCACAGTGACACAAAGGCTGTACATGGTGCAATGAGTACGGTGGGACATAGAGGATGGATCACCTGTAGTAATACTTGCGCAGGCTATGCGTTATGTCATAGTCACCTCCGTCCTGGTGATTGATTGTTGGTATCGCTCGTTGGGCTGGCTTGTTCGGGCAACCAAAACAGACCCGGCCATGGACCAATATCTTTTTTCTTCACCGCCTCGGAATGAACTGGGGGTAATTTGCATGCAACATCAACCAAGCGCATGGGTTATTTGTAAGGTTGGCGTCCGCTTGGATGAGTCCTCGAGCTTCTTGACCTCAACCATCCAACAATACATACGAGGTTCACCTCACCTTTCTACCATATCTGTCACACATGTAACCGACCAGAAGTGCCCACCAGTAATGGCGCCTTCAATGCGGCTGGTGTAGGATAGGTTTGTGGTAAGAGATAGGGGGAAATCTGGTTGGCCGAGTGTGTTGGATATGATGCTTATGTTAAGCTTTTCAACGCGAGAAAATAACGCGTAAATTGAATGTCAAGTAGTGCGTCGTTGCTAGAGAAGCGAGAGGGGCAGAACACCTCTGTGATGATCGGGTCTACACAAGAAGGAGGACCAACTGCCACGAGCCATCTTATATACCAAGGAGTATCCTGGGTCAGCTGGATGAGGATGAATTTTATTCTCGGATGGGTGGTGGACGCTTGTCTTTAGGATAGTGTTCTCAGGCATGGGCCGTCCACTTTTTTTTTTTTTTTTTTTTTAGTTCGGTGGGATAAGAATACGTTTGGACGACGTGTCGGGTTTCTACACCATTCCAGATGTCACCTTTGTGGAATTATAATCAGAGCGGCAATGGCGCGCAAGTTCCAGTCGACGTAAATGGTTGATGAAATAGTGGTGGAAGATGAACATTTGAACAATGTGCTCGCGTGATCTTCCGGATGGTTGCGACTATGATTACACGGACAATATTAGGTTATAATAGACATGAACGGATGACTTTGGAACCCTCACCGGCACCCTCACCTTCACTAGACCATACGACGATGGCACCCACTACAAATGCTCGCCATATCTTTAACCAAGTCCCAACGGGTAGGAGGTCGACAACCACAATCCGCGGATACGTCTGTTACTCAAACGTTATCCTGACAGATTACCCTATCCCTGGTCGCACAGTGCTATATGATGCAACCCAGACAATCGACATCGACAACGTAGCCTTGCACGGGGGTATCCTCTTGAAATCCTTGGTCTTGTCGATAGACCCCTATATGAGAAATCGTATGAACCCCAACGACGGGTCGCATGGCGTGAGCTGGTCGACAATCGCACAGGGTATGCAGAGTTGATGACTCCTGATTAGGCTTTTCAACTTGGAAAACCGTCAGTGTCGTAACGCAGCCGTTCCCACCACTCCACGTGCCAACTCATCATGATACATTAGACTTGAAAATTATGGCTTAGGTATTGTTGTTCGTTCCGAGAATCCAGCTTTCAACGCTGGGGATCATGTATATGGAATTTTCCGTGAGCAGAGCCATCACAATGGTTTAATTGACATCAGTGGATCTTAGTCGGACACAGCGTTTGAGGAATATTCGATCCATATCCAAGTCGAGCGCTTCACCAGGATAGAGAACAAATACAACCTCCCTTGGAGTGTCTTCGTAGGAGCCGCTGGTATGCCAGGTAGGATGACATCAGTGTCTCAGAAGGATACCATATGACTCCTTGCTTTGTCTCAAAGGTCAAACGGCATACTGCGGTTGGAAGGAGTATGCTCAGGCAAAAAAGGTAAACAATTTTGGCAACCGCTGGTATACTTAGTTCATGGCGACACCAAGGGAGAAGTGGCATTCATAAGTACTGGAGCTGGCGCGGTTGGATCGTATGTGTCCATTCCTAATTGACACATCGACACGTTCATTCAGCATATTCTAGTCTCGTCATTCAGCTTGCGAAGCGCGACGGCCTCAAAGTGATCGCCTCGGCAGGGTCGGATGAGAAAGCTGCATTTATGCAGGAGCTTGGTGCGGATGTGGCCTTCAACTACAAGACCACAAAGACGACAGAGGTCCTCGAGAAGGAAGGTCCGATTGATGTGTATGTTGACCCATTGACAAGGACGGTGATGGTTGACTTGTTGTATAGGTACTGGGATAATGTCGGAGGCGAAACCCTCGAGGCAGCACTGGGAGCTGCAGCCAAGTATGCGCGCTTCATCGTGAGTCTGACTATCAATTGTCTTCCTCATCTCTTTACGCTTTTCAGGAATGTGGAATGATCTCCGGTTACAACACAAAGCCTCACCCAGTAATGGTGAGTATCAATTCTCACTGCTGGGGATCGCAATCCAGGACCTTCTGTTTTATTTCTAGAACTTGATGAACATCGTGAGACGAGAGATCAAGCTTTATGGTTTCCTTGTGAACTCCATTCTTGCAAAGTACAAGGGTGCTTTCTATGATGAGGTGCCTGCACTAATTGCGTCCGGCGAGCTCAAACTCAAAGAGGATCTCGCGAAGGGCCTTGAGAGCGCAGGAGAAGCTATTTTAGCAGTGCAGAAGGGTACAAACACAGGCAAGAGCGTCATTGTTGTAGCAGATTAGTAGCGAGCAGGTTTGTAAGAGTATTTGTTGGCGTGGATTATAAGTGGATGTAGACACTACCGTCCTTCTCTACCTTTTTTCCAAGTGTCCGAATCCTGCCCGTTCTCAGTAACGTGCCTTTGACATCCTTGTCCAAATCCAACCTAGGCGTTGGTACCCTTTTGCCCAGGCTGATTCTTTCAAAGTCGACAACAAAATTTGCCAGACGAGGTTTGTCCAACTGGAAGGCACGGGAAGGTGTCACCCCCTCAGTAGTAGCAGTAGAGGAAGTCGAGGGCCGATTGTCTGAATGTATCTTCCCGAGAGAAGATGCCTTGATATCTTGGTGTTGTGTAGGGTGCAAGATCCCAGCAGTAGTCTGGCCCGATGCAGCCCGACGCACCTTTGATGATCCTTTGACCCATTTTGGCACTGATGACTCAGGCTGAACAGACCGCTGACGTTTCTTGTCTATTTTTACACTCGGTGTATCGAGCTCCTCGACAGCGCGTGCCTTCCCCTTTCCCTTGCGCTGTGCAATGAAACTGGGCTCCTTCCACGCCTCTGAGTCGTGTCTCGGAACGTGGGCAGGGCTTGCCTCTTCTTGTATCTTATCCTTATTTTGACTGATGGGGCGAATGAGGGGCTGAGAGAGTACTGTCCGGTTATCTTCCGGTGGGACCGAAAAAAGTGAATGCATAGAATCCTGGGACGTAGGCCGCTCAGGTGACCGAGTGGAAGTGTGGATGGGAGCGTTATCGGTGTCTCGTTTAGTGGGGGATGCGGGTACCGAGACAGCAGCCAGATGTGGGGAGTGGTGGGGTGGAAGGCCTTGCAACGTGGAACGTACATCAGCGTCATCAATGGATAATTGACTGTCCTCGTGGTCAGCATTGGCGTCCCGTTCGCATGTATCCTGTGCTTTGGCAGTGTGCATCGATTTCAACTCATCAATCTCCTCGGTATCAGATGTTCCTACTTCAAGAATTTCGATCTTTGAAGCACTCTGCGCGGGAGGATGAGTCGAGTCCAACCCATTCTGTTTTTTTATGTTGGCGTCGGCTTTTTCACTATCAAGCTTGTCACTTGTCGAAGTGGTTTCCTGCTCGTCAATGTCGCCGTGTGTGGGCAAAGACTCCGCAAACATCTTGGACGCACGTCCTGTCAAGTTACCTGGTTTTCCCTGCCTAGGCGTGGATGCATCTCCAGGTATAAATGCGTTTGGAAGACTTGGTGAGAATGCCGATAGATGAGACTGGGATTGGGGTTGACATTGCTGTGATTGTGAAAGATGTTGCGACTGGAGATATGACTGGGACGATCCTGTACCGGATGTATCAGAATTAGGTACTAGGACCTGAACTGGTCCTTGCTTGGTAGGATCCGGCGGCAGAAGGGAGAGTCCCGGATGGGGAACTTTCCGCTGGATGTTCTTCCGCGTACCAATGGGTATTGGGAAAGAGGACGATAGAAGGGGTAGAGATGAACTGGGGTGGGGAGGAGACGAACAGGGGAGTTGTTGGGAAGGAGGGATAGGGGTGCGAGGAAACACCGGAGAACTGCAAGGGGGGGAGGAGCGAGGTAGCGGCGAGTTTTTGATGCGTTGCGCAGGCGTAGGTGGCTGTAGAGAGTGGGTATCCGAGACCGCAGTATCCACCGTGGCGTGCCCTTCTGTATCAGAGGGTAGATGCGGCGTGGTAGGTAAGACATCTGATTCGTCATGCTGTTGGATTCCATTCCTAGAAACAATGGTGTTGGCCACGTCGGAAGCAACCGGACTGCCCCTGTTCGACAGTGACCAGTCTGTTGGCGTTCCTTGCTGTTGTAGGGAAGTAGGCGAAGGTGTACGGTGTGGTGATGAGGCCTTGCGGTTGCGAGATTCCAGTCTGCTTACAGAGTCTAAGTGCGATTCAACAAGGGAATGACTGAATTGTGTCACTGTATAGACAAATTTGAATCAGTCCACCTGGTGTATGAGGATATACCTACGAGCAAGTCGCTCCTCCGCTGCTGGCTTAATGGCAAACTTCCATGGATCAACCTCAATTTCCTGGTCGTTAAAGTTAATACATTATGGATGTCACAAGAAGAAATTGGCACACCCGCCAACGTTTAGCATATACGCGTTTGAGATCCTGAGGTCGTTCAGGTTTGGCTTTCGTACTATCGTCGGCAGTTATGCCGGTCTGCCACTGGGAGACGGGAGCATATAGTGAGAAAGGAGGGGGAGATGGGGGAGATGAAGGCGGTTTTTTATTCTGTGCTGGTCCTTGTTGCTTGCGGAGCTTCAGGACGTTCCTGCAGGAGGGCATTAAACCATGACGTTGAGCATATGTGCAAACTTACCCACCCCCACCGTCCTCACGAAGACCAAGAACCCATTCTTTCATTTTAACGTCAGATTCGAGATCACGGGGGTTCCCGAACAAGTGTCCGCCAATACCTATGGAAGATATGTAGCCAACCTCGAGTGATATGTGAGATAGGTGTGTGTTTCCGATCACGTTCGGACCGAGAGGACGCGGAGAGAACATGGGGCGATAGCTTGCGATAAAAACGAGGGAGAAACGACAATCGATGAGGCTGCGGCCATGTTTACTGCTCCAGGGATTGAGGGGGGGTAATGCAGGGCTGATAGGAGTCAACTGACCTCTTGTACTCGTCTATGGCAGTTTTTGAGATGCGGACGGAAACTCTGTAATCCTTGTCGGATATCCATGCCCAAACGTAACTGTTTTCCTGATAAGTGAGAAACTGAGAAAGAGACTGTCAGGAACGGCGAGTACAGTGACGAGGAACGTACGTCTGTGAGCTGAACTCTTTTCTTTCCCTTTGATACCGGGGCATTGTAGGGTTGCGCGCCATGGGTTTCTGCGACGTCGATGAGGTAGTCGCGAATCCACGGACTCGACATGGACTCGGACATTGCAGATACAACTCAGAGCACTGTCACGTTACGCGACGTGTCACGCGTCTTCGATGTAATGTCACGAAATACGCTCACGTGACTGAGACACGCTACAAGGTTCAAACTCGGCTGCAAAGAACTCGATTACTTATTATGCCATTACTACGAAAGCCACCGCCAGCCGAACGAATCGTTGTCGACGACCACGACGACGATCAGAAACGCTATTCCGTGTACAGGTATCTCTCTTCCTACTCTCACCATTCATGGCACCGATCACCGTGACCCCGCCGCGCAGTTTGCCAGATTCTGTGGAACATCAACAAGTCCAACCGAGACAGCCTCCAGATCGATATCAGCCCGGCCAGCTCTTACCCACTATTATGACAGGTGAAACCCTCGACCTCGACCTCGACGATCCCTCTTCGTCCGCACACGACCATGACCCATTCATTGACGCTCACTCGAGACCCAACTCACACCATACCGACCATTCAGACACACGCCCTCTGTCTCAATACAGCCAACACTCCAACCGTTCGCTGCCCCAGCCACCAGTCCCTCTTCATGTCGCTGGTAGTCCTTTCAGCTCGACAACGACCGTATACGCGCCATACGGTCCAAACGGTCTCACAGCGCCATACAGTGGCTCTGTTGACCACTTTCAGCATGATACTGAAGCGTTTGCTTCCGGTGTATATCCCCGTCACACCTACCATCCACCACGGTCACGTTCCCCCACCCCTTTCGGTGATGACGAAGACTACAGACTCGACGAGAACAACGTTGCTCACTACACTGGTTATTCACAACATCATGATCCTGCTCATGTTTCCGAAAAATTCGATCACAGCTACGATGATGAGTACGACATATCTCAGTACGCGGACGTCCCAGGTGACGAGGACGAAGTGGAAGCAGGAGAAAGGACGCCTTCATTGTCTACTTCCGTCGAATCCGAGACACCAATCGAGACCATGCACTTTGGACCTGCTCCCATCGGTCGGGTCCGGCGTAGACTCAAAAAGAAACGTGTGCAACTCACCAACGGCAATTTGGTCGTCGATCTCAGCGTCCCACCCAAGCTTGTCCTGCCTTACCGAGGAGAGCCAGAAATGACTAAAGCTAGGTATACTGCTGTCACCTGTGACCCCGATGATTTCGAGAAAGAAAAGTTCTTTCTTCGTCAGAACGAGAGTGGACGTACCACCGAATTATTTATTGTTATCACCATGTACAATGTACGTTTCATGTGTAAGTCGCTGGACTTTTTGAGCATGCTAACAGATAGTTGTGTTCAGGAAGACGAGGTTTTGTTTTGCAGGACCATGTATGGTGTCATGCGGAATATTGCACATCTTTGTTCCCGTAAAAACTCACAAACCTGGGGACCGGATGCATGGAAGAAGGTTAGTTTCCCCTTTCTGAGATTCCGTCTTCTCAGGCTAGTGCTATATTGCAGGTCGTAGTCTGCATCGTTGCGGATGGACGAAAGAAGGTTCATCCTCGCGTCCTTGACTGCCTGACCCTCCTTGGCGTCTATCAACCTGGGGACCACATGAAAAATACCGTAAACAACAAAGAAGTGACCACCCATCTATTTGAATATACCACGTCCTTTGCCTTGGATCCAAATATCCAATTCAAGTATCCAGATAAAGGCATCGTACCCACGCAAATCATCTTTTGCATGAAAGAAAAGAACCAGAAGAAGATCAACAGTCACCGATGGTTCTTTAACGCATTTGCCCCAATGTTGCAAGTGAGTGGAACAAGAGTGACCGTACAGAATTAGACTAACCTGTTACCGTAGCCGAACGTGTGTGTATTGTTGGACGTTGGCACCCGCCCGGGGAACAATAGCATCTATCGTCTGTGGAAGACATTTGACGTTAACTCAAACGTCGGCGGTGCCTGTGGCGAGATCGCGGCATACAAGGGCAAGAACTGGAGATACCTCGTGAACCCGCTGGGTAAGTGACTCGATTGCATGATTTTCCTCCTTGTGCTAATTGCCGTTGCGAAGTCGCTGCGCAGAACTTTGAATACAAGTTGAGCAATATCTTGGACAAGCCTACTGAGAGTATGTTTGGGTATATCAGCGTTTTGGTAAACACATTCCGTTCTACATGTAAAACAACAATTCATGTGCGCATAGCCTGGCGCGTTTTCTGCTTACAGGTATGTAAAGGATGTCGGAGCGTTTGTCTGTGATCTTGCTAATACGTACAGGTATATTGCTTTGCAGAACGACAAAGACGGTCACGGTCCTCTCGCCTCGTACTTCAAAGGCGAGGTTCTCCATGGGAGCGATACGGATATTTTCACTTCAAACATGTGTAAGTAATTGCACTGCTTACTCGCTTGTACGAGCTGACGAGGTGGCAGATCTCGCAGAGGATGTGAGCGACCTGCGATTCTTGCGGAATTCTGTATTCATGCTTTCCAGCGTATTCTTTGTTTTGAGCTGATTGCCAAAGCCAACTCTAGCTGGTGAGGCTTTTATTTCCGAGTCATTGTCCTCGAAATCCAATCCGTCCTTTTCTTCTTCAGGGTGCTCAAATACGTCAAAGGCGCCATCGGCGAGACTGACGTGCCCGAGTCACTCCCAGAGTTTATATCTCAGCGTCGGCGATGGCTAAATGGTTCCTTCTTTGCCACAGTCTACGCCATCGCGCATGTCGGTCAAATCATGCGTAGTGGGCATAGTCCGTGGAGGAAGGTGACGCTACTTGTAGAAACAGTCTACAACTGCATCAACATGGTGTTTTCGTGGTTTGGGATCGTAAGTTTGCTTGATCTTTGCATTGTTGCGCTGACCGGGATTGTCTTAGGGAAACTTTTACCTGTTCTTTGTGAGTCACTGATTTGTGCTTGCTGATATGCATGACACGGATTCAAGCTAACGAAGCCCGAAAATAGGTTGTGCTGAGTTCGTCCTTGGAGGATAAATCATTTGGATTGACGAATATCCAGTACTTCAATGCAATAGTTCAGGTACGTTGTATACCCTACTCGTGAGACTACGCTCATACAGGGAATCCCTTGCAAGTATTTCCTAGCGTCGATCATCATCGCCTGCTTCCTTATGTCAATGGGGAACAAGCCGAAAGCGTACGCCCCAGTTTTCGTCCGAGTCGTTCACACTGAGTCCGCCTTCCAGTGCTCATCTAAAATACAAGCTGGCGTCCATCTTTCTAGCTGTCTTGATGGTCTACCTAATCATCGCATCCGTGCTCTGTGGAATAGCAGCTGCCTCTCAGGCCGGAGGAGGTGTTGTACTGTTGAGCGTTTGTGTCACATACGGAGGTAGGGTTCTGATCCATCACACGAGTAGAAATAGTTCACTGATTGTGAACGGTGACTGTGTAGTCTATGTGCTGAGTAGCCTGCTTGCATTCGATCCGTGGCACCTCTTGACAAGTTTCGTGCAATACCTGTTGCTGACTCCAACGTACATTTGCATCCTGAGCGTGTGAGATTCTATCTCCCTGAAAAAGGTCCAGCTGACGTGTTTGTATGCTAGATACGCTTACTCGAATCTGAACGACGTTTGTGTTCGCTGTCTGACCCATCCGCGTCTCATTTACATTGTTTTGCACGTGATAGATTTCATGGGGGACGAAACAAGATGCAGTGCCCGACGCTGATCTCGGAGCTGCCGTGCAGGATTCCTATTCTCAAGTGGACATCAAGATGCTCGCAGAGGCGGCAGACGTAAATGGGATCTACGAGGAGGCTCTCGACTCGCTGCGCGCTGCCAAGTTTGCCGACGTTGCGGGTGCACACGGGGGTACCAAGACCAAGCAGGGAGCAGCGAGGAAAACGATATCCAAGGTGATGAGCGAGCGGGAGAAGGAGCAAGCTGCGATGGACTATTATGCAAACGTGAGGACGAACGTATTGCTGACGTGGGTGTTGTCGAATGTGAGCGGGATGTTGTTGTTTCGAGATGTGGTTGCTGAGGAACGTCGTAGGGTGTGCTCCTCTTGTTCATTCTGTCAGGTACGGATTCTTCGAGTACATTTAGCCCGGACGCGGGTGTGTCGCGGACCAAGGGATACTTGATGTTCATTCTAGCATTTGCTGCGATAACGAACTTTGTGGTGAGTGTTTCTTCATTTGTAAGATTGGGGGAAGCGCAAATTAACATGATACAAAGCGCCTGGGAGGGTCGACGTTATACCTGTTGACAAGGATCTTTACACAGTAAAAGGACAGTAGTAGTGTCGTATCTAAATTGGTCTTGTCTACCAATTATTCGTGGATGATACATATACATGCGAAACCAACACGAGCTGCAGCCAGAGTTGATGTATACAAAATTTCCTCATATCAGGACTTGTCTTCTGATCTATGTAGTCTGAAGGAGACAAACAAGATTCAGGCAAACAAGTAATCGTAGAATGTTCCTTTATCTGTCCCAACAGCCCCAGCGAGAGCTTTCTTGTCATTCTTGGCTTTCCTCCGCCTTGCACCTGGCCCGCGGGCGGTAGGTAAGCGATGTGGAGATCTACGAGCTGGGGAAGGGGAAGACGTTGAGCGAGGATACATCGAGCGCAAGCGATCTCGGTCAGTGCGGGCGCGGGAGGGAGTTGGATTGTCGCCTTGGTCAGCATGGAATCCAGCTCGCGTGGTAAGACGAGACGGTGTGAGGGTCGTGTCCGCCGCCAAAGGTGCCGCAACATCGTCGGCAAGGTCGGTGTGGGCGGAAAGGGAGAGAGATTCCATGGATGCTACGAAACCACGGTCGTCTGTGTCGTTCTCCGAGTCGATTGCAAAGTCGGATCCGCCAAGGACGGACCAGGAAGCGGGGGAAGAAGGACGTGACTCTTCGATGTCAGAGAGCGAGCGCGTGCGGGCGGGTATATCGCCAGGGACAGAATCGATGTCAGAGGCGTCGGTAGGATTGTAGTCGGAGGCGTCCGTCGTGTTAAAGTCGGAGAGGCCGGCGTCGGAGACGTGGAAATCGGAAGCATCGGTCGCGGGAGGGGTATCGAGCGACTGAGAAGCTGGACGAGGGTCCGGACGGGTGACATTGGGACGGAGGAGGTACGTGAGACGATAGTCGTCTGTTTCCTTGCCTGATAAGGGAGTCAGAAGGTGCGGGAGGAGAGATGCGGAAGGGACATACTAAAGCTGACGACGCCGTGCCACCTCGCGACGCAATGGACGACATATCTCTCGAAGCCGCCGTCGGTATGGCCAGGGCTTCCAGGGGTGGGGGCAGTTTTGACAGCCCAGACGAGCCTTGCGGCTTCCCTACCGACTTCCCTGATGTCTTCCCTGCCGCCGACAGGGTCCCCAGGAAAGTGGAGGAGACCCTTTGCTTGATCGGGGTTCAAGTAGGTTCCACCTTGGAGCCATGTCACAAGGTGGGTCTCGACGGCTTTCACGAGGTAAGCAGAGGAAGGGCGAGCGCGGAGGGTACGACGGACACCCCGTAAAGAGAGGGAGAAAAGGCCAGCGGAGGAGGTGGATGGGATGGTGGGAGGAGGACGAGAAGAAGGAACGAGGATGGTGCGGGGGAGATAAGCAGGGAGGGGGTGTGGAAATGTGGACAAGGGGACCTGGAGGGGAAGGGACAGGTCAGCGGTGGTGGGTGGGACGATATGCGGGTTATGCGTGAACTTGGCTATCGACCAAGTCAGTCAACGTCGCCAACAGGAAGCGAGGAACACTGTAACCATTCTCGCGCCGTCTGACTGAGCGCTTTCCCTCTGGCTGGAAATGCGCAAAGCGATCTGAGAAGTTTGGATTGTGGAGGATGGAGGGACTAGCGTCGTCGTCGTCGTCGTCGTCGATCATGGCGGTAGTTTGTTGCAAGATGACCATTTACAGTCTCTACATCTTTGACAGGTAAGCATATCAGTGCACATCGACGAGATCGGTCTCACCATCGCATCAGACACTGCGCCTGCGTCTACTACCAGGACTGGCACCGCACGAAACCATTGAAGCCCGCCGTGGAGGGTGGTGCGCTCATCGCAGTGTCTCGCGCGGTCGCTCCACAGGCAGTCGACACGTCCACCACACACAGCTCTGTGTCCAGCCCTCGGAACACCCTCTCTTCTACCACGGGTCTCGTCGTGGCAGATGTCTCCGCTGTCGCTCAAGCACAACCGGATGCCCAAAAATCAAACGCCCTTCCGTTTGATGAAGAAGCAAAGCTCGTGTACGGCGTCATCTTGTCGCTGCGCAACATGGTCAAGAAATTATCTACAAGGTAGGTAGCATTATCTTTCCATTCCGCATCGTCCGATTGCATTCGCTTCGCCAGAGACGAGCTGTTCACAAGCTACCGCACCTCCGCATACAGACTTGACTTGTATGAAACGATATCAGGATACAAGTTTGTCTGTCTCAGTGATCCGTCCACCGATGGCCTCCGCTTCGTCCTCAAACAGATATACAGCGGTCCTTTTGTGGATTTTGTCGTCAGAAATCCGCTCGTGCCCATGGATTCTCGCGAACAGGGCATCGACAATGACTACTTCCGTGCTAGCGTCGATCGTTTGATACGCAGCTTATCCGTCTTTGCTTGAATAGACAAGGGATATTGTAGAGGGTATGCTACACCAAGACATGACTTTGCGTGAGTTCATCAACAAGGGGTGGTAGTCTGAGTTCCACATTGTCTACTGTCCTGTTGTTCCAACTGTTTCCTCAGCACGTTCATCAATGACATCTTCATCTCCGTCTCCTGTTTGCTCTCTCCCTTGTCTCCATCCGTCTCTTCAGCATCCCCTGCCACCGCTTCATCTAGCGCCAACTTGGTTTCACCCAAGCGCAACATGTCTTCCTCAATCGTTCCTCGCGTTATTAGCTTCACAACGTCAACGTCCCGTTTTTGCCCTATTCGGTATGCGCGGTCTTGCGCCTGTCGGTCGTTGTGGGGGTTAAAGTCCTGGTCAAACCTTATAAGAAATAACCATGCATGTTAGAGACGCCAACATTGACAATCGCACCGACTTACATGATCACGACACTCGCCGCCGTCAGATTGATTCCCATCCCCCCAGCTTTCGTAGAGAGTAGGAAGACAGGGATAGACTCGTCCTCTGTGAACTCGTCGACGAGCGATTGTCGCACGTCTACAGCGGTCGAGCCAGTCAGTAGTAAATACTTGATATTCTTCTGCTTGAGGATGGCCCGCAGGATATCAAGAATCTGCGTAAACTATATTGACCATCAGACCAGACGCGTGCTTTTACGAGCGAAGTTGACTTGCCTGGGAAAAAACCAGAACCTTTCGCCTTTCCTGCGCATACCCATCGAGGAGTCGTAGCAACACAGTTACTTTGCCAGCATCAAAGAAACACTTCTCTTCTTGAAGGTACTTGCGCGTTGACTTGTCACGAGTCAGCAACCGACCGAGGATCAACCACAAACGATGGAGATGCACACCTTATAGCCCTGGCAGAAGAACTGCAATTCGGCGTCTGTCATAACCTCCATATCTTCCTTCACATACTGAAATACAGCCCCCCGTTTTTTAAAGTCGGGCTCCTTCAGTAGTGCTTTGGTAACTGACGTCAAGATCTGATCCGTATAGAGCTTTCTGAAGAGCATTGGATGCGAAGCCGCCTTTCGGAGCTCCATGAGCACGTTTGAGCTGTTCTCAGCATACTTGCCCTTGGGTCGCGGCGTCTTGCCAGATTTTTTCTTTCCGGGCTCGGCAATGCCATTTGGAGTCGACGCACCCGACGTGCTGGGGGTGTTGGATTCCTCTATTATAGTCTTCCTAGATCGTTGCAGAGCATCGTTGTAAATGGACCTCTGCATCTCGTTCATCTCACACCACTCTATTCGCTCCGTCTTCTGAGGAAGGTCCTTGAGTACCTGAAGGAAAATAAGTACTGCAGGACATATGCAAAAAAAGGTCTTCAATACGTACTTGATCCTTCCGTCGCCGCAGGACGAAGGGTGTCATCATCTTCTTTGCCCGTGATATTCGCTCCTGTGAAAGCAAAGCGACCTTGGCATCACCCTTTGTCTTGAATATCGCCCGTAACGAATCCATAGTCTCCCCAAGGAGGTTCGGAAGAATAAAGTTGAGCAACGACTGTTGGGACATCAGACACCCAACTCCGCAGTATAGCAATATCATACCACAAGCTCCTGTAGGTTATTCTGCAAAGGTGTTCCTGTTAAAAGAAGACGCCATCTAGCGTCAAACTTCAAAAGAGCTTGGTATCGTTGAGATTGAAAATTCTTCAATACATGCCCTTCGTCGAAGACAATGCACTACGATATGGGTGAGCATATGGTGTTTGTTTCGATAGCTTAAGCATACTCACATCCCACTCTACCCTTCGGAAGAATTTGCGATCCTTTTCATCACCCTGTGCAAGGTTGTATGTCGTGATGAGTACCTCCCAACCACCGTCGTTCTTGCCATGGCGACGTTGCGTGTCGATGAGGGTTTGGCGCAGAGCCGGTCGATCATCTTTACCGGCATAGTATGTCTGAATCGATATTGAAGGTACGAAGCGGGCGAATTCTCTACACCAGTTTTCTAGCGTTGACGATCTGTAGCATGGATTTTGGTTATCAGACACGTAGTAGCATCTCTGTGGAGACATACGGTACTATGACAAGATGGGGTCCGACGTTCCCTCGTTCCTTCAGATGAGCAAAGAAACTGATGACCTGTATGGTTTTCCCAAGACCTGGTACACAATTTTCAACAAATACTGGATAGGATGCCAAGACCACTCACCCATTTCATCGGCGAGTATACAGCTGTACTCCTGTTTGTAGAGCAGATGCAACCAATTGATGCCCAACAACTGATAATCCTTCAACATCACTCCCGGGTTCAAGATTGCAGGTTGTGTTGCAAAATACTCTTTCGTTGCCAACTTGACGGAGTTTAGGTCCAATGAGCCTCCCTCGGCTTCATCGATCACGAAAGACGCGTTCTTTAACGTATCCTCCTTGCCTTTACCCTTGTTGTTGACGCCGTCCGCGGACCAGGACGCGATTGCCGCACGTAGGCTCGCACCTATGCGCTCACATTTCTCCAGAACGCTGTCAACGGCACCATAGCCACCGAGCACCCTTTGACAGTCCTCAAAAAGCCGAGGACTTATGCCAGCGGGTCCTGCCTTCTTCCTACCCTGACCCAACTTGACATTGACATCATCAACAGACACAAACGGTCTAAGGGATACGATTTTGTCGGCTTGGTCTGAATTACAACCTGATGGAAACTCAGTAAACTCGGGGTAGAGTCGTATTTCGCAAGCCATACCAGTCAGCTCTTGCAACCCATCAGTGTTTGCCGTATTGAGGAAGTCCAATGCCCCCCGTTCTGTACTATTTACGGATGCACCAGCTTCATCTTCACCATCTGATTGGTCGGAATCAGACATGACAACTTTATTGGCACGTCTGCGCCGTGGAGCAACAAGGGGTGTGCAGGGAGATGTCGGCGATGCGACCATGGGAATTGATGACGATGAAACAGCAGACGTCGGAGTGGATTGGTTTGCATCTAGCACAGCTCTGTTCGCATAGATGGAAGACTTCTTGGCCTTCTCCCTCAGAGCAGCACGACTAGCTTTAGTAGCCTCGTCGACCTCTGCGACTCTGCCTGTTTCAGCAGACGGATCTGAGGCGGAATTGAGCTTGGGTGATTGAGATTCAGAGTTAAAGGAAGGGGGTTTCCACAGGGGATCGTTCAAGAGAGTGGTTGCTTTCTTCTCGTCTCCACCAGCCTGTGTCCATGCGGCCTGTACGAGGTGAACATCACGGTCGATGTTAGAAAGTCTAAACATCGCGAAAGCATCTTTGTTTTGTGTCGTTTCTCGAGGTTCCGTGGGTTCCGAAGAGCCCGGACGTTGCCCCCGAAGCACGCGGGACGGACGGGTGACCGATGGTTCGAGGGAATGTCGAATATCTGGCATGGAATCGTCGGAGGATGTGGACAGTCCACCCAAGCTCACGTTTACTTTACGCCTCTGTCCTAAGCGTTGGATCTCTGGGGAGTCAGGAGGATTGGCATTCGGCACTGGGAATGAGGCGGTGGGCCCTCCACGATTTATGCGTTTTCTGGGAGGACCATCATCCGCGCAACCATCTACCTCAGACAACCTTCGTATGTCTCCACCAAAACTGCGCGTGAATGACGCGTAAACTGCTCTGCTACCGTTCACAAACCCGCTCGAAGCCGAGAGGGGGTCTTGATAGTGAGGTTGAGCGGGTTGGCCCCATGGGCTATAATGGCTTGGCCCCGCCATCGGCAGCGCGTCGTGTGCATTCTGTGGCTGATAGGACTGGTGACCAGGTTCTGAAACGGTGGGACTGGAATTCGGAACGAGGATGACCCCATGACGAGTTGATGGTGTGCAAGGGTAGTGTGCGGGGGCCGACGCATCTCTGGACTGCGGAGGAGTGAAGAAGAGGGCTGGATCGCTGGGGGCTTGTGAGGAATCGTGCTCGAAGGTATCCTGACGTGTTGTTTTGCGAAATCTTAGTCTATCAAGGGCAGCTTTCTGGGGAAGTAATGGGCGCTTTTGTGAGAAAGCAAGTAAAAACCCGGCTGGTACAAGACTAACTCTATTGGACTCGATGTCACCTTCTGCAGACATGAACAAGGAGAAGAATATGGGAGTGATATACGAAGCAAAGGCAAGAGCTTCCACTCCGCTTAAGTGTGGTGAGAGAGAGAGCGAGACAGACGGGGCAAAGCCTGTTGCAACACTCGCGACGTCGGAGAGTCAAAGCATGTGGCAAAAGGAAAACTGTATTTCTCTATCTACTGCATACAAGGAGTAAATGCGGTACAAACGGTCATGGCGAACGTTTATGTGGCCAAATGGGAAAGGACCATGCTCGATAGGCGAGAGGCATTTCCAGTGTACGGGCATCCGGTAGAGAGTCCAGAGGCCGAGGACCAATGAAGGTGGGCGAGAGAAGGGAGAAAGAAGACGGGAGAAAGTAAAGCATTGGCGCAAGAATTGCATATTCAACAGTCGGAATGGCGATCATGTCGACAACGCGATGAGGATGGGGCGGCCAACACCCAACACGACAATGCGGCCTTGGCGAAATACCCAAAGCAATGTTACTACAGGCAGTAAAAGAAAACAGTGATCCTGGGTCCAAGTGGGGAGAACGTTGGACGCACGGTGCAGGTCAAGCAGGCAACAATCCAGACCTCTACTGTCCAAAAGACCTAGCGGATCTTACGCTGGTCAAGCGACCTGCACTGATTTCGAGTTCAAATAGGTGCCAATTTTCAGCAGCAACCAGTGACAGTTTTTTGATCAGGGGTAACAATTCTCCAGACACTAGAACAATAGACGTACCAATGTATTCAGGATGAAAAAGACTGATTCAAGGATGGCCACGACCATGGGAAAACATCGAAAGGATGAGCAGGTTCAAGTATATCCGTGTTCACTTCGATGAGCGATTCAGAGATATGCGTACGTGCTTGAAGATTAAAACTGTTTTTGAAACCCTGGCCCTTGACGCCACTATATATGTATGCGGTGGGAAATACCACCACGCCATTTAAATGCGAGCTACGGCAGTAAAATTGCTCCGACGAGGGTGAATGCAATTCATACCACCTTCAATTCGACAGTGCGAGAATCAGTCCTAAGGTCAGCAAGACGATGAAAAATACCCATTCAAGGCAGCAACATAGAAATTGGGATAGCAATTTTAAGCAGCAAAAAGGTAATATTCGCAAGTGGTTGAAACACAAAAAAGACTAATGGAAGCGAGCACTGAACACATGGGATTCAGATGGAGCAAACCTTGAGATGGATATAGCGTACCCTTGATACTGAAAAGGATTCGATGAGTGTACACTTGAGGGTGGCGTTGGCAACGAGGGAGTGGATGGTGATTGTTCGAGTTCAAGAGAGGTGTGGCAACCATTTCGGCCGTTACCTGGCTCACGGCACTTGCCGGGACAAACCCCGAAGTAGTAATCGCTGCGGGGTTGGCGTGGTCAGTCCCACCTCAACTTACTTCGGCTCACCATTATGCTCGCTTTCACCGACATGCTATTACTTGTAGCATCGCTGGCAATCTCGCTGGCAATTTTGGTACCACTCACTGGTGCACTCGTTAGGTTTAGAGCCCACTACAATCCCAAGGGTCTCCAACTCGATTCGGAGGGCGGTGTACAACCGCACACAGGGCCAGTCATCACTTCCTTCTTTGCTATGTTGGTGAGGGTCTACAGAATCGAGGTGCGCTAGCTACCCTACTTTACTTCTTGAGCACCTTAGAATTCGTCGCCTTCAAAACCCTAGGGACGCCCAGGCTTGTACAAAGGACTCAGTGCGTTTACTCTCGGCGACCCTACGAGAAACTACTGACAATACATCAGTGCCAACCCTTTTGTCGACCTCTATCATCACACTATTTCTGATGGTCTTCTTGAGTGACAGTAATCTTCGCCACGGGACGTATAGCAGCCCATCGACTGGCGTCCTGGGGACCTTGGCGTACAGCGTGTTCGCTATGCTGATTTCTCTGCCCCAAACGATTATAACCGACAGGTAGGACATCTTTCCCCGTTAGCCTCGTATTTCTAGCAGAAGCTCATAGCATGACAGAGCGATCACTACCCCGCACAAGTTACCCTACTTTAATGCCATCTATTCTCTTCGTATTCTGTTGACACCCACAGAACGTCGGCGCCCGTGGATCCTGTACCTAACTCCCGGCCTTCTTGCAGCGCGGGTCTCGCATATTGCATATGTTGTCCTTGGTCTGAGGACAGTCCGAAACTTACTCCTCCCTGAGCTCACCCAACCCGGTCTACCACACAAGGAAGACATCTCCGCAGTCAGATTAGCGATATTCTTCATCCTTGCATTGGCTAGTACAGCTATTCTTACACCTCTCGAAGTCATCGCCATCAGGCTCGCCATACAACGAAACCATGCTGCGCCTGAATACAACTCTGTTTCTCAGGAGGAAGGTGGTGCGGAAGAAGCAGTGGAATATGCAGGAATCGATGAAGATGTTATCGGGTGCGTTCTTGAGTTTTGGCCATGAACCATTAAATACTAAATTCAAATATGATAGTCTGAGAACCGAGCGGGAGCCTTACATTGGTTTAGCTGACTGTGCAAAGAGGATTATCGACGAAGAAGGCTGGAGTGCATTGTATCGTGCCTGGTGGTTGACAATGTTGGGCTGCCTTGCTGGTGCATTTTCTTGAGAGGTGTTGCCACAATCTTGCGGAACAGCCTAACATGCTGCACTGTGGGCGATCTCTGGAAGAATGGAGGTAATTTTAGTTTCGGATTTCAACTTTCGTGAACATACCGTACCCAATTGCCAATCTGTAGACTCCACCATGAATATCGTTGTGTAAGTACCGGTATATCACGTCCGAGGTCAGAAGTAGGTAAATGTACATACTGTAACATCTTGCTTCCTCGGCTCTATACTCAACTGCAATGCCGTCTGCCATCAACCCTTCAACACTTGATGAATCGAGTCTGCTGAAGGTGAGCTAGCAAATGTGGTCTTGGGTGAGCAGAACAGGCTCGGAAGATTGCTGAAACCATGCTGACTCTGACGAACATCATCATGATTGGCATGAAATGAATAACTCGCCGTTTGTCAAAGTGAAATTCTGATTAATCCCCAACAAACCTGAGTTAAGGGTAAGCGCGATCCACGAATGCTGGCAGTCACCCGCCATGACAACCATCAACTAACCCGTTCTCGTGCTCAGAATCTCACAGGTACAGCCTTTACTGAGTCCGGTCTTTCTTTCCTGTGGTTGGAAAGTCCCAGGGCCTGCAGTGCTGTGGGCCTAACACGAGCAGCAGTGGCCAGTTGCCAAATCTCACCCACCGTTTCAACCGTCACTGGCATACTCATGTTTCCTTCCATCGTCATACTATCCCTAGTGGGGGTGGGGTCACTTGCAATCTCGCTAACGATTCTGGTACCATTCGCTGGTGCACTTGTCAGGGTCAGGGCACATTATAACCCCAAGGGTCTCCAACTCGATTCAGAGGGCGGCGTACAACCACATACTGGTTTGGTCATCACTTCTCTCTCTGCCATGTTGGTGAGGGTCTACAGAATCGAGGTGCGCTCGTTATCCCGCTTTGATATTCGAACATCTTAGAATCTGTCCTTCGAAAACACTACCAGGGATGGCCAGGCTTGTACAAGGGACTCAGTGCGTTGTGAATTCGATGATCCTATGAGGAGCTGCTGACAGTACGTCAGTGCCAACCCTCTTGCCAATCCCCATCATTGCTGCTCTATGTCTGTTGGTCCTCTTGGGCGACAGTAATCTTCGCGACGGGGTGTACAGTGTCCCGTCTATCGGCGTCCTGGAAAAACTGGTGTATACCTTATTCTTCATGTTGATTTCGTTCCCCCTTATGATCATAGCTAACCGGTAAGACAATATTTCCTGTCAGCTCTCACAGATCGCGAAGGCTCACAGTACGCCAGAGCAATCACTACCCCGCACAAGTTACCCTACCTCAATGCCAGCTATTCTCTCCGTATTCTGCTGACACCCACAGAACGTCGGCGCCCGTGGATCCTGTACCTAACCCCCGGCCTTCTTGCGGCGCACGTCTTGCAGATTGTATACGCTGTCGGTCTAGGGGAAGTCCGACGCCTGCTCCTCCCTGAACTTTCCCAGGCTGGCCTACCACCTAAGGGCGGCGTCCTTTTACTCAATCTCGCCATATACTTTGTCCTTGCGGTTGCTAGTACGGCTGTCCTTACACCTCTCGACGTCATCGCTACCAGGCTTGCTATACAACGAAACCATGCTGCACTTCAATTCAACTCTGTCTCTCAGGAGGAAGAGGGTGATGCAGAAGAAACAGTGGAGTATCCCGGGACCAACGAGGACGTTATCAGGTGCGTTCTAACTTGAAGGTTTGATTATGAACCATTCAGCACTGAATTCAATCTGGTAGCCTGAGAACCGAGGAGGAACCTTATACTGGTCTCGTTGACTGTGCGAAAAAGATTATCGAAGAAGAAGGCTGGAGAGCCTTGTATCGTGCATGGTTGTGGATGATGTTGCGTCTTGTATCCACTTGACTCATGCTCTGTGACTTTTGGAACGCCTGATGGATCATAGAAATACATTCTGCCTCAAGTAGTCGAGCTGGTTATATTATTTCTCAGATTCCACCTTATCCTCATAAACCCTCTCGCAAAAAGGTAAGCGTCCCAGAACCTCGCCACCGCGAATGAGAACGCCGGCAAGGTGAGCGTTCCGGATGCCATTGACGGCAACAACCACCTCAATGTCGCGTCCGCCTTACTGTCCTCACCATCGTGAACCAAGAGGGAAACCGCCGCAGCACCGTGCCGCCCATCGTACCGTCCTGCAGCATCTTGGAACTAAAGTCACTTCTAGCGGTCCTGCACTGCTCCATCAATTGCACCTTTTTCTTTGAGGTCTCGTGTCGTCGGTGACTCGTCGCCATACTGACCCGATTATGTACCTCGCCGGGACTCAATTCCGCTGCCCGCACAGCATGTAAATATTCTCGATACTTCGTAACTTATCCGATCTTTCCCCAGGCTGGCGGGTGTCAGAGCGATGCGCCCTCACGCGGATACTGCTAGAATATATGCCGATCAGTCACAACGTACTAGTAAACTTATGTGAGTGATGGTTGGAGCCAGTTGGACGCAATCGATCAACGTTACACTGCGCTGAGTCAAAACTCGAAGCCTACCAGCGAGCATTGTTCTCCATACTAAAAGTTAGATTAATGAGGCTCTTACAAATTTTTAAATCCCGCTTTTTAAGAGTTGTACAGGTTGAATCCATTTCAACAGCCAGTCATGAAGAGCAAGGTTGGTCGATATGCTTTTTATAATTTCCTATAGCTCATAGATGGGTTATTAGAGCTTCTCAATAGAGTTCTTGATCCTGCCAAAATAGATCCATCTGGCTGCAAGGGATGTCTGAAGGACACACATCAAAAGATTATTGTTCCCATTCTCCATTGGGCCAACAACTTATCCTTTGACACTAGGGGGGGATGGTGGGTTGCATACCTGTTCTTTGACAGGAATGATACCACCTCAAGTCATCCAAGCCTTGTCATCTGCACCATCACCTATCAACTTGCTATCAGCAATTCAGTTATTTGACCTGCTGTCCTTAAAGCTATCAAGCAGAATCCCAAGATTTCCACTGAATCCCTTATGACTTAGTTCACAAGGCTTCTTCATGAGCCTTTGGCCACATGTCAACTTGCACACAATTTCCCTCTTTCTATCATTCTAGATGCTCTCAATGAATGTGGAGATGAAAAAACATGTAGGGTACTCATGGACCTTATGGTGAAGAGGTTCACCTTGCTTTCTCCTATACTCAAAATTTTAATCACCAGTTGCATGGAACCTGATATAGCAGGACCATTTGGGCAAGCTTCAAAAATCAAGCCAGTCCAGGTTCTAGCATCCAAGTCTATCAATGATGTGCTTGCTTTCCTAGAACATAGCGTGACTAGAATCTGTGAGGGCTGCCATGTGAGTGGGCTACAAGTTGGCTGGCCAGGATGTCTAACCATGCTTACTGGCCTTTTCAGGCAACTTGTCCCTGTGGGAAATTACTCTCAAAATGCACCTCATTCTTGGTTGAAATGGGATCAATAACTACTAGGGAGATGTTACCCTTTAAGCTAGAGGAATGGTGACTTCAGCAATTGTAATAACATTGTGCATGTGGGGGTTAATCCAGATGTGGATGAAAATGATGAGTTTGAAGGCTTCAATTGTATATGTACATATGTGGTCTCAAAACATCTGACTTGTTAAACAAAGATGTGAAACCGGAGGTTGAGTGAAGAAAGAAACAACAAGGAGGACAACACCTAATCTAGGCATTGTGCGACTTTGGCGACAGTGTGGATGGTTCTATTATGGGTGTCCAACCAAATGTGGACCAAGATGTGATAATCGGTGACAAGGAAGTTGACTGTACCCAAGTACAGCATGAATGAGATATGATGAGGAGTGTATGTTAATGAGCACGAAGCCAGCAAAGTGCAGAGTAAAGGAAATAGATTGGAAGAGTGGTACTTGAGAAGTATCCGGCCCCTAGAGTGGAGGGGAATACAAATGAATAGGACTAGGGAAAAGTAGACAATAGAGGGGAGTGGGTTTATATAGTAAATAGCAATAGGTTTAGGGTAGGTCATCTGAGTCCTAAATAGTTTAGGGCCAGTATAGATAAGGAACATGAGGAAAACACAAGGATGGAGAGAAGTCCATGTGGGAAAAGAAGTATACTTGAAACAGGAGGGAACAACTAAGAGAGCACAACACCTAATCTAGGCGTTGGGCGACTTTAGCAACGGTATGAACGGTATGATTGCGAGTGTCCAACCAAACGTGGACAAGGACGTGGAGTTCAGCGACGAGGAAGTGGACGGTTCCGAGATATAGCATTCACAAGATAAAACGAGTAGCGTGCGATAACGTGCACGAAGTCGGCAATTGCAGAGTAAGGAAGAAAGTATGAAGAGTGGTAAGCAAATGAACAGGCCCCAAGGAGGAGGGTATTCAAGTGAATAGAACTAAGGGATAGACGATGAGGGGAAAGGGTTTATATATGTAAGTACGGAGAGTTTAGGGTAGGTCGTCTGAGTCCTAACCGATTGAGGGCCGGTGTGAGAAGGAAAGAACATGAGGGAACCATGAGGACGGCAAGAAGTCCGTGTGGGAAAAGAGAAGCATCCTCATGGGAAAGGGACGGAGATGAAAGACATGAGGTATGATGTCATGATGACATCATGGGCTAGACCTCAGGTCACGTGAGGATTCTCACGGTCACATGCACTGGTCACGTGACTTTGAAAATAAAAAGAAAGCGTTAAGTTCAAAAGATGAAGAAAGGTTGAAAACGTAGCATATAGGTCCTGAACTATAACAATACTTGTGTGGATGAAAAGATAGAGATGAAAGACATGAGGCATGATGTCATAATGACATCATGGGCTAGGCCTCAGGTCATGTGAGAGGTCTCATGGTCACATGCACTGGTCACGTGACTTCAAAAATGAAAAGAAATTGTTAAGTATAAAAAGAAATGAAGAGTGGAAAATGTAGTGTATAGGTCCTGAACTATAACAAGATGTCTCCAATCTATATCAATGTGTTCAGACCTCCATTCCAGACTCCCTTATATATGTCTATCAGTATTTTGTGAATTATCTCCACCTTTAAGTACTGAGCTATCTGACTTTGACTGGCTTTCCAATATTGAGTTCTTCATGTGTCATCAATTGCTTTTTTGGCTAGAGGCACTCAGTCTAGTGGGTGAAGACAAGATGGCCACACTAGCCATGGAGACACTCAAACACTTAAACAGTGATATCAGGTATGTATCAATTTCTAGTCCTGTCAGTGTTCTAGTTTTATAATTTAATGATGAAATAAAATATCAACAAGGAGTTAGCTGATCTCATGTCTGAGGTTGTCAAGTTCATGATGGTTTTTTGGGGAGTGCTTTCTTAGTGTTATAGTTTGGGCTGTAACACTGCCACTTACCATTACATTCTTTGTTGTTCTTTTATCCTGGACTTACAATTTCTACTTTCAAGGTCACATGACTAGTTCTCACCATCATGTGACTTGGCCACCATTTATCTTATCTATTGTACCTTAGGGTTACATGATTCTATCACATGACCATAGGCCTGGACTTTGCCTAGATCTATGACATCATTCTGACATCATGCCTTGTGGCTACCATATTCCTTACCTTAGACCTGCCCTATAGTGTACAGCTTGGTCTGTGCACTGTAGCCAGACACTATTTAAGTAGATAGTGCTGTGACTGGTTTTTCCAGTCTTATTCATTTGTTCTACCCTCCATTGCATGGGGCCTAGTAATACTTGAGTACTGCTCATCCTTCCTCTCTTTGCTGGTTAGCCATTGTTATTAGGCTTAACAATATTATGCTAGTCATCACATCTCATGTCTCACTCTCCCTTTTCATTGTCAATGTACCAATGACTGCTGTCAACAATCACTGATGGCTATGTCTATCTTTATATCTGTACCCTTATGCTGATATACTAGCATTGTATCTATTCATTTGTTTCTTGATGACATCAGATGCTCCTAGCTAAGGGTATCCTTGTTGGAGTTGGTTCTTTGCCATTACATTCAGAGCACACCATACTTGTATGTCTCTGCCATGCTGATGTGGTAAGAGAGATTGCATATTTGATGGATACATGGTCACAAGTTCAAGGCAACAGTTTGAATGAATAACCACAGTGTTGATCACACACCTTTATTGCAAAGTATTATAAGATAATATGCTTTTTGGATTAGATTAGTTGAGTTTTCATCTGATGGAAAACCCAATGTCTCTAGATCTAGGGACAAAACAGTGCAGATTTGGGATGTCAAGACAGGCTCTATCATGGCTGGACCCTTTAGCAGACACACTTCTTTCATTTTATCAGTTAGTTTTTTACATAATGGAAAACATGTCATCTTTGGATCCCTGGACAAAACAGTAAGGATTTGGGATGCTAAGACAGGATCTGTCATAGCTAGGCCCTTTAACAGACACACTGATTCAGTCTCATTAGTCAAGCTTTTACCTAATGGAATGTACATTGTCTCTGGATCTAGGGATAAAACAGTGCAGATTTTGTTATAGGATTCGCGATACGATTACTATAACACTTGGATGCTTATCTTATCTTATCAGATAGCATCTCACATGACAACCCCCACAGCTAGGCTTAGGGTCTAGGACCACACCTAGACTGGTCATGTGATATGATGTCATGCCTCATGGTTACCTCATGGACACCTCATGTTATCCGCATGTTCCCCTTCTATACTGGCCCTCACGTAGATACAGGAGCCTCCCCTAAACCAATACCTTTTCTATATATACCATAGTCCCCTCCTGTATATTCCTTAGTTCTATTCACTTGTCTCTTGCCCAGTTCCCCACATTCAAACTGCCTGAGAGCCATAGTGGGTGTTCTCCCACACTCCTTGCCGGGTTATGCCATCCTGTTATGAAAGGCACTCGTCGTCGAACCCTTCTCCCTCCTCGTTGGCCATATCTATTGGCTAGATGCTACTCGTTGTCCATGCCAGCAGGAACCTTCCTGCAAGACGGATGGAGCAGCCTTGTTTGCCATTCCACTCCATTACAGATTTGGGATGCCTAGACAGGGTTTATTGTGGCTGGGCCCTTCAAAGGATATACAGATTTGGTCAGATCAGTAAGATATTCACCTGATGGAAAACACATCATTTCTAGGTCTTATGGTGTGAATTTTGAAACAGAGAGAATGGGAAAACAACTAAAGTTGGACAACACCTAATCTAGGCGTTGGGCAACTTCTGCAATGGTGTGAATGGTGCGATTTCAGGTGTCCAACCAAATGTGGACCAAGATGTGGTAATCGGCAACAAGAAAGTTTACTGTGCCCAGATAGAGCATAAATGTGTGACAATGACGAGCATGCGGTAACATGCATGAAGCCAGCAAATGCAGAGTGAGATTGAAAGTAAGAAGAGTGGTAGACAAATAACCAGGCCCCTAAGATAGGAGAGCAATCAAGTGAATAGGACTAAGGAAAATAGATGACAGAGAGAAGCGGGTTTATATAGTGAATAGTGATGGGTTTAGGGTAGGTCGTCTGAGTCCTAAATAGTTAAGGGCTGGTGTGAGAAAGGAAACACAAGGTAAACACAAGGTAGCCATGAGGATGGCGAGAAGTCCAAGTGTTCTCATGGGATAAGAGATGGAGATGAAAGCCATGAGGCATGATGTCATCATGACATCATGGGCTAGGCCTCAGGTCACATGAGAGGTCTCATGGTCACGTGCACTGGTCATGTGACCTCAAAAGAAAAAGGAAAACATTAAGTTCAAAAGTGAAGAAAAGTTGAAAACATAGCATATAGATCCTGAACTATAACAAATTTAGGATGCTGAGACAGGTTCTGTGGTTGCTGGCCCCCTCAATGGACACACTAATTTGGTCAAATCAGCTGGGTTTTCACCCAATAAAAAGTGCATCATCTCTGGATCTTACAGTGAGGTGCAAAACTGTTGCAATACCTAACCTCAAACCGGGATGCAAAGTGCCCTGCAATCACTTGTGGGAATTTCACTTTGCTTTGGTGGGAACAAATAAAGTACAAACCCTTAGCTATAACTCCGTCCCCAGGGTCATGTGATTTCGCTTATATACTGCAAGGATACAGCCATTTCAACACATCAATACCATTGCAATAGTTTTGCATCTTTTGCTCATTACATTGAAATCAAGTGTTGTTTGGTTATGTTTGGTCATACAAACAAACATACACATATTAGAACCATGTCTGAGTTTAAAATAGTTCACACACATCTTTGTTTCCAACCACAACCATCATGAGAACCATTTCTCCTACTCAAAAACAAACCATTCTCTTTATGCTTGATGCTGGCCAATCTGCTCACTCTAACTACTGGTCTTAATGTATCTACCATATCCAGATTACACTCCAAAGAGTCTTCTGAGCTCCAAAAAGCTACTGGAGGTTGTCCATCCAAGCTTTCCTCTGCCAATATTCAGCATGCCATTTGTCTCATTTTCTCTGGAAAGGCAGAGAATGCTGTTCAGGTGACCAAGGCACTCACCACTATAGTCAACCAGCCTCTCTCTATTTTTATAGTGCACAGACAGTTGAGGAAGACAGGTATGAAAGCTATGGTCAAGTCCAAATGGCCTCTTCTTTCAGCCAAGCATCATAAGGCTCATCTAGACTTTGCTTATGCTCATAAAGATTGGACTCTGGAGGACTAGAAGAAGGTAGTATAGTCTGATGAGACCAAAATCAATCACCTAGGATAAGATGGGTGAAAGTGGATGTGGAAAAAGGTAGAGGAAGGGCTAAGTAATAGGCTGGTGGAAGGTACAATGAAGTTTGGAGGAGGTTCTTTGATGATGTGGGGCTGTATGATTTGGCAGGGAGTTGGCTATGCTACCAAGATTGATGATAGGATGGATGAGGACCTTTACCTTCAGATTTTGAAGGATAAACTGCTCAATTCTTTGCAGTTTTATGGTCTTGATCCTCCTGACATCATCTTTCAGCAGGACAATGACCTCAAACATACTTGCAAGAAGGTGAAGGATTGGCTTCAGGAGCAGGATTTTCATACTATGGTATGGCCTACACAGTCTCCTGACCTCGATCCCATTGAGCACCTGGGTTATCTCAAAAGAAGACTAGCAGATCATGATTCCTCTCCTAAGGGGATTTATAAATTGTGGGAGAGAGTTCAGGTTGATTTGGAGGGGATAGCAGTTGAAGAGTGTTAGAATTTGATAGAGAGCATGCCTAGAAGAATTGAAGCAGTTATCAAGGCAAAGGGAGGCTATACCAAGTACTAATATACCCTGGAAAGCAAAAGGTGAAAAACTGTTGCAATGGTATTGGTGTTTTAAAATGGATGTATCTTTGCAGTATGTAAGCGAAATCACATGACCCTGGGGACAGAGTTGTAGCTAAAGGTTTGTACTTTATTTGTTCCCACCAAAGCAAAGTGAAATTCCCACAAGTGATTGCAGGGTGCTTTGTGCCCCAGTTTGGGGTTAGGCATTGTAATGGTTTTGCACCTCACTGTACAACAAAATGGTACAGATCTAGGATGTTGATGTTGGAGTGAATCATTCACTACAGTACTGTGCCACTGATTACCTAATACAGTAGCTTATCTCATAGCTATCTGTCTATGACACTTTGTCCACTATCACAAATACAGCAACCTTGAAAACTGTTCCAATGTTTGGTAGTTTTGTAGTGTTGATAAAATAGCACTTGAAGGCGTGGGAATCCCACTTAGAGGTGGTAGGGGCATGTGAAGAAGTGACTCTTGGCTACCTGCTGCCCTAAGAATCACGTGATTTGGAGCAGACCCTGAGAAGATATATCAATTCTAATATTGGAACATCATTGGAACAGTTTTGAGCTTTTGGTGTGGATGATAGAATCTCACCAAAATCAAGTGAAAGTTGCCAATGTTTTGTCATACAAACAAAGATATATATATATATATTATGTCAGAGTCCATACACTTCACATTTCCTAGTAATAGTCATTATCAAATACACATTTCTATCAAATAGGGTACAAGAATTTCTAGACTTGAAGCAGGCTATTTTTGCAAATTCCACTGTTCTGATCAAGGTCCAACACATTCATACTATCACTAGGGATTATTCCAAGCCCATATTCAACCATGAGAAGTGCTAGAATTTATGTAATCCAGATATCCCCTATTAATTTCTATTATAGGGTACACTTTGATTTGATTTAGTGAACTAAAAAGAGCATTGTAGTAGCCAAAATTATTTCTAATCTGATGCCCTATATTCCCTTGGTTAACAATGTCCATTTGGACTTATGAAGAGCTTGT